>JAZAYU010000036.1:1428208-1659119 GCA_038501625.1 Corbicula japonica
TATGCGGTAAATGCGTGCATTTTTGACACATTAAAAAGTCCGGTTTATGCTTTGAAAATCACCGTGGTCGATTTCGTTTATGCGACGGTCGATTTCGTTTATGCGGCGATGTGTTAAGCTCGGCTAGAATTTCAATTTTCCGTAAAAGGGGAGATAACCTTTCACCTTTTGCCATTCTTTTACTTGAAGTGATTAATTTACCTGCCGCTGTATTTGTAATTATATGTATTGTTATATACTGTCACTTTGGTGTAATTATATTTATTGTTATATACTGTCACTTTGGCACAATATGTTACACTGCTGGTAATGACATTTCAAGAAACGAGTTGGTAAATACAGTTAGCTGATTGCCAAATTTCAGCAATTCCTGTTCATTAAGACTGGTTTCTGGCTACCGATTGCACAACTGATGTCAATCGATTTGGATGGTATATGGGATATCAACAGCAGCAGCAGCAACAACAACTATTGAGACATGTTTATTTATCACTAAGTAACGCATGCCAAAAACAACAGGCCTTCGGTGGATGAAGTATACCAAGAACGGTGTCGGCGCCAATTGAGTACCATTACGTCACAGTTTTAAAGGTGCATGGTCAGGTAACAGGACGAAAATATTAAATGTCTTCCATAATCAATATTTACAATACAAACTGCCGAAGAAATATCACCAAAGTAAATGTGACGGTATATTCTTTTAAAGCCAACGTGATTAAAGGAAATAAAATTTTATCACAACACCGATCCAAAAATGTTCTCATAAGTTCAGATATTTATGCAAAGTTCGCTCGTTTTCAGTATTTATAGGCACTTCCGGCATATGGTGGTGCAATTATGGCGATGGTAACCACAACTAAAACATAGAAGTATTCCACCTTGAAATCTGAACAGGCAGCTTTAATACAAATTAAAATGTATATATCATAAAACTGAGACTGGAGACCTGTCTCAGATCTGAAGCATATGACTGGATTAATTAGAAGGAAGTCTGCAAACTGACCAGTCACAAGAGTCTGGTCTCTAAGTCTCCAATCTCAGAATCCTGACCGTGGCCCCTAATCAAGTTCAACCAATATCGGTTTAATCATAAGCCACTATGTCTATAAAATAATAACTGTAGCTATATAGTCTTTAATATTAAGTATTTTCTTATATTTGTTATTTTTGTATTTTTTATTTCAGACGTAATTTGCAGTAGTGTTTTGCTGAATTACTTAGACCGTAGAACATAATAAATCTATACAGTATACTAGTAATTTGGACTGTAATATTAAATAGATTGAACGTTTGCGATATTTTGTTTGTAATACCGTATAACAACTTCAAGACTTTTAGCAATGATTTAATTCTTTCTATCATCGTATCTTACCGATCTCAACCTAAATATTTTGTTGCGGGATTTTAGGTTCTAGTTATTAGAGTCTCGGACTGTCACTTTAATGTCTTTTTAACTTTACTAAAATGTGCTATGAGCAATTAGTATGTGTTTTAGGTAAACAGATTCTATTCATGTGTAAATATTCAGACACTGCTCATTTCAGAATCACCTCGATACTGGTAATGTTGAGCTTACTACCAATAATAAACAACCAAAAATAGACTGTTCCGAATATTCGGTTTTAAATAATCGCATATATACTTATAGATCTGAATCCGGTTGATAACTGTACAAAATGACTCTTTAAATACATGATAATAAAGTTAACTTAAAACTAAGTGTTTTACGCAACCTTCGTTCGTCCCTCTCGCCCCTAAATTTGATGATAATCGGATGTGATATCAATGGTTTCTTTGATTTGACATTGTGACATACATTTTGCCGCTTTATGACCTAGTTAGAAATTCGTCCGAAATTTAATGACATTGATATTGATCTTAGTTGACCCGTATTTAAATACTTTCTATATACCATCAAAACAAACTTCCTGCTCTTATAAGCTTCTTATGTTTTATATGTGTGTGTACCTTTGCAACAATGTTGAGCTGATGGATGCGTTGGAGTTATTTCACCAAGACAACTTGTAATTGTAACCTGTTGGGGCAAGTGTGAGGTTTGTGCACCCTAGAACCTGGTTTAAACCCCCAGTGGCAATTTGTTTTGCCACTGACCGTTCCAATGCCATAACCCCAAGGGTTTATTTTGTTATTTGTTTGGAGTGTCTTATTTCAAATTAATAATCTTATAAAAACATGCTCTCTTTTTCCTCTCTACTTTTTCGCTGCGTGGGGAGGCTGTGATTTCTGAATGTGGCGATTCCTGATATGCATATTTTACTTCTTTTACACCCCAAAGCGAAACAATCACCTATCTCAAATAATGTGAATTTCTGTTGAGAAGGATAAAACGTACATGATTACAAACTTTAAATGATATAAATAACAAAAAAATGAATGACATTTTTTTGCAAAAGAATGTCCATCAAGACTTCAGAGGTATTTACATTTTTATTGTAAAAACGTACTGTAAATAAAGGTAAATAAAAGATCAAAATCGTAGTCGTCAACCGTTTCTATTAAAATAGGTTCTATTATACCGGAATATATTTTTGTTATCTATTCCTATTCTGTTTAAGTATTCATTATTAATTCATTTATTAAACTTCAACACCCCGCAGAGATCTGCCCCTTGATAATAACTAGCCGCATTGCTTTCTGATTATATTGTTATCTGAAATTAGAAATCGGGCTGCTGCTGCTGATGATGATGATGACGATGATGACGACGACGATGATGATAATGACGACGACGATGATGATGATGACGACGACGATGATGAAGATGATGATTGTGTGGATGATGACGTGACGATGACAAAGGTATTAATACTTTAAGACCTTTAAACATCCTAAAATCTGCAACCGTGTGAAATAAGAGCTCACTTAAATCAAAGAATGCATCCCAAAAGACTGGGCGAACATAATCCTGCAACAACAACAACAACGACGACGATGACAACAACAACACAAAGATGCGCGGATACTGATCATCGCGCAGAAAACAATCGATTCAGAAACATGATTTCTCCTAGTATTTCTTCAATATCCACGTTACACTATCTTTATTCACACTACTGAGACCTTTAATCTGTACATTTCATTACAGATTCTTTTGAGAAAAGCCTCACTACTGGTAACACATAATCTTTGGCATTTCAGCAGTGAAGAAGTAAACAAAAATATGGTACGATTAAGACTTAAAAGAACGGATGAAAGATAAACGTTTCTAAATATGCGTACCCTAGATCCGCGACTAGTCGGGTAGTAGGAATTAATAACCATATTATGCACGACCGAGGGCAGTATGTCAGTGTTTTATTCCCTTAAACATGGACTTACCAAAATGTTTGATTGTTTGGAGGTATTTGTCGTAATATGAGTTGTATAATATAATATATTATTAACCAGCGAAGCTGGTTTTACTAATCGCAATTCTGAAACCGGTATGAAACCAAAACGAGGCACTAGCAACCGGCGATTAACGCATTTCAGAGTAATCAGAGCAAGCAAAGTAGTCCAAGTTTCCTGTCAGGTGTTAAAGTTGGCCATTGCCACGTTAGTATCGCTAAAAGAATTCTTGACTGCTTCACTGCGCTGTCCCTAATTCAGAACACAATCGACAACAGTAAACCAATTTTATCTGGGGGTTGTAGCCGCCAGGGATTCTTTAGGGAGCCACAGATATGTTACCTTTAGGTAGAGATATAAAATATATTCCCGATGTTAGGATATTACAATAGCCAAATATTAATTCTGAAATATTTAATATATCTTTTCTGCTAATTCGAAGCTCAAAATAACATTGAAAACATTTTCTTTATTTTGTCATTTTAAAGCCATTTCAATATTGGACGTTTGTTCCGCGGCTAAGCTGTTTGTTTCACGAAATAATTTTTTTTGGTAAAAAGGAATTGCAGGGCTAGGCGCTGCCGCCGTGACGGTGCGGGTTCGCTCCCAGCTAGAGGCACTATCATTTTTTATTTTTATCATTAACAATAACGATAATGATAAATTTCCATCCTAGCATATTTTTCTTCAATTGTCCACTATATGAAATCAATGCGCAAATCCTTTCACTTGAAAATTTCAAGACATATTGCGAACATTTGTTTATGATTTGATGTAAATCACTGAACATGAAGCAATCATCATTGCTGAATAATTTTTATATATTGGATTTCCACATATAAGCGTGAACAGTAAACAGTAAACTATTGAGATGTGTAAAATTTTACATATTAAAACTAGTATACCGGATATTACTTGTACAGAAATATGGACATGTAAGATTTACAGATCTATGTATTCGAAACATGAACAATACGAGCAAGCGCGGTACGTGTCCGGCAATCACTTACGTGGCAGGAGACACGTCGACAATAAGGCCATCAGTGGTCCAAGGAACGGACTATGATTTGTTTCAGGAATAATGCATACTTTACATTTTTTCCAAAGGTGAAGATGTTTACTAGGTTTACGTTTTCGATTAAGCTAGAGATGACTACTATTTTTGTTTGGAGTACATGAAATCATAGGCGCAGTAACACATTGAATATGCAAATGTCAGTGACGTCAAAATTTCCCGCGTTTTGAAGAAAGCCAAATAACAGTTAAAGTAAGTGTGAATATAGAGGACAAACTATGATGAAGCCTAAAAATAAAAACGACAAATCTGTCTGCTGAAACTGATGTTATAGGAACGGATTGTAAGCTAATGGACATTTATCCCAGCTCCTTCACAACCAAAACTCAATGATTTGTTTACCAATGTCTTAAATCTTGCACCTTTTTCTAATAATATGCTACATGAAAAAACCATCGAGTCCGTTATTATATACAACTTAATACGGTGGAAATTTATGATATAAGCTATAGTAATCCATTTTCCTCTGAAATTGTCTTCAATTTAAGCATTGCATTCCAATGCTTTCGGCAATGTTATGACTCTCGGTTGTTTTATCTTAATATGTAGGATTCTCAATTCTATAATTTCCTTTATATGTTATTCACAATGAAGAAAACAATTATATATTCTTATTTCAAATAAATGCATAATCTTTCCCATCGATGGGGTCTCACTTTTTCGTGTTCATTCTGTCTTTGGGATGTCAGTACACAGATTTCACTATTATAATTTCTTGCTTAAAACCCTTTACTCAGTATATCCGCCTTTCCAGTTCAGGTCCCGATCAGCTGGCACAATATTGCCATCTGATCTGGATCTAAAATTTGTGATTACTGGTCAGAAAAAAATGATTCTAAAAGCGAACAGTTTAAATCCTAATCAGATCTCACAGATGTGCCAGCTGATATGGATCTAAACTGTTCGCCCAAGCTATGAAGGTATATCTATGGAGTAAAGGGATAACAGAAGCCTTCATCCAGATAATACATGGAAACCCTTATTTCCACTATTATATAGACAAGATGAAGGTCTTTGTGAGTGAACCAAGATCTTTTGCTTTTTCGTAAATGGATACATGTATGAGAATCATGGCACTGGTTATTCTCAATAAGCAAAATCGCTTCGCTGGTTTTCTGTACTTTCAGTACTTTGATATAATCTAGTTGTTCAGTTAAATGATACTAGTTACCTCACGTGGTGGTCTATACAGTTCGTCAACCAGTTCCGGTTAATTCATATATTCGTTGTAAAAAATATACTAAAAACATTAATCAGAACTTTCTTTGTTGTTTGATTATAAGCAAAATGTCTTAACTAAAAGATGCTGCATTTATTTAAGTCTCCATATTTATTTACTTTTACATATGTAATATTTACTTAAATACTAGTTTAAACCAGTTCCGGTTAATTCAATCTATTCCGGTTAAAACGTAGTCATGTCTTAGAGTGAATTTTGACTGTCTAATTTGATAGCTGTAAACTAGTTTTGATACACCTTAGTCATTTATACACGTTTTCTGTCTAAGGGTGCAAAATAATTCTGAAACTAATGTGAAATAAATATAATAACACACCAAGTCTTATGCTATAATCTTTTTTCTTTTTATTACAGTATTAACAAAAGCAATTAAGCACTAATGACATCACAAGGTCCATTCCACTGTCTTCATGTATTGCACATCGTTTATCTGATTAACATTACAGCAATCATTTCATTGGATAGAAATCTTATAATCACGTGGTGTCACAACACCACGTACCCCCTCTTCATGCGGAGTTAGCCATCGTGGGTAGCTAGGTACTGGTGACCCATTAACTTCTGCTAACACATTGTTTAGGATATCTTTGATGTAGGGTGAAAAAGACCTTAAGACATTACCAATATATAAACCAGCTGCATCCTCTAGCTTGAAGTGTCTCTTTTCCTTGATAGCCGTATCCAGTTTATCCTTTAAAATTGAATTCTAAAAGTGGAATTTACACTACTTACTAACTCTAAATCGCTGATCCGGAACTGGTTCAAACGCATGCTTCTCAAAAACCATCGCAAAAACAGAATGAAAATATTTATGCATACGATCTTGCTTGTGATGATAGAGCATTGATAGAATACACTATTGCAAATCACCTTTTTTCGTTGTCGGGCCAATAAATTTTTTGTTGCGATGGATGTCACGCTTATCATCATCCGCGTTAAAAACTTTTGGACGCGAGTGTCTGCAATAGTCTTTGTTGATGCAGCTCTTGGCCGAAAGTAAACAATAAATCAAAGGTTTAAGTTCGTAAATGTTCAGTTGAAATGCTATTTATTGCTACTATACGAGTATTTTCACTCGTTCTTCAGAAATATTTCTAACACGGGGTAGGAAATATAAAAGTTAACCGGAACTGGTTCATAACCAGAACTGGTTGACAAACTGTATCCGGTGTACAATACATCGCGCGTCTTCTATTCGTGTACTAACTAAGTAACCGCTTTTCGTACCGACAAAAATTGACAGAATTATACATGTATAACAAGGTAGATTTTTAAAAAGAAAAATGAGAAAAAAAGCGTTTATTTTATGCTACTACAAGAGAAACAACTCTTATTATAAATCAAGTATACAAAGAGTAATTAGCTCCCTTTGTTTACGCCCAACTCTTGCTCGTGAATGTCTAGTATATTTGTAAATAACAAGAATCAAATTTTCACATCATTATAATGTTACTATCTCGTGAATATTCTTTTTCTAAAAATGAAGACTGTATTCTGGCTTGAAATAATATTTTCTGTATTTTTATTTTTAGTAATTATTTGTATAAAACAGTGTGAATAATCCACAAACGGTTCACTGGGGTTGCTCGAACCCGCTTATGGGGCAGTTGTTATTCATTTTCATGGTGATTTCGGCCAGAAATTTATAAATTATCAAGGAACTATCTTTAAACTGCCCCTATCGAACCCTCTTCCAGAAAAGCTTGCATGAGACTCGAACCTGATATCCCACAACTGTTAAAATTAACACTAAACACCCTTTGCAGTCGTATTTATTTACATATTAAAAAATACAGCACCTAACTACTAACTATTGACTTGTGCAAACTGCTTTACCTCCCGCGGGCTCACACGCGACATTTGATACTTTATCAAAATGTATCAACAAACGATATTGATATCAATATTTGAATTAAAGTTTTAACATCAAACATATTTAACGTTACTATTGCTTAAGACCATACGAAAACTAAAGGTGGGTCGACTAACCGACAACACTATATTTTTTATCTCATATATTTGATACTTGCAAAAAAAGTAAACAAGAAGCACAATCACTTGAAAATCGAATTTAAGACAATATGGTGATTTCTTAATGCGGAATGTCTGCCGGCACTCAATATATCAAAACATATATTCCAGTTTAATCGCAAATATAACTGATTTTGGATAAATAGACAGTCATGTGATGCCCTGTGTATATAGCCAGCAATGATCTTATGGTAGATACTGGCGAAATAAATACCGTAAAGCGGATATTTTCCGTGAGAACATTATTTCTGCGTTTTTTTGTCTTTGGATGAATTCGCAGAATTATTTCCATCAGAAAAAAATCCCGCAATCACTTTAGTTTCGCTGTGATCAATAACTTGTCACGAATACGGCTATAAAAAAAATGTTTATTTTTTTGGCTGATAAACCATCCTTTTCATTTCACTAGTATGTCACGTGACTGTCAAGTTGTCGACAATTAACTGTACTTTCAATGTGTATGTTAAATCTTTAATAAACAAAATCTAAAAACTGCATTGCATACTTCACATAGCTTACCACTTACACGATTTTCCTATCTTATAAATGTTTGTGACAATGATTCTAATTTTAAACCGAAACATAGGCCAGTTTATTTCGGGTTATGTAGAAAATAACATTTAAAGATATCGCATGCGAAACCTATGATATCATTATAATTCGCGGTGGTTTTATTTTCGTTTATTTTGCGCTGTGAAAAGAGCGCGAAATCGAACTACAGCGAAACCTAACCATTGGATATATTATCTTATGAGAATAATATATACATAAGCTCGAATAAATGCATGTGCAAAACGTTATTTATGGTTTCTGCGCGAATTTTGATCCCCGCGAAATGAAAATTAATGATACCACAGTAAAGGACAGGTCAGATTGTGGCAAATCTAGGAGGTTAACGGAACACGCTCGAGGATCCGACATCAACTGCAAATTAGCGGATTTGAAGCTATGCTCCTGACTTGCTGAGCCTGGAATTTTTTTCTTTTTCTTTTTTTTTTAAGTTTTCTGTAATTTAGTATAACTGAGCTAAGCAAGTTTAAAGTAAGTTTAAGGATGGGCTTGTGCCGTGTCATTTCTACCAGCATATATATACTACTCAAAATTTGACATGGATAGCTTTCCGTTTTATCCCGAGTTATTGCCCCTACCAAGTTTCAACCGCTGTTCCACTTCAACAGTTTGACGGCTCGTTCCTTTGTTGGCACAAATCTGATGTCAAATGAACACATTTTCAGAATCACAGCAAATATTTTATCGTTTCAATCTTATGTAAGGAATAAACACAATCTTTCAAGTGATACTTATCAAATTTTGAGTAGTATAAGTGAGGGGTCGAAAACCAGACTCCGATTTAGGAAAATTATTACCCAGTCTCCAGACTTACCAATCACAAGCTAGAGTTTTAAGATTGGTTGCCAATTTTTAGTAATCAGTAATCAGCTCCATACTCGTCTTGGAAATGAACGCATAACACCCGGGCATAAGTCCGTTCTAGAAGAAACATGTATATTTAACAACATATAAATGTTTTCAAGGTCATTGTTGATGAGAATTGATCAAATATATTACCTTTCTTTAATGCCAATATAAATTCCACTTTCGTTTTCTACAATAAAATATTTTCAGCTAAATGTCCACAACCTGTAGTTATCTATAGAAAACTAACACAAATAGCGACATGTTGCGTGTACAAAGGGCAATTCAAATTGCATTTTTGTGAAATGAATGGTTGGAGTATTGTTGTACGTTTTTTGCTGTATCGTATTTGTAAAACATTAATCAAGACTATTAAATATACCTATTGACATAAAAAAGAAAACCCCAAACCGTCATTTGAATTATGGGAATTATGTTTACGAACATAAATTTTATTTCGCGTGGACCTAAATTTCTGGCGATGTTCAGTATTGGAACAGTGTTGGTTATGAACAAAGTTCGTGAGTTTGATATTGCAAAAATGCACGAAAATTAAACTACGTGAAACTAAAGAATTCACAATAAAATGCGAAGCATTCAATGGTAATAGAAGAAACCAGTCAAGGCAGCCGCGCTGGTAATGACGGACCGGATGGCATAGAAGGATCCCTAATTTCAGCCGTGCTGACGATGGTGAACGCGATGAAACAGACAATGGTGGCCCCTAAGGCACAGTACGGATAATTCATGGCAAGCCGAGCTGATAAATGTGGCAAGAAGGCAGGGGAGAAGGTCTTTCATGAGAGCCATCCCATAGTGGACCCGAAAACACAGTAAGGTCATGCAGGGCAGCCAGGCTGATATTGGTGGACCCAAAGGCCCAGTAGGGTCATGCATGGCAGGCAGGCTGATAATGGGGGACCCAAAGGCACGATAGGGCAAGTCATGGCAGCCTTGTTGATAATGGTGGGCCCAGTAGGGTCATGCATGGCAGCCAGGCTGATAATGGTGGACTCGAAGGCACAGTGGGGTCATGCATGGCAGCCATGCTAAAATTGGTGGAACAGAAGGTACAGAATGGCCTGTCATGTCAGACATGCTGATATTTGTATACGCGAAGGTAGATCGGGCCAGTCATGGCAGCCATGCTGAAATTGGAGGAACCCAAGGAACAGTAGGGCCAGTCGTGACAGCTATACTAAAATTGGTGGAACCGAAGGGTCTGTCTGTCTTGTCTTGTCTTGTCTTGTCTTGTCTTGTCTTGTCTTGTCTTGTCTTGTCTTGTCTGTCTGTCTGTCTGTCTGTCTGTCTGTCTGTCTGTCTGTCTGTCTGTCTGTCTGTCTGTCTGTCTGTCTGTCTGTCTGTCTGTCTGTCTGTCTGTCTGTCTGTCTGTCTGTCTGTCTGTCTGTCTGTCTGTCTGTCTGTCTGTCTGTCTGTCTGTCTGTCTGTCTGTCTGTCTGTCTGTCTGTCTGTCTGTCTGTCTGTCTGTCTGTCTGTCTGTCTGTCTGTCTGTCTGTCTGTCTGTCTGTCTGTCTGTCTGTCTGTCTGTCTGTCTGTCTGTCTGTCTGTCTGTCTGTCTGTCTGTCTGTCTGTCTGTCTGTCTGTCTGTCTGTCTGTCTGTCTGTCTGTCTGTCTGTCTGTCTGTCTGTCTGTCTGTCTGTCTGTCTGTCTGTCTGTCTGTCTGTCTGTCTGTCTGTCTGTCTGTCTGTCTGTCTGTCTGTCTGTCTGTCTGTCTGTCTGTCTGTCTGTCTGTCTGTCTGTCTGTCTGTCTGTCTGTCTGTCTGTCTGTCTGTCTGTCTGTCTGTCTGTCTGTCTGTCTGTCTGTCTGTCTGTCTGTCTGTCTGTCTGTCTGTCTGTCTGTCTGTCTGTCTGTCTGTCTGTCTGTCTGTCTGTCTGTCTGTCTGTCTGTCTGTCTGTCTGTCTGTCTGTCTGTCTGTCTGTCTGTCTGTCTGTCTGTCTGTCTGTCTGTCTGTCTGTCTGATTCTTCCACCTGCAATCAGCTGAAGATGAAACTTAAAAAAATCGACAACCAGCAGACTGCTCATGTTTGGTTGGAACTTTAAAATTAAAACAAATACCGAAATGCAAATAACGCCCCCGCCATACAGGCCTGTGTTTTCAGTAACAGAAGTAAGCAGTGTAATACACCCAAAACGAAGGTCTGTGATGCTAACATTTTAGATCAATGCGGGAGTATCAATACAACCACGTATTGTAAATTGCGTTACTGGACATCGAACAATGTGGCCACATTAACATAGCCAAAGAACCATGTGAGGGCAAGATGGATTCCAAAATAAATAGTAGATGAAACATGTGTCTCATATTTGTCAAGTTAATTTACAATGTTGAATACTCATACAATACTCATATCAGAATCATACTAGTCTTAGAACCTCTTAGAACCATGTGTTTAGCAGGATTTATCTCATCTGTTTAGATTCAATTGCTCGTGTCACATACGGCTGTAGCTCCATGTGTTGCATATGCATAATAGCTTTGGTTCTCATCCTAGCTGTACAGCATTCACATATGAATATTCTACCAGAGCAGCAAACACAAACAACAGTCACGTAAACATCCATACATCTATTGCCTGTAATATATACATGAAATTAAACCGATAACTTGAATTCGGTTAAATCACAGAAAAAATAATATAGGTGGTAAAGGTCTATTGGATTGAAGACACATCGTATCTCCTATGTGTCTAGACCTCATTATTTAAAAGGGACATATTGCAAATGATTAAGTGGTACTAGACATGTGTCACGGAGACCGGACAACGGGAAACGATAGCGGGAAACGAGGTTTAAACATGGAAAATTTCAAAATTGCTCAGCTGTACAAAAACACGAGATATGCGTTGTATCCATCTATTGTATTTATTCATCTAAAATAAATACCGTACCCCAGTCTGATTTGCAATTTCTATTTTTAAAGAATGATTTCTATTTGTTTTCGATGTGCATGTGCCTTGAGTGTCGCCAAACAGAATTAACGCATTCGTACGTTTTTTTAATCTTCAATCGAATGCTCTACTGCTGTCCAGTGTCTAGCAATATCTGTTTAAACGTAATGCTTAATGCCTGTCATTCCCGCGTGTTCTTGTGCTGATTTAAACGGCGTCACAAGTGGGTGCCCATTTGCATAGATTTTGTCTGCCAACAACACAAATTCTTGGGGAAAAGGCAGCTCGTTGCTTATTTGAGGCATTAATCTGTCTGTTAATACATCGAAACATTACAATACGAGATAGTTGTTTAAAATATATATCAAATAAACACTTTACCATGCAACGGGTGTTCAATCGTCTATGATTTAAGTATACGTCTCTTGGCTACACAAATATATTTATATGTCATGGTTAAATTAAAAATGCTGTGCTGATAGGAAAATGAATATGTGTGTTTTAGCAACAATTCTACAAAGAAAAAACAGAGATGTACGCGAAGGCTTCGGAAAGCAAAACCAATGATGAAATAAGGTATTATATTATATTTAAGTTGTTTTCTTTTTAATAAAACAGTTGATTGACACTTCCTAGAAATGAATTAACCAGTGAAATATCAATCTAGCTCTCATTCATCTGCACACGTGAATTTTAATGAACAAAATAGTTCACTGAAGTTTTCGAACATAAGTTCTTATTTTAACATGTGCAGAGGACATAGGAAAAAGATAGCATCCTCGCATTAGTACCTCGGGCCTCAGCAAATGAAAAAGCGTACATCAAATATTACATGTATATCTGTATTATATATAGGCCTACAGATACATGTATTTTTTCAGTAATATTGTTAGACAAATGCGTGCGTTAGTGACGCGACACGTGGATCGCATTGATGACGCCAACAGACGCGAGCAACCTATTCCGGAGGTTAACGAACAACCGCAGGAACAGCCATACCCACCGGTGAACGAGGCGACCGGTGAATTTAGAGACGAAGTGGCGGCGAACCTTTCCGCCTCACCGTCATCTGATGAGTACCCAGCAGATCAACAAGATCGACCGAGGGAACGACGAAGGCCTTTGTCACAATTAGAGAAAATCAAGAAATATATAATATTTTTATGAAAACGGAAATGCCAAAAATACTCCGAGAAATAGGAATTTCTAGTTCCGAAGAATCGGAATAGAATAGTTATTGTAATAATCTAATAAGATACCTTTGCTTGGCTTTGTTTTATTTTATAAAAATTTGTTTGAAACAACCCCTCGATTTTTATTGTTTTCCTTTCTCAAACCTCGATCTCCGTTCTCCGTGACACATGTCTACTTAAACTAAACAGAGTGAAGTATTCTATAATTATGGTAATTGTGTACCTTGACGTAAGAAACCAGAGGTAGGGATTGCTTTACTCCTGAACTCCGTGTCGTCATTGTAATCACGTGGGAACGCCGAGAGAAACACGAGCCGGAACGGCATCATGCCGAGAGAAACACGAGCCGGAACGGCATCATGCCGAGAGAAACACGAGCCGGAACGGCATCATGCCGAGAGAAACACGAGCCGGAACGGCATCATGCCGAGAGAAACACGAGCCGGAACGGCATCATGCCGAGAGAAACACGAGCCAGAACGGCATCATGCCGAAAGAAACACGAGCCGGAACGGCATCATGGTCCACCCAGAACGACACACAAGACACAGGGTCAAAGTTAGAAAAATGTAAAAGCCTGAAATAAAGCTGGGGGCCTGGGGGCCGCCAGGGCCAGGGGTCCAGGGGGCCGGAGGCCCCCGGAAGCTCCTGCATTTTAGTAAATTTCAAGGCTTATTCTTGTGTTTTCCTGAGACACAATTGTTCTAAAATATTTTTTTTTTCTCATCAATATATTCTTTTGTCATGTTGAAAATTGACAATTGAGAATGTTTATAAATTATGTCAATCAAGCCACTGATCAGACTAAATGATATTTTCTCTCTTTTCATTACATGAAGAATCACAAGGCTACAAAACTAAATCCCGAAAAACCGGAATTCAGGCATAAGCCGGAAAACTTTGACCCCTGATTAGACAACACGACGATGTGGACGCTGGAAACAAACATCTGAACGATTTAAAAGCCCACCTTCCGCTTCGGCCGGATAAAAGCTTGGCGGCACGCAAATTTATCCCATGTAAATAGACAAAAATACAAGTCCTTCATGATATCACATATTTTATCAATCAAATAGACGAGTAAAATAAAAGTTGCCAACTTTCAGGTAATTTTATTAAAAAAAATTTATGTCACCGGAATAGATTAATGGACAGTAAATAGCGAAAGTTGGCACTAGTTCTACAGGGTGTAGATCCAGAATTCCTGTGTTGACCGGTTATTTGTAAGAACTATCAATATATCTAATATCTAGAAGGTAGACAACTTTGATACACTAGTACATATTATGTTGCAGTTTTCTCAGTTTGATATAAAAATATAATTAGAATAACCAAAGACCTATATTATACATATAGGTCTCTGGAATAATGTCATGAATCAAACATTATTTGTAACAGTGACAATGTTTTCCCACTGGTATTATAATTGAATGCAAATGTTTAACACTGAGACAAGAAAGAACTTACACAATGTCAACACTTTTACGATAAATAAATATAATAAAATTAGTTTCAGTCAACTTCTGTGCAACAGTTTACTGTGAAAGTAAGAATATTCTTCAAAATTAGACTTCTTCCAGCAAGAGTTTTATTGTGACTGTCAGTGTTAACACAAATTTTAGACCCGCTATTTTTCATCAAGGCCAATTTATTACCCCACCAATTTAAAACACTTCAAAATACACAAAAATTTGACCCTGCCAATATTAAACGCTATACAGTAATCAACAAAATTAATTAGCTACCCCCACTTTAAACCCTTTACTCCATGGGACACAGCTGTTATCCCACGGGTGAAACAGTTATCAGACTGCACTGATATGCAGGCTTGTTTGCACTTAAACTTCTCGTCCACAGTAAACAGCATACTCTATGGAGTAAATGGTTGAGTAACTGCAGGGGGGGGGGGGGGGGGGGGGTAGAAATGCCATTGAAATTTAATGAACATCATGACAATTGTTGTTGTTGGTCCCCTTTCCAACCATTGTCAAAAAAGTAAGTTTACCCCTTTACTTTATATATACCCCTTTAAGGCATGTGTGAATTGTGTAAATCTAGATCAGCCAGCACATCAATGCCAACTGATCAGGATCTACACTGTTGTCAAGTTTTTATTCATTAGGTTTTTTCTGCAAGCTAATTGCAGATCGTAGTCGCCTGATCTGGACCTACACGTGTAAAAAGGCACACATATATGGTGTAAAGGGTTAATCACCTTTATTTTGACTTTAGTTACCACTCTCATCCCATTCCCCACCCGCTACACATACAACAAAATATATTTCCTGAAAAATCCTTAATGGTAAATGACTAGATCTTTTTTGTTGAAAGCTCATTTTTATTTTCATTCCAGACAACCATACCATAACCAAGTTACCTCTTACTAATACTGATTATAACTTTTGGGCCCTTCTATCTCCTTTCTGTAAAGCTACAAGAATAATTTTTACGCAAATGCAAGACTAGACTTTCTTCATAAATGCCAAGTCAGTAATTGCGCTTAGTGGATATTTAATGGCTTGAATAGTATGAATTTTCAATGGACATTTTTAAAATAAATTTGGCAAAAAGATTTTAGTCACAAATATTCTATTTGAGTTTGAAAAAGTTGTTTCATTTTCTTGTTACTTCGTTAAAGTAATATACAGGCTGTCAAGTGATCTTTCTTCAAAAAGTAAGAGAAAAATAGGAACCATTTTGACAAAAAAGTAGGAGAAAAGTAGGAATACATAACAGTCTTTCCAGAGTCGGGCATCAGTCAGTATGGGTTAATGGGGCCTCAACTTGGTGAATATAAACAGCACTTCAGCAATACCATGGGTTTATAGTCTTCCTGCTATTATGAGAGGTGTTCGAAAAGTAATGCAAATGCAGTTTTATTGCAGAAAAATATCGATTTTTAAGTGTTTCAAGTTATACTTGGATCAGACCTCTTAGCAGGCCTGAAAAAAAACTAGACTGTATCCTGGAGACACTGTTGCCCCACATGCTACAACATCATTTGTAAAACAAAAGGCCATAACTGTGGTTAAACTGGTCGCAGGAAAAAATATTTTCTTTACAATCATCTTCAAATCCTGCTTGATCAATCTTTGCAAGTTTGAAAGAATTCTGCCTGAAGGTTAATGAGGAGTTGATGCCACAAGATTGGTGGACAAGTGGAACTCTCTATGACACCCACTTAGGGAGCATTACCAGTGCAACTCTATATGCCTCACACTTCCTGGGGGCATAAAAAAAGGGTTTTATAAAGTTTCTAGTCTATGAAAAAAGCCTTTTACTGTAAAATATTTCAAAATAACAAATAAATAAAGGATACATTTGTTGGAATTCTCATTGAAAAAGCATAACATATATCAGTATATAAGTGTAGGGGAAGGGGCCCATGCCCTATAATTTTGGGGAAAAAAGTTAATTTACATTTGGAAACCTACTCTAAAACCACATATATCTGAAATATGCATGTTTTATATCTCAACTTTACTCAAAATGCTTATCTTCACCAGATCTTGCCAACTGTTGCTATAGTTTAAACATTGAATCACCAGACCTGATTTTTTTAAATAATTAACGACCCAGCATTTGTTACAACCACCACAAAAATTCAGACATTCACAAAGCAAGCAGTACTTAATTGCAACAAATGATTCGGCATTTTGACAAATGCTGAGTTATATTATCAATGCTGAATACAAGGAACGTCCATGGTCTGGAAAACACTACTGCAAACTTCTATGTGTATGTGGTCTGAAAAAACTCAAAAAGAAAGGAGGGGGAGAAATACATTAGTACAACCATTACAGTGGCAAGGCAAGGAGTCTACAGATTTAGAGTGAAAACTAAAGGCTTTTTGTTTTTCAATGTCAAGAGATGGGGCCTATGTTATATATTTTGGGGGGTAATAACATTATTTCTTTTTTTAAGGGGGATAAAATAACTTATGTAAAGTTCTTTTTTGTTGAAAACTGCAAGATTTTAAAGAAATTTTCTGAAGGGAAGGCATCTGTAGACTTTCTCTACTAAAGAAGAAAAAAAAAAGCCATGAGAAGATTTAAAAGGTTTTAGATTTGCTCTGAAATTACAGGTATTTAAAGGTTTTAAAGGGTATGTTAGGAGGATTGTTAGATGGATCAAAAATTCCTCTAAATACTCTAAAAATTTTGGCCATTTTCAATAACATGAGAATGACGGTCAGTCCTTTTTTAGCGTGTATAAAGATTTCTGAGGTGTATAATGGTGATTTTCTGTTTGAAAAAAATACTTTATTACAATTTAACAGTTAAATCAGTTTTAAAAACTTGCATTTAAGGTTGTTTTTTTTAACACTCACTTGGCATTAATGAAATTTACTGTTATCTATTTTTACACAATGTTATCTATTTTTACTATGAACATTCGAATGCATTTGACGCATTCGAATGATCGTGAAAATTCAATGATGATAGTTTGAACGTTCTTCTTTTTTTTTTTAACTTTATTCTTAATAATATAAAGAATGACAATAAAAAATGTAGACATACTGTCAAGATAATCGACGTTCAGAAGCAATTTCAATGCTCACTTGACCAGAAGAGCGTTTCGTGCAATCTTAGTAACGTAACATTATCATGATCCGGAACTGCTTGTACATGTAATCTATGTGATCATCTTTAAATAATGATTTGGAGTTTTTTCTTTGGTAGTTTGCTAAATATTTATAAAAAAGTTTTAGAGGTAGATTCGTATAGATAGACTCATGCTCTGATAAATTAACACCTAAATATAACTTTGGAACACTCGGACATTATCGGCACAGTTTCTTTGTATGACAATTTAGTTGAATCGGGGATAATGTGGAGCTCTTCTGATAACAACAGCTGGTTTCATGATTTATGTGATTATTTGTGAATAATTCGAACGTTCGAATGCAAACTGAATCGAACATTTGAATGCTAAAATAGATGAAAAATGACATTTTACCCTCAAGTGTTGTAATGAATCCCTTTATTTCTATTTTTGAATTGGACAAATGACATTGTCAGGCCTGTTAGACCAAAAGTTATTTTGACAGAAGGAATTCATAGAACTTTTTACATTTATCAATATGAATACAGGAATGACATTTAAATTATTTTCTCAACACTAAAACATATTTTAAAAAACTCCTTTTAAAAGATATAGATTTTTTTCTTTTGCCCAACTGACAAAAAAGTAGGAATAGTAGGAGGTTTTTGTAAAATAGTAGGAAAAAGTAGGAAACAGACTAAAAAGTAGGAAAAACTAGGAAAAACTAGGAAAAATTATGACCACTTGACAGCCTGAATATAACTAACTGTAGTTACTTTTTATAACAAGAGGGTCCATAGGATCCTGGGTCGCTCACCTGTCAACAACTACTCAATGGTTGCAAGAGTTGTGTGCAAGTTTGGTAAAATCAAATAAAACAAGAGCTGTCACTTGAAATTGACATATGCCCCCAAAATGCAGCTTTGAAATAGAATTGGTATACATATGTATTAAAAAATATGCCTGTGGAAGTTAAATAGTAAAGAGTAAAGGCCCATAACCCTTGCAACATGAGGGTCCATAGGACCCTGGGTCGCTCACCTGTCAACAACAGCTCAATGGTTGTAAGAGTTGTGTGCAAGTTTGATAAAATCAAGTGAAAAAATAAAGCTGCTATCGTCGAGAAAAGGTCAAAATTGCTTACTTTGGCTCTTTCAAGGGCCATAACTCTGGAACCCATTATGGAATGTAGCTGGTTCAAAAAAGGAACCTAAGTCTTATAGTAACTCAAATATTGTACAAGTCTAATTAAATTCAAACAAGGCAGTCGGAATGACAACAATATAGATGTGAATCTGGGAAAGGTTATGGATGGTTAAGAGCATATTAAACAGGCAACAGGCAGGCAGGTGGAAGCCAATTCAAGTGGAACGGTATGTCTTGTTCAGATAAGTTTCAGAGTATTGGCCTGCTCTAACACCAGAGGCGGCCTTGACCTTGAGCCAGCCAGGTTGGAACATGGGTTCTGCACATCAGGTTCATGAACTGAACATTTCACTTAAGTTTCATGATATTAATTCCAGGGGTTCAGAAGATATGAACTGGACACGAAACGCATGGTTCAACTCTTCAAACACCACTGTTGACCTTGACATTGAGGCAGATAGTTGGAACATGGGTTCTGCATGTCGTCTTCATGGGGAGAATGTTTTACTAAAGTTTCATGAAATTCCTTCTAAGGGTTGAAAAGTTATGGACCAGACAGGATATATGATCAAACACTACAGGCGGCCTTGGCCTTGAGCCAGCCAGGTTGGAACATAGCTTCAGCACATCATGTTCATGAACTGAACATTTCACTTAAGTTACATGATATTCATTCCAGGGGCTCAGAGACCACCAATTAACTTGCTAACTTGTGTACATGTACACACGCTTTATACAGCCGAGACCTCTCTTAAATTTAGTCTTAACATTTTGAGAATGTGCTACAAATGTGTTAATGTTGTTGTTGTTTTACATAAAAACAGTGAATAAAATATTCAGAAAAGCCTGATTTTCAAAGTGCTATAAAGTATGAAAGTTTATTTGGTCAGTATCCATAGAAAATGACAAAATTTACACTATAAAATCTTCCAGAGCAAAGTTCTTAATATTGCATAACACAGATCTAACCAGCAAAGTTCACTAGGTCATTGACCAGCATCATAACAACATATTAAGACTGAATCTAAATATAGCTGAAGACAGGCAGAAATATTGGAATTATGATACTTGAAATGTTCACTCTGCTACTAAAATTTATGTTTCAAATTATATCACTGAATAACCTGTTAATGAATTGTTCAGAAAAGATTGAATTTAAAGATGGTATCAAGTTTGTGTCAAAATCTGGTTGATAACTGTAAAAAATCAAAGGTTAAAACACAGAATTAACAAGAAAATTCTATTTTTAGTTACAGTAACCTAGTTTTTGGACCCAGATGACCCATATTCAAACTCGTCCTAGAAATCATTTGGACAAACATCCTGACCAAGTTTCATGACAATCGGAGCAAAAATGTGACCGCTAGAGTGTTACCAAGAAAATTCTATTTTTAGTAACAGTGACGTAGTTTTTGGACCCAGATGACCCATATTCGAACTCGTCCGACAAATCATTGGGACAAACATCCTGACCAAGTTTCATGACAATTGGAGCAAAAATATGACGGCTAGAGTGTCAACAAGAAATTTCTATTTTTAGTAACAGTAACCTAGTTTTTGGACCCAAATTGGTACTTGTCCGAGAAATCATTGGGACAAACATCCTGACCAAGTTTCATGATAATCAGAGCAAAAGTGTGACCGCTAGTGTTTACAAGAAAATTCTATTTTTAGTAACAGTGACCTAGTTTTTGGACCCAGATGACCCATATTCAAACTCGTGTGAGAAATCATTGGGAAAAACATCCTGACCAAGTTTCATGACAATCGGAGCAAAAATGTGACCTCTAGAATGTTAACAAGAAAATTCTATTTTTAGTAACAGTGACCTAGTTTTTTGACCGAGATGACCCATATTCAAGCTCGTCCGAGAAATCATTGGGACAAACATCCTGACCAAGTTTCATGACAATCCGAGCATAAATGTGACTGCTATAGTGTAAACAAGAAAATTCTATTTTTAGTAACAGTGACCTAGATTTTAGACCCAGATGACCCATATTGGAACTTGTCCGAGAAATCATTGGGACAAACATCCTGACCAAATTTCATGACAATCGGACAAAAAATGTAACCTCTATTGCGTTAACAAAATTTACCTTAGGATTAGGGTTAGGGTTTAAGGTTAGGGTTAGTTAGGGTTAGGTAAAAAGGCCCATAACTCCGCCAAAAATAATCCGATCAGAAATTCCTTAGGATATGCACAACTAGGCTTGGTGACAAACACTCCTGTGAAGTTTCAATGAAATCCATCAAGCGGTTTTAGAGAAGAAGCGAGGACAAGATTTTGCTAAAAAGGGCCATAACTCAGCCAAAAATAGTCCAAGCAGAAATTCCTGATGATATGCGCAACTAGGCTTGGTGACAAACACTCCTGTGAAGTTTCAAAGAAATCCCTCAAGCGGTTTTGGAGAAGAAGCGAGGACAAGATTATTTCGGACGGACGGACGGACGGACAGACGGACGTCCTGACAAATCGGTACTGAAGTGGCTATCCTTTTGTTCTCCCCATTGTTCTTTTTAGCCACATAAACCGAAATAGCCATATAAACCCATTACGGAATGAATGACATCAAAGAAAATGTACAGTTACCTATTGTCCCTACAGCCACCTTAGTACCAATTTATCCGGTCGGACGGACGGAAGGACGGACGGTCCGATTACTATATGCCTCCCTTCGGGGGAATAAAAATAATGCTGCTAAAATTTACTATATAACAATATGTAATAAAACAAGTGACCCCCGGGGCAGGGCCATTTTAGACCCCAGGAGAATAATTTGAAAACAAGTTTTGTATAGGACCACTACATTATGACACACACCAATACCAAGGTTCTAGGCCTTGTGGTTTTAGAACAAGATTTTTTAAGTTTTCCCTTTATAAGTCTATGTAAAACAAGTGACCCCTGGGGCGGGGACATTTTTGACCCCAGGGGGATACTTTGAACAATTTTAGTAGAGGACTACTAGATGATGCTCTATACCAAATATCTAAGCTCTAGGCCTTACGGTTTTAGAGAAGATTTTTAAAGATTTACTATATAACACTATGTAATAAAACTAGTGACCCCCAGGGTGGAGCCATTTTTGACCCCAGGAGAATAATTTGAACAACTTTTGTAGAGGACCACTACATGATAACACATACCAAATACCAAGGTTATAGGCCTTGTGGTTTTAGAGAAGAAGATTTTTTTAAAATTTTCCCTATATAAGTGTATGTAAAACAAGTGACCCCTGGGGCAGGGCCATTTTTGACCCCAGGGGGATAGGTTGAACAATTTTGGTCGAGGACCACTTGATGATGCTGTATATCAAATATTAAGGCTCTAGGCCTTGTGGTTTTAAAGAAGAAGATTTTTAAAGTTTTTCCTTTCAGATGCCATGGCAACCAGAGTTCTGCATGGCATTCAATTCTTTGAACAATTATCAAAGGGGAACACCCAAGAAACATTCCTGGGAAGTTTGGATGAAATTGGCTTAGCGGTATATGAGAAGATGTCGTTTAAATTAAAAGTTTACGGACGGACAGACGGACGCCGGACAAATTGCGATCACAAAAGCTCACCTTGTCACTATATGATAGGTGAGCTAAAAATGGTAAAGGTATATAAGAACATTTAAAATATACCATGTTTCGACACGCTTTAAAAAATCTCACTTATTTTTGCTCAAATCTCACTTAAAAATGTCACCAGTCTCACTTAATTATTTTTCGATACCTGGCATGTATGAATACTGTATTAGTAAGAGGTAACTTGGTTATGGTATGTTTGTATTATAGTCCGATTTTACGCATTGAGCCGTGAATGTACTTTTGTATTTATAGATTTTTAGAATGTTCCGCAAAATAGGGATGTTAGGTATTCCCATCATAGCTCATCATGTTGAAATTAAACTGCTCTATAACAAAAGGTTTCATGGCCGTGGCAGTAACGCTTCTGATTTCGTGTAAAATGACATAAGGGTTGTGTGTTCGAATCCTATGAGGAAATTTCATTTTTATTCTGTTTGTAATGATTTTTTATTCAATACATTCATATAGACGCCGACAAAAATGACATTAAACTGTACAAATTTCGAGTAATCTTTTATCAAGCGAGTTGATAAAATTACGCGATTGATGCTTACTCAAAACACATTTTTGGGCAATGCAAAACATTGAACAAAGTGGTTTTGAATTATGTAAATTATTAAAGAAAAAGAAAGTAACAAGTATTTACAGAACGCCAGAATTCACAATTGTCAACGCTCCTTTGGTACGGAGGTGTGTAAAGTCAGGGCAAGCTTCTCAACAAAAATATATTGTTAAAAATGGAATGAACATGAACAAAATTAAAAGTAAGATAAAACAGCTCAATACTGTTAAAAATAATATCATATGAACTAAATTAAAATTAGAAAAAAAGAAATGAGAGAAAAAATAAAAAGTTACTTTTATTAGATTCGAACATGCAATGTTTTGCATCATAGCCCGAGATCTTATTCACTGAGCTATTGCGTTGTGACTAAATATCTGCTGCTTTGAACAGGTTTTAATGTCATATAAGTAAAGTTATTTAACGGTAACTCTGTTAAATGACGCACTTTACCTATTTAGTATAATAACAGTGGACTTGTCCGAAAGGTCACAGCTCACGGATCAAAATCGAACTATAGTAATACATATATATAATAATTTATAAATTTTGGAAATTTAAGAGTTAAATTGTTCATTGTGTTCAGATCTTAACTCTTATACTAACCAGATTAGATATCATTACCTCACTAGTTCTCCTCATGAAATGAGCGATATCTGACACTGGAGGGGGTTGTTTTCGGTATTATTTTTTTAACTGTGGCTAATTTGGAAAAACAATTTTCTATAATTTTCTTATGAACATAAGGGAATTTTTGTTACTAACTTTACTAACAAAACTGGCTGGATCAGTTACATCTGAAAACCATGTACAATTACAAGGCCCATGTTAAAAGTTTTGGTCACCCGCATGGTAACATTTTGGATTCTGTTATGTCAATAAGCAGACTACTTGTTTTGCAGATGTTACTTACAAAGCTACCAATACACACCCGGTAAACATTCGCTCCACAACCAAAAAGAGAACATAACAAAATGAGCGAAAGCCACTTCCGGGATTGAGCGAAAGCGCTGATTTGTTGACAAAAAAGTGAGTATGGCCAACATTTTTTTCTCTTTATAAGACAGAAAGACGAACTTTTTTAAAAATCGGGGAATGTGGTGCTGTGTAAGGATGATGATGCTTCACGGAAAACACGGTTACATATTTCAAACATGTAAATTGTTCCGGCTAGAACTTTTTTCCCAGGGAACAATGATGCATGTCTCTTAACAAACTTGTCATTTCGACTTAATTTTGTTCTATGCTTGCTTTTAGAAATTATTTCTACGTAGCGTGTAAATCGAATATCTGTCGCTAGTGACTGCTGTACAGATTTCAGATGGAGTAATGTCTCGTTTAATGATGTATGCTCATTTTTCAAGAGGTGTGTGAGCGAAAGAGCTAGTTGTGGAGCGAAATCATAGGAGGCAGAGCGAAAACATAACTTTATACTCTTTGTCATTGCATCGTTTTAACTTGTTCCTTGTTCAGCGCAATATACAAGCTATCGTTTGGGATTGATTAAAAGACTAGAAATGTGTCCATAGGACACAGATGCCCCCGCTATGCACGTTTGTCATGGTGAACATTTATACCAAGTTATTTTAAAATCCAATAAGTAATAACAAACTCATAGCCCATACAAGAAAATTTTGGTTTTAGTAATAGTGACCTTGACCTTGGACCTACAGGCATGGGAATTGTACACAACACAACGCCTTGTCATAGTGAACATTTGTGCCAAATTATTTTGAAATCACTCTGTTAATAACGAAGTTATAGCCAGTACAAGAAATTTCAATTTTTTGTAACAGTGACCTTGACCTTGGACCTACAGGCATGGGTATAGTACACAACACATCGTCTTGATATAATGAACATTTATACTAAGTTATTTTAAAATCCAATTAGAAATAACAAAGTAACAGAGCAGACAAGATTTTTATAACAAAATTCTATTTTTATTAACAGTGACCTTGACCTTTGACCTACAGGCATGGGTGTTGTACCCGACACACCGCCTTATCATAGTGAACATTTGTGCCAAGTTATTTTGAAATCCCTCCATTCATAAGTAAGTTACAGCCCAGACAAGAAAATTCTATTTTTAGTAACAGTGACCTTGACCTTGGACCTACAGGCATGGGTATTGTACGCGACACACGGCCTTGATATGGTGAACATTCATACCAAGTTAAGAAATAACAAAGTTACAGAGCGGACACGATTTTCGAACATACACACACACTGACACACTGACACACACACACACACACACACACACACAGCCAGGGTGAACACTATATGCCCTTCTGCAATTACATGGCGGGGGCATAAAAAGTAAATATATGTACATGTACATAATGAGTTTTTCTTAGCATAGGGCTATGCGGAGTGGGCATTAATATGCATTCCCGCTTCTCTCCATAAATAGGCTTACCTAAACCGAGTATGCAATATTTCTACAATTGTTTCATATGTTCATGTTCACATATTTTAATGAATTTATTTTAACGATGTCGTTGCAAAAATATTTTAGTTATTTGTGGTCTGTTTTGTTTCTTTCAGTTGGAAGCCTTTAAAGGGTGCAAGAGAAAATGCTGTTTCCTATCCTCAAAGAAGAAGAAAAACAGATTTCTTCATCATTTAAGAACTAAGACAAAATAGCAATGTGTTTAAAATAAAAAGATAATAAAAATATTCGAAATAAAAATATTCGACAGGAATGCTGCTGCTTTCGTTTCTCATTAATCACAAATAAAAGATCAAATCTATATATTAAAGATTTATATTTAATCGACAAACTCTGGGTATATTTAAAAGTAAGTAAGTATATGTTTATTAAAGTGACATTTAAACACGGGATTTACATAAACAATGACAATTAACATTATAAAGTGTACCTGACTCCTTTAAAGCATATAATGAAAACGAATATAGTATCTATTTGAAGTGTAAACATTTTATTTATAAAAAAAACGTTCATATCTGTATGATCAGATATAATATTTCCAGACACATTTATACACATATATTATTTCTAAAAACTGTAGACTAAATAGATATAAAATACTGTGTTATGACGAAAACATGATTAGTAAACGGCGGGCAAATTTATATTACACTGTCACTGTGAAACCCACAAAATTCAGAAGACTAATTTTCAGATAAAAAAAACAACTTGACCTCCGCCTTTGCTTTTATTACAAAAATATTAATTTAGTATATATTGATATTTACTAGCTTATGATACGATGGTGATATTTAATTTACTGGTGTAAAATGACAGAAATAGATATGTTCCGATATGGTAAAACAGTATATCCTTATGAGGCAAAGACGAACGGAATAGCAGTATTTATGTACACCAGGAAAATGCAAGAAATCTATAATTGTCATGAGCTGGTGCTGTTCGTTTACTCATCGAAACCCTAAGCTAAATAAATGTAAGTGCGATGAAAAAAACAAGAAAAGGAAACTCCTTCTCGTTGCAACATTGTTTCACTTAACTGGACATTAAGTTTATATGTTGAAATGTCTCGGAGCTGTAACACAGTATATGAAAAATCCATGTGTGTAGTGAATACGTTTAGAATAACAACCAGGTAAGCTGGTGGCTGGTGTTATGTTTTCGCTCTGCCTCCTATGCTTGGCTCCACAACAAGCTCTTTCGCTCCTACACTACTGGAAAAAATGGACATTAATCGTTTAAAGAGGTATGACACCATCCGAAATCTGTAGAGCAGTCACTAGCGACCAGTATTCGACTGACACGCAACACAGAAGCAATTTCTATAAGCAATCAAAGAACAAAATTAAGTCGAAATGACAAGTTTGTTAAGAAACATGCATCATTGTTCGCTTTGAAAAAAGTTCTAGCCGGAACAATTTGCATGTTTAAAATATGTAACCGTGTTTTCCGTGAAGCTTCATCATCCTAACACGGCACTACATTCCCCGATTTTTAAAAAAATTCGTCTTTCTGTCTTATTAAGACAAAAAATGTTGGTCATACTCACTTTTTGTCTGCTTTCGCTCAATCCCGGAAGTGGCTTTCGCTCATTTTGTTATGTTCTCTTTTTGGTTGTGGAGAGAATGTTTACCGGGCGTGCAATATATATTTGTAGATTATGCAGGTTTGACATCAAATGCCGTGTCAGGACTTCGGTGCTGAAAAATACTTCTCATCCTCATTTTTCTTCCAAATCTGACTTTTTTGCTTTCATATAATTCAGGAAATTAAGGGTTAACAGAGAAATACCATTTATATCAAAATGTTACAACCCAAAAATCATTTTTTAACAGTAAAAAGCATGCTGTTCACAAAGGTAACAAACTGTAGCATTTCCAGGCAACCAACCTACAAACACATTAGTTTGCCTCTTCATCTGAATCTTGTCACACATCAAAGGTTATCACTAATTCTGACTTGATTCTTGTTCACATAAAAAAACAACTCTGTGATAGTTTTTGTTGGATAAAATAAGCTGTTTCTTTTTAAAAATGTTTTTGAGTCCCATGAAATACATAATAAGCAATATCATGTGCTAAACTTGATGATGATTTTTAAAAAAAATGAGAAATAGATATTGTTGATACAAGAAACGACATCATCTTGAACACTGTCACATGACACGTCCTAAAATTTCTAATAAATAGGGGTTATGATTGCCCTAGCCTTTTCCTCCATAGATAAACCTTTTTTGCGAGGTCGAACAGTTTAGATCCAGATCAGCCAGCACATCTGTGCCGTCTGATCTGGATCTACACTGGTTGCACATGCGTAAAAATGCGTATATATGGAAGAAAGGGTTAAATATTTTTAATAATAACTAGGGGTTATGATTGCCCTGGTTCTCAATGTGGCACATAAGCATGTCTAATGTGAAAGTTGACTACATATTCGGAGTTTGTTCTCTGAACACTAATGGCAAATGGTTCACTAGGATGAAAGGTGAAGGCCACAAGACGCCTTGCTGTCGGTGGAGGGTTTTTCCCCAGAACACCTGCGTAGATTTTGAACTTTAACAGGGCCGAATCTCTTGCGTAAAACCTGAAAAAGTAACATATTGTGCATGAATTAAAAGAATTACATTTCAGGATCATTTTTTATGGCAAACACAAGTAAATAATTGAACTGAAAAAAAGTGAAATGAAACACTGTAAACAAACAAATATTCGTGACCAATTAATTTTTGCTACATTCACAGCAACAATCCTATGTGTGCAAATATTTCTAAAGGATTATGGAATTATTTTTCAGAAATTTTATATTATTCGCAAATATGTCTGACCTTGGCAAAATGCAAGAAATTTACATGCGCCAATATTTAATGGTTTACAGTAACTGTTGAAATGCCAGGATTTTCTGACTAAACAGGGCAAAGCTGACCTATCCTGGTTAATAATGACGGAATTTGTACAAATCTAAATGATAAACCCTTTACTCCATTGGGAAATGGCTGTTATCCCATGGGCACGCAGTGTAGATCCAGATCAGCATTCCACTGCACAGATTTATTTGTTCCAGGTTTAATTACTATTATTTTATCAATAGATGTATAACATTGAAATATGGTTTTATGCTTTATTGTACATCATGATAACATGTACTAGGCTGTTTGTAAAGCTAGCGCGTGTAATGACATTTGCATAATGTGTTGTATACATATACATACAGATTTAACCTTTCAGTTAATAAAACATATTTTAAATGTTTGGTCATTTTTGTTTCTGTCTTTAGAAAGACATAATATCATTACATGGTGTCAGAAATGGGATATAACAATTATTATACAAGCGCAATTACAAAAGCTGATCCTTAACAACAGAACATTCATAATATAAACTCCCATTCAATAGAAATTTATCACTTTGGTAATTAGAACCAGTTCTTACTGATAAAATATGAAATAATATGATGGAATTTGAAACAATCACTATGATCAAGACCAGGAACATGCTACCAGTGTTGCCACCATTAGACCTACTTCCAAATATTTCTGCAAATTTTATGACAGCCATTTGCTAAGAAATTTCGAAACTCTGACCAACCAAACAGTAGAGTGACATAAAAAAGAAGTAGTAAATTTAAATTTCTGTGACATGAAAAAAAGTAGGACATTATTTCCCATTGGCTGTTATGTAGTTTTTGGCAGGACTATTTAATTGTTTCAATCATATATTGAGCTTTTAAATTTTGAAGGCAGAAAAAACCTGGTAAGATTATAAATTACCCAAAATTTTAAATATGTACCAATGCTACTTTGCCACACTGTATGGTTCTAATAATGTCGATATAGAAGCTACTTTAAAAGTGGTAACTTTCTATTGGTGGCAACTATATAAAGTACTGGAACAATAACTCTTACAAAATATATAGCTTATGATATATAGTGTTGTGTCCCTTGATACATGTAATAAGATTTTACACAATAATTACACTCCTTTTTTTAAAGCATGTAAAAAGAATCTGACACTCATTGTCCTGTAATACAAACATTGATAATTCAGAGACTGGCTTAACCCTTTACCCAATGGGATTCGCCTATTATCGCATGATGGAACAGTGAAGATCCTGATCAGCTAGCACATCTGTGCCGTCAAAAGACATATTAGGCAAAGTTTTAAAAGTACCGAACTGAAATTTTTAAATCTGCATGAAAACTTGCCCCCACAAAGTTGTAAGTGTGTAATATATATTTATATTTTGAACAAGGCTAAAAACCACATCCTGCCAAACCTTATAGGATGGTCCCCACAAGGCTTAGGTCTTTCCATGACTGACACCCACTTGTCAGTGGGTGTCCGGACAGTACCAAACTGAAATTTTAACATCTGCATGAAAACTTGCCCCCACAAAGTTGTAAGTGTGTAATATATATATATTCACATTCCTATTGATTTCTTCCTTTAAAAAAATCGGTTCATTTTGCATGAACCACATGACCCGTAATGACGTCAGTAACGTCATGGCTGTTACTATTGAAAACTCCCACGTATTACTCCCCCTTTTCACTTAATACTAATTTTTGAAAGCGTTCGACTTAAGTTTATTTAAAGATAAAAATGAATAAAATGTAAATATAAGTAATGATTCTTATTTTGGTGCGGTTCATGCAGATTGGACGTGCACGCGAGAGCTGGCAAATTTACCATAAAGCGCTAGCGCGCTTTATGGATTTGCCAGCTCTCGCGTGCACGTCCAATCTGCATGAACCGCACCAAAATAAGAATCATTCCTTAATTGTATTTTGAACAAGGCTAAAAACCACATCCTGCCAAACCTTATAGGATGGTCCCCACAAGGCTTCGGTCGTTCCATGACTGACACCCACTTGTCGTCGTAGCTGAATAGGGCCAGGTCTAAGTATGGGCTACTGCTGTATGACTGAGCACTGATTGGTAACTGTGCTAGCAACCTTTTAACAGCCTCTGAAAATGAATTTTATATATTTTTTAACGCCAAAGTATATGTTCTGTAATCTTGAAGTCATATGATAGATTACATATTCAATCATAAAATATACTACATATCAGAGTAATAATATATAGAGGATATTTGTTTTTACCAGTGTAAGACAGAACTATATTTCACCGAGTGAGGTTCGGAATTCATATTTTCAAGAGTGGCAAAGCCACGAGTGAAAATACATAATTCCGGAGTTCATGAGTGAAATAAAGTTCTATCTTTCACTGGTAAAAACAAATTTTCTTTTTATTTTATACTTTTAGAGCAAAATTTGCGTGAATATGACAGAAAAGTTGCCAGAAATGGCGCCAAAAAACAACTGTATGACGTAACGTCACATATACAAATTTGAGCCCGTTTTCTAAACGTTCTCGTTTGGTATGTTATGTGCGTTTTGGTACCAATGTGAAAACATCAGTGAAAAAAATGTTATTCCACTGTTTGAAAACAGTGAAATATCACTTTTATTTCACCGGGAAAATTCTATAATTCACTGAAAAGCATAAAATAAATAACCTATATTCACAGTCATAAAAGATATCACATACATGTATTCAGTCATAAAATTTACTAAAGTCAAAATTAATGAGCCTCTGTGGTACTGCATACCCATTTTTTTTCTACAGAATTTTCTGGTCTTCATCAGGGAGTTAGATTTTTTGTAGTTAGAAATCATCTATTTTCCATTATTTTTAGAAAACAACAAAATGCTGTTAGCATTGATCACTATTTGTGGTCAGTTGACTTTCTTTAACCCTTTACTCAATTGCATAGTGTATTTGTCCATGGGTGAATAGCGTCGATCCAGATCATCCGTGCTCGACACCATTTGCTTTTTGATTTATTAGGTTATTACTGACTGAAAAACAAACAGTGTTGATCCTGAGCAGATGGCACGGATAAGCTTGCTGATCTGGGTCTACACTATTCTAACATGCGAGAAAACATGTGTATGGAGTAAAGTTTTAAAGGCCCCTCATACCTATATTCCCACCGAACTTTGCATTTATGATTGTCTGTTTAAACCTTTGTTGTAGCTGACGAGCGTAGATATTACTCGATGACGAACATGTAAATTGTGCCTCTGTGTGTAGCGTAGCATTTCTAAACATATCACAGAAATTCTCGAACAGTTCCAATAACTCTTCGGATGTGTTCTCATACACTGACACTACATCTGTCGTTGACATGTTATAAACTACAAAAAATGATGGCTGAGAATTCGGGTCTGATATTTTTAATGTAACCACATCTTCGCTAGCATATTTTATCAATAGATGATTTTCATCCAGTAACTGCATTTTCCACATTTTTAGGGCAGTGAATTGCTCAAAATACTGGTAAAATTTCCGAAGTTCGTACAAAGAACCACTACTCTTGGCTTTTGTATACAGGAACACAAGCAGTCGGTGTTTTAAGCTGTTCATAGTTTTCTCCATGTACTGTGTCTGTGATGACCTCCCTGTAAAAAAGAAACATTTTCCATAAAACCCCTATAAACTGCCCAGCAGTGTTATAGTTTCAAAGAGGGTGGGAGTGCACATCATGTCTATTCATCTTGCAAGTTGGAAATATTTCTGCCAGATAGAAAATGAGTTAATACCATAAAAACTGTTTACCACTAACTGTTAGAAGGTGGTACCCCTTGGTTCCCATTTTCGTTAATTGTTTGTGGTGTCTTATTATGAAAATAATCATTCTATAAACTTTATAAACCATTTTCATTTTTCCTTTACTGTTTGGGTGTGTGGAGGCTGCGTCTTCTGGATGTGGCCTTTTCTGATATGCATATTTCACTTTTGCAAGTACTTAACTCTTTCCTCCATATATTCACCTTTTTGGCGTGGGCTGTGTGTTGGCAGGCTAATCTGGATCTACACTGTTCACCCATGCCATAAAGGCATATATATTGAGAGAGGGTTGATTAACAAACATTATTGATACACAATGTTAAGTTAAAAGAACTTTTTTCACAATCTAAAGTATATTTAACAAGTTTTAATATTCCTTAAAAACAGTGGAATTATTTTTCAAAGATCTCTAGATCAGGTCTTTCATCCTTATGTAACTGAGGGCTGTATTAGGCCACCTTCCAATCCAAATATATCGTATTTTTTCCCAACTTTGGCAGAGACTTGTCCAAAATGCTAGGTAAGATGTCCAAAAATAGATCAAAATCCTGTGAGGGGAGTTTGAAAATTGAAGTCTGAAAAAGAAAGTGCTTTAAAAATTAAATTTAAGTTAAAATACTTATTAGATTCAAATTTATATACTAGTACACATCTTTCAATCAATTTTGTTTCCCAAAATAAACAATTATCGCGCATAAATTTCCCAATATGAAAAGCCAGGACCTCTTATGAATTATCTGATGAAAAGCCCTGTAGATACAAACCATGATTATTAGAGTCTTGGAACACATCAAAGAATAGACCATCATCTTCGTAACAGAATCGTCCAATACTTCGTACATCAATAAACTCTCCCTCCGGAGTCACATGAAATATGTGTATAGTTTGCTGTAATACTGACAACACAGCAAGTGTGTTCTTGTATAAATACAAGCCTTGATTATGCGATAAGAAAATCTTGTCATATTTGAAACTCCTCGTATCACATAAATGCCCAGTTTCAAGTTCCACTATATGTAAACAGTAATCTTCTAGAGGAGATCTTGGAGTAGCGTTCACAGCTTCATTGTTTCTGTGAGTTTCGAAAAACAATGGATGCGGTTCTTCTGGTACGTACTGTGCTGAACCAACAATCACAAACTTTCCATCATCAGAAAACAAACTACACTCTCGATTTAAATGCCCACCATTTGTAGCCACTAAGGCTGTGCACTTCAATTTAAAAAACTTTTCAAACAATTTTTCTCTTATTTGTGTTGTATGTGAATCTGAACTGGTACCAGCAATATCACCTTTTAACTTCTTTATCAAACTTTCCGCTGCGGCTGATCCTTCGAATGTGTAAATTTCAATAGAAGTCTGATCGGATGAAAATGCTATAAAGTATTTGCCATCGGGTGAAAATTTTCTAAGGAAGCATGGTGGTTTTTCCACATTCACAACAGTGAAGTTTGGAAATATATTTGTATAAAATTTCCTTGCTTTGTGAAAATGAGTGCCAGGTTTCCCAACATGTGTTTCTCGATGTCGTAACCGATAAACTGCATTCTGATTCTCGATTTTTCTTGGCTTTAGGAAATGTTCCAATGGTAGTGAATTATCCAGAGCTGCTTTCGACATATTTCATAATCTGAAAAAAAATCAAGCAAAAACTTTTAAATCATTTTATTTGATTTTTTTAGAAATACACGTACATGTATATTGTAACTAGTCAAATTATCCAATGCTGGGACTTAAATGTAAAATGTTCTCATTCTTTATCAACCTTTATGGACAAAGCTAACACCGCAATCCTGATTCTTAAATGAGAAAACTAATAAAGTAACATATAACGAAATTATTTTCGGTGTCATTTAGTATATTTTTACATACCGTATGCAGAAACTTTCTACTGAAAATTTTGTTGATATCATTTAAAACTTTACAAGGCAGTCGGAACGACAGCAATATCCCCTGCCGCAGATGTGAATTTTGGCAAGGTTATGGATGGTTAAGAGCATATTAAACAATAGCTCTGGGCAATGGACAGGCAGGTGGAAGCCAATTCAAGAACAAGGGTATGTCATGTTCAGATAAGTTTCAGAGTATTGGCCTGCTCAAACACCAGAGGCATCCTTGACCTTGAGCCAGGTTGGAACATGGGTTCTGCACATCAGGTTCATGAACTGAACATTTCACTTATGTTTCATAATATTCATTCCAGTGGTTCAGAAGATATGAACTGGACACGAAATGCATGGTTCAAATCTTCAAACACCACTGGTGACCTTTACATTGACCCTGCATGTTGGAACATGGGTTCTGCATGTCGTCTTGATGGGGAGAACATTTGACTTAAGTTTCATGAAATTCGTTCTAGGGGTTAAAAAGTTATAGACCGGGCACAAAGCATGCAACTTTCATGAAATTCCTTCAAGGCTTTTCAAAAAACACCACTGGTGACCTTGACATTGAGGAGGCCATGTTGGAACATGGGTTCTGCACGTCATCTTCATGGGGAGAAAGTTTGACTAAAGTTTCATGAAATTCCTTCTAAGGGTTGAAAAGTTATGGACCAGACATAAAATATACTCAAACACCACAGGCAGCCTTGACCTTGAGCCAGCCAGGTTGGAACATGGGTTCAGCACATTATGTTCATGAACTGAACATTTCACTTAAGTTTCATGATATTAATTCCAGGGGTTCAGAGACCTCCAATTAACTTGCCAGTTTGTGTACATACACTGTATACAGCTGAGACCTCTCTTAAATTTAGTCTTAACATTTTGGAGAATTTGCTACAAATTTGTTGTTGTTGTTGTTGTTGTTGTTGTTTTACATACAAACAGTGAACAAAATATTCAGAAAAGCCTGATTTTCAAAGTGCTATAAAGTAAGAAAGTTTATTTGGGCAGTATCCATAGAAAATGACAAAATTTACCCTGTAAAATCATCCAGAGCAAAGTTCTTAATATTGCATAACACAGATCTAAACAGCAAAGTTTATTAGGTCATTGACCAGCAACTGTAGGAATAATAACCTCTTAACATTGAATCTAAATATAGCTGAAGACATGTACAAATATTGGAATTTTGATACTTGAAATTTTCACTCTGCTACTAAAATTGTTGTTTCAAATTTTATCAATGAACAACCAGTAAATGAATTGTTCAGGAAAGATTGAATTTTAAGATGGTATAAAGTTTTTGTCAAAATCTGGTTGATACATGTAACTGTAGAAAGTCAATGGTTAAAAGCAGAATTTGAAAGAAAAAAGTTTTAAAATCCCCACGGCGGGACCCCTGGGCAATTCAAGAACATGATTTTAATAATTTAAGTAGAGATCATCAATATGAATATTAATTTCATACCAAATTTGATGACAATCGGACAAAAAAAGTGACCTCTATTGCATTAACAAAATTTTTGCTTTAATCTGACCTAGTGACCTTGACATTAAGCCGGCCATGTTGGAACATGGGTTCTGCACGTTGTCTTGATGGGGAGAACATTTGCCTAAAGTTTCATGAAATTCCTTCTAGGGGTTGAAAAGTTATTGACCGGATACGAAAAGGTGCGTGCACAGAAAGACGGACGGACAGACGAAGACCATTTCTATGGTCCGCTATGCGGCGGGGGATAAAAATATTATTAATTTTACACATAGCTGCTACGTCGTCATACATACGCGTAACCCTCTGACCCATTTGTGTGGAAACACAGAATTCCGTTGTTCTGAAACTAATTTTGAAATAGTCAATACTAAACACAGCTGTGAAGCTGTTGTTCATCTGTCTTCAAATGTAATTGTGCTGGTATTGCTAAATAATTGTGATTGGACCATGTGAATGTAGCCAGATTGGTTCAGGTGGGGCCACTACTACACACAAGGTTCATGATCTGGGCCCATTAATAACAGTTTTGGTTTATTTTCTTTGAACAATTTGTATTGTTTTGTAAAATTGGAGAAATTATCCTTGTTGTATGTATCACAGGTAGCAGTAAAGAGTTTGTAGCCATAGATTTTTTATTTTGCTCAGAAATGGTTCTAAATTTGAACAGAGATGAGTTAATGGGTTCAAGGAATACATCTCTCTGCTCTTAAGGTAGCAGTAAAGAGTTTGTAGCCATAGATGCGAATTGGCCCCGGTCATATTTGAAGATAAGAGGTAAGTGGGCAAACTGTAAGCTTCATGGCACTTTAACATATTTTTAGATGCTATATTTGCAGTTTCACATGTGTAGCTAGGATCCCCAAAAATTGCCTGACATGCTCTTTTTGACCTTGACACTTTCAGTGTGAGGCAGGTGCTTGGAAATGCCAAACTAATACATTTCTGGCTCTGCCTTCAGTTTAACTTGCAATTCTCAAGGGGCATACAAACAAGTGTGAGTAGTGCAAAATCTTGATGGTTATGGTATATTTTGAGTATGATTTAATGAAACAATAGGGATTCTACCATGTGTGAGTGGCAAGCATTTTTTTTGGTTGTTGGCAATAAGAAAGCTGTGAACCAATGAATGTTTGAAATTTTGCCTCGTCAGCCTACCAGTTGTCGCGACCAGAATTTGAAAGTTAATGCTGCTTAAATTCAACTGATATGTTTTGAATATAATTTTGCTTTGTTTTCATGAACTCAATGTCATTGTGATGTCAGTTACGTGTCCTTTCTGTTTCAGGTATGTGCTAGTAGGGAGCAAGTGGACTTGTCGTGTCGGCTGTGATTCTTCGGTCTTGCGATATAACAGAAAGGCCAAGTCCATTGCCATGTACGTGTCACAATGTTTAAGCTGTCTATTGCCATGTAAGTGTCAATAAGTTTACCTGTTATTACCATGTAATTACAATTAATATTGAGAGGTAATTTGCGCTGTACTGTGTGCTGGCATCAAATTAAATGATAAATTATGATCTTATATAATTAATAAAATAATTCCAAATTACTTATTTATAAAAAGTTCATTATATTATGAGAACATTAATAGGACATTAATATGCTCTTCAATGAGTGACACATAATTTGTAGTAAGAGTTGTTGTTACTGTGACATATATATACATATATATGTAAATATACAGTTCGACATGAGTTCTCGTTACTGCTTTATTGACACGTAAGTTTTGGTCAGAGTTATCGTTACTTTGACACGTAAATATCCAGAAAAAGACAATAATAGACATAATGGTAAATGTTATATATAACCGTATGTTGCCTATTCAAAATTCGAAATAATAGGCAATAACCGGCTAGAAGAAACAAAATAAGCATGGTGATGAATTTAATAATAATTGTTCACATAGACCCAATGTTTTTACAGTCATTGCCATGTTGTATTTCTCTCTTGGATAGTGTTGTTTTTCGATTATCTCTTTCCAAAACGAAAATGTTTGTTTGAATATGCTGTTTTTGGCGATCCAACATTTTTTAACCATTATCAGAAACATCAGCTCTATCGAAAATTGGAATTCCAAGGTGTTTGCATACACTAAAGATATGATGACATGGTAACGAGTACACCTTGGTAAATGAGCATAAACAAGTTAGAACTGCTTTCTAAAGTATTTTTTTTAACATATACTACAAAAATCTTATCGTCGTCAGTTAAAAAAAAGTTGAAATATGCATATCAGGAATTGCCACATTCAGAGAAAACAGCCTCTCCACACAGTCAAAAAGAAGAGAGAGGGAGAGAGCATGGTTAATAAAATGATAAGTTTCAAAAAAGACACCACTAACAATAAACAAAAATGAGAACCCGAGGGGTTACCGCCTTGGAAGGGTCAGTGGCAAAGCAAATTGCCACTGGGGGTTTAAACCAGGTTCTAGGGTGCACCAACCTCACACTTGCCCCAACAGGTTCTCATATCACAAAAAAGTACAAGTTGTCTTGGTAAAAAAACTCCAACCCACTTATCGGCTCAACAATGTTGCATGCAAAAGCACACAAACATATAAAACATAAGAAGCTAATAGCACTGCAAAGACAAAGGGCGGGTACTCAATGATCTTACCGAGACCAGAGTTCCTGGAGTAAAATAAGCAAGAACACGATGACAGGTATAAAAGGTAGTGTATTGCAAATTATTGAGTTTATTTAATTGTTGTGAAATAAGATCAAAGCTTACATTTAAAAAACAAATTTTCTTAAGACAGTTCAAATTAATTTGAAAACTAACAAAACCGTTCAATGTTTGTAACAAGCTGACACTTACAATAGAGTGACAATAATTACTTGATCCCCTTATCATTTCCACGCACAAATGTGTTCGACTGGCAACTTTTATCATGTATTGCAAACATTTGCTAATTATTTCATGACATGTATAATTGAGTAAATCACTAAACTTGAAGCTAATCATGAATTCTAAAATTTGTTCATATCAATTTTTTATGATTCAGCAATAACAGCATAAATTTCAGGAAAATATAATTTTTAGAAATTAAAAGGATTTATTGTGTTGTGTTGATAGTGGATTATACCGATCATATGGATATGTCAAAAAAGAGAAAGATTTACTTATTTGAATCATTGTAAGATTTGCTTATTTGAATCAAAAATAGTTAATCATAACTAACTAATAAGCGGTAACATACTATTATAAAATGTACAGCTACTTTTTAAGCTGAAATTACAGTGTGAAAGCCATAGATCAATTCCTATACTTACGTGCCACTAATGCAGTAACGAGAACTCAAGTCAAACTGTATATTTACTTGTCACAGTAACGACAACTCTTACCGAAACTTACCTGTCACTAAAGCAGTAACAAGAACTCAAGTCGAACTGTACATTTACATGTCACAGTAACAAAAACTCTTACTGCAAATTACGTGTCACTTATTGAGTAGCATCTTAATCTCCTGAAATGAAGAATAAAGATGTTATATATATCAAATAATGATTGATTCAGGGCTTTTTCAGCCTATCTCACGGGGCCGATATTCGGCCCCGTTCCCAATCCAAAATAGCGACCATTTTTCCCAATTTCAAGAACAAAATTCCCAATCTTGTAAATTTATTCCCCTTTTGAACCGAAACGCATTTGTCTTAAAAAAATGATAAACGAGAAACAATAATATCAAGACTTTTCAAGCCCAAATCGTTTGTTTATCGGCGATCTGTGAAAACTTCTTTCCGTGAAAAATGTATGTGCTGGTGTAAAAACCGGTATTTACCGTAACGCAAGTTGAAGATGGAGCGCGGCGCCCATGATTCCAGATAACTTATATTATGGTCAAATTATGGTTTGAATATTAACAGAAATTATATTTTTATTTCGTTAACAAATGTTTTTTTCGCGATATTCGTTCGACTGCGTACAAAATAGAAGGATGAATCAAAAATGGCATGTGCAGTACCGGCTTGTATACTGACCCGCGAAAACTAGTGACGAAAATTTAAAAATGTCGTATAGAATAGTAAAAACTAAGCAAAAAGGCTGCGAAAAAAAGATGCCAAGGGTACTCCAAAACTAAACTCTCTGTGGAACAAAACATCAAATGTTTCAAAAGTTCTTTCCCAGTCAGTTGAAACTTGCCAAGTTTCTAAGGATCAGATGATGGCCATTTTACTGTATAAGTGATACATCTGTAAAGCTGTCAGAACAAACCCTGGAAGAGATTTGTGACATTTCCAGGAACACTAAAGCAAGGCAAATCAAGCTATAGTGCAGATAAATGAATGTTGAAATTTCCCAATTTGGTTTGATTTGTTGATACTTTTTTTCCCAAATTTGACTATTTACCGCGTCAAAAATTCCCAATTTGGGCAGGGGCCTTTTTCCCAAAACCCCCTGAAAAAGCCCTGTGATTACATCATCTTTTATATTTCTATTAAATAATAAATATACTTAGACATTTACTTAAGAATAATTTGAAATTTTAATTCGAGAATACCGTACGTGGTTCTCATTCCGTAGTGGTTCAAGTCTAGTTATAAAATTTTCACATTTACCTGAATAATTTTTGAATATTTAGATTAATTTTATAACTATATATATATTATAATATAGATCATTAAGACATAAATAAGTTGAAAATTAGACAAAAAATACATTTAATCTTATATTTTATATTTTTCCCTACGTGTCAGAAAGAATATTGTCTATTGACACGTACATGGCAATAGACACTCTGTATCAGAAAACCGTTTACTGCCGCCACAAAGCACTTGTCACAAATAAATCTCCCTCACTGTGATATATAGATCTTGGCAGCCAGATCTGCCAAAAAAGAGGATACTTTGGCCCATTATAGAATTTAAGTCTACAGTCCAGTTACCTTCGATATCTGGCTCAGCTTAAGAAAACAAGTACTAAATACAAGTACTTTACCATTAAAGTGTCTGTATTATTCGGATAAAAGTGTATCCGAACTTTTACACGTGCTGTGATTAACATCTTGTTATTTCACCTCAAATGGTGCTATCCAGAAATAAAAGGACAAGCAATGTTCCTTTGAATTACGGGTCAATTACTGATTGAAAATCTGTCTTTGACGACTCTTTTGCCATTTTTGTTACTCACAGTATTTGTCGGCTGTTGTTGTTGTTCTGGTCGACTCGAATAAATTACGGATGTCGGTACCTATCGTTAGGGCAACAGAGCTTCAAGATTCAAGTAGACATTGGTCGATCAAGACTTGAAGTGGTAATATTTCATGTAGCAGTAAAATTAAGTAGTTAGTTAGGTTATTTTGAGATCCGACGTTCTAATTATAGTCGAAGCCTACATATTCTTCTCCCTTCTGTTCAATAAAAAAAACTTACACAGACAACAGAACCGATCTCTCTTTAAAGCATTTTAAACAGGTATGTTTGTTTATATTTAAGACCATTCAATCAGGCTTCGCCTATTTTTGTTTATTTTTTTTTGTAAAAGCCAACATAACTTTCGTGCATTTTCATGCTTCATGTATAAAAGAAATAATCAAAGATTCAAACAACTGGCAATTTTGTGTGAACATTTACCAAAGTCCTGAACGAGACTACATAGAGCTACTGTTAATTTATTATTAACAAAAATTATTAACATAATATAATTTTATCAACTGTATAAACATGGTCAAAATCAGCGTACATTTAATCAGTGATGTTATTAGTTACTTTCTTTTAAGGTCGTTGGGTAAGATACTTATTCTGTTAATGATACATGTTCTTCTAAAATTACATTTGTTTTAATATTTCAGCCAGTTATAAGATTGGTGGTTTCAGTATATAGATTTTTAAATATTATATTTTATATATTGTTCAATCACCACCAAGTAAATATATATATATTTTTTACTTTTGCCTTTTGCGTTTTTTGTGATATTTTAGACACTATGGAGAATAAAAAGACAGAGAGACAGAAGGATTGATTGGCAGTTTGTCGTACTGAACAAAGTTTTGCACTGAATTAAATGAAAATGAATCAAATTAAGTTAAATGGTCCGATAAGTTGAATGAGTTTGGTCTAAATTATGCCAAAATTCTTTAAATTAGTTTAACTTATTCATTTTTGGCGATTCATTGAAATCCATCTAGTTGTTGCAGAGAAATTAGAGACCTCATTCAATGCTTGTCTTTCCGTCCAGCCCGCTGTCATTTTAATTCCCTGTCGACTGTTACTTCGAAAGCCAAGACTTGTAGTGTAGTGTAGATATCCATAAACTTTCCGTCGGCTATCGGAATTCCGATAGATTTGTACGGGTTGCGGTTTTTATTCATTCCTTCACTTCCGCGTTTTTCGGACTGTTCGGACATTTTCCCAAAGAATCAATTGGCAGAGAGTGAGTGCTAGCAACACTATTTAAATTGATTGCATGCCTGCTGATTCCAAGAAATGATTGCGCGGCAATGGAAATTAAGAAAGAATCTGTGGAAATAAAGTACGAAATTGGGGATGACATTGGAAAGTAAGTTCGAAATTTCAAATTATCTTGCACAAGCCTGTCTTCAAATTCAAGCAGAATGGCATTTGATAAACCGAAATTGAGAAAAGTCACAATAAGGAAAGGTATCAAAATCATGTTGTCATTTACATTTGATGTTGCTGGCGATTATAAACAATGAATGCTCACTATCAAACCACAGACCAGCTCACTACCGAACCACAGACCAAATGCAAAGAGATCTATTGTTTTGGTTGTAGTCCCCAAGGCAAACCAAAATTGCACGGAATATAACATTTTGTGGTAGTCAGATGATACAGAATAGGAACAACCCACTGAAAAACTATTTTGTATTATCCCCTTTTCAGATAGAGTTGAAACGGTTGTTAGAGTTGTCAACATTGCTGATAAATTACCAAACAAATTTGTGTTTTTCTTTCTTTTGATTGTCGGTGATTTAAAAGCGAGGTAATTGACGATTATTTCTGAGTGAGACCATGCTCTTTTTTTATAAAAATAACTTATAAGTTATAGTCTTCAATAGACGGGTTTTTTTTACAAATTTTATGCTTTTATGGTAGACATGATGGGTCATCTTAGCACTGTTAATGAGGTTGGCATTCTAGAAGCACAAAATAAAACTCATTGAAGAAGTATTCTGTACAATTTCATGGATTTAATGCTGACCTGAGCCAGTGACTCATGGTGAGCTTTTGTGACTGGTCTTTGACAATCTTCCGTCAGTCTGGAAACTGTCAACACTTTGCTTCAAACAACAACTCCTTTGAAACCCATGGATAGATTTAACTAATTTTGGCCTAAAGCTTAAATTATTAAAATAATCACAGGGCTTTTCATCAGAGAATTGGGAAGAGGCCCTGGCCTTTCCAATTGGGAAATTTATGCGCAATAATTGTTTATTTTGGGAAAACAAAATTAATTGAAAGATGGGTTCTACTTTATGAAATTCAATAGTAATAGGTATTTTAAACTTAAATATAATTTATTATGCACTTTATATTCCAGACTTCAATTTTCAAACACTTCTCCCAGGAGTTTTAACCATTTTTGGACATCTTACCTAGCATTTTGGGAAGAATTTCTGCCACAGTTGGGAAAAAATACTATATTTTTATCCCCCGCCGATGAAATCGGGAGGGGGATATTGTTTTGGCGTTGTCCGTCCGTCACATCGTCACGCTGTCTGTCTGAATTTCGTTTCTGCACTATTTCTCCGCAACCACTGGATGGATTTCAACGAAACTTTGTGGGAACCATCAGTACCAAGAGGAGATGGGCATATCGTTGTCTTGTTCCGGTCAGACCATTTAACACAGAGTTATGGCCCTTTGATAACCAGGGTTGGCACCAATCGACCACCCCTGGTTTAAACCGGCGGTTTTAACCGGTTAAAACCGTCCCGGTCAATACTCCCCAAGTGGTTAATAGTGGTCAATACTGGTCAATTGAACTTTTTTTTCAAAAATTTCATAAAAGAAAGGAAGAAAACAAACCATTTAACTTTTATTTAATTTCTACTTAAGTTACTTAAGAACTAACTTCACTTGAACATGCTTTGCACTTAGAAATTGTCTTATTTCCCTCAGTAACTGAGATCATAAATTCCCTAAACAGGGTCTTTTGTCTTTATTCTGGTGAGTTTTAGACAAAGTAAGAATTCTTTTAATGTTAGTGTTTTATCAACTTTCAGCAAAGAATGATTCAGTAACTTGAATTTTTCTTTTTATTTAAAGCAAAGGGAATTTGCACCACCAGTAGGTGTTACACTCTTGCCAACTAACACTTGTGTATGACAATGGATGGTATGGAGATGGAGGGGTGTTGTGTCACACTTCTATTGTTTATTAACCTTGGGAACATGTCAATTAAGATGCCTATGTGTTTATTTAAGGATTATTCAATAACCTTAAAGTAGGTGTTATACACCTGCCTGTTAACATTTGTGTTTGACAATTGATGGTCAGGAGAATGAGTGGTGATTGCACTTCCTTTGACCTCACAGATCTTTGCATGTAAACAACCAAGTCATACTGTTTCATATAATGTACGTATTGTACTGAGCACTTGGGCAAAGCTGACAGAATGTTTTTTAACAAATCCATTACATAAATTACATAAAACATAACAAACATTATATAACTTGAAACTTTTAGCATACTACATTTATTGATTTCAGTCTGTTACTTATCATAAATGCCTATAATTATGTCATGCTGTTTATATATACCATAAAGTTTCCATGTACTTAAGAAAATGTGTCTGTAAGCATTGAATGCCCGAAGCTGAATGAGCATAAATTTTCTAACAATATACATGAGAACTCGTGCATTAAACCAATGAAAACAACACCTTTTGATTGGTACATTCAAAAGATCTTACCCAATCAAAGGAAATTAATATTTTCCACCTAATTCACTTTGCTTAACCGTTGGAAAATACATTTCTTTTGCTTGTTGAACATAGGAACATACCAGTTAAAAAGTTGTGTTCATTTATGGCTTATCCAAAAATAAACCATACATGAAGTACCATTTAGGCTCTTACAGAGGCTATTGTAAGGGCCTCAAGGATTTTAAATGATTCTAAGAACATTTTGAACAGTTTGGTTGTGAATAAAATTGATTTGACCAGTAATGACCAGTATTGACCAGAAATGACCACTATTGACCAGTAATGACCACTATTGACCACCGGCCCGGTCAATACTCAATTGACCGGTCAATAAGCCAACCCTGTTGATAACCTATGCATTATGTATATAGAGCAGTATTCGTTTCCTCGCTATTTCTCTGCAACTACTGAATGGATTTCAATGAAACTTGCTGGAAACCATCTATACCAAGAGAAGATGCGCATATCGTCGTCTTGTTTTGGTCAGACCATTTAACACAGAGTTATTGCCCTTTGATTACTTATGCATTATGAATATAGAGCAGTATTCTTTTCCGCGCTATTTCTCTGTAACTAGTGGATGGGTTTCAGTGAATCTTTCTGAGAACTATCAATACTGAGAGGAGATGCGCATATTGTCGTCTTAATCCAGTTAGACTGTTTAACACAGAGTTATTGCCCTTTGATAACTTATGCATTATGCATATTAAGCAGTATTCGTTTCCGCACTATTTCTCTGCAACTACCGGATGGATTTCAATGAATCTTTCTGAGAACCATCAATACCAAGAGGAGATGCGCATATCATCGTCTTGTTCTGGTCAGACTGTTGAACACAGAGTTATGGCCCTTTGATACCTTATGCATTATGCATATAGAGCAGTTTTCGTTTCCGGGCTATTTCTCTGCAACTAATGAATGGAATTCAATGAAACTTCCTGGAAACCATCTATACCAAGAGGAGATGCGCATATCGTCGTCTTGTTTTGGTCAGACAGTTTAACACAGAGTTATGGCCCTTTGATAACTTATGCATTATGCATATAGAGCAGTATTTGTTTCCATGCTTTTTCTCTGCAACTATTGGATGAATTTCAATGAAACTTTCTGGAAACCATCTATACCAAGAGGAAATGGGCATATCATAGTCTTGTTCCCGTCAGACTATTTAACACAGAGTAATGGCCCTTTGATAACTTATGCATTATGCATATAGAGCAGTATTCGTTTCCGCTATTTCTCTGCAACTACCAGATGGATTTCAATTAATCTTTCTGAGAACCATCAATACCAAGAAGAGATGCACATATTGTGGTCTTGTTCCAGTCAGACTGTTTAACACAGAGGTATGGCCCTTTGATAACTTATGCCTTATGCACATAGAGCAGTTTTTTGTTTCCGGGCTATTTCTCTGCAACTACTAAATGGAATTCTATGAAACTTTCTTGAAACCATCAATACCAAGAGGAGATATGAATATTGTCGTCTTGTTCCTGTCAGACGGTTTAACACAGAGTTATGGCCCTTTGATAACTTATGCATTATGCATATACAGCAGTATTTGTTTCGACGCTATTTCTCTGCAACAACTAGATGGATTTCAATGAATTTTTCTGGAAACCTTTAATACAAGCAGGAGATGTGCATATTGTCATCTTGTTTCAGTCAGACCTCTTAACACCGAGTTATGGCCCTTTGATAAGTTATGCATTTTGCATGTAGAGCAGTATTTGTTTCCTTGCTATTTCTTAGCAGAAAACTATGGAAACCATCAATACCAAGACGAGATGCCCATATTGTTGTCTTGTTCTGGTGTGACCGATTAACACAGAGTTATGGCCCTTTGACAAGTTATGCACTATGCATATAGAGTAGTATTCGTTTCTGTGCTACTTCTATGCAACTTCTGCATGGATTTCAATCAAATACCGCGCTATATTTTTACTACTGGGTTCATCATTTTAACAACTTGAAGACTTTTCGTCTCATTTTTATATTCTGGTGAGCTGCCCAACCCTTTTCACCATCTGAAGTTTTTTTTTCACTGTTTTTGCCATCCATGATAAATATCTAAATAAAGCCCTATGTCTTCAGCTGTTGTGTTAGTAATAACCAGTACTCGTCGGGGGATATAAATTCAACGAATTTGCTTGTTGGATTGGGAAGAGGCCTTTTATAGGCCTCTGTTATATAAGGATGAAAAGCCCTGAATCATCATGGGGTCAGCTGTTCCCCAGCCACAGGGCTTATAATAACAATTAATCTTATAAAACCCTCAAATAAAAAAAACCAGGATAGATTTTAACCAAATTTGGTTTGAAGCAACCTGACACTGACTTCTTTAAACATTGTTTAAATTTAAATATATATATAGCATAAGAATTGTACTATGGAGGCTGGCACATTCTCTAGAACTGTAGAAGTTAACTTGTCAAAATGTGAAACAAAACAATAGCAGTGATTGCCTTCTTTGACTTGTAAACCAAGTAAATCTAGCCTTTATCTTTGCAATGAAGGGAAGGATGTTAAATTTTATTGTTTTATGAATAACAGAGTCCTTTATTTGTTACAAGATTTTAAATTTTTACCCCTTGAAATTGTGAAAAGAGTTTTCTGGACCTACAATTATTTTGTTATTTTTGTGCACAGTATGTTTGAATTGGGATAGACCTTTACCACATGATGTATGGGTGTTAGCCATGGCAAACATTCATGTGATATAGTAGATCTAGATCAGTCACACATTCATATAGATCCAGGATGTAGTGTTCACATTTAGGTTCATTGGGTTGTTTCTGACCATGAGGTGAAAAGTGTAGATGTGCTGGCTAATCTTGCTCTACATTGTTTGCACATCCGTTAAAACATGTATACATTGTATATGTAGTAAAGGGATAGACAAGATTTTTGTTTCCATATTCATCTTTGTTGTTGCCCTTAATGTATTGTTGCCACATTCTTCTTTTTAAGCATTTAGCCTTTGCTCTCTGGTTACAGCGTGATCAGTGCTAATTCAGATCAGCCTGGACATCTGTGCAGTCAGATCAGGATCTACACAGTGTGCGTCTTGGTCAGATTTAGAAATAGCCCTTGGAGAAATCCAGGTCAGATGGCACAGACATTTCGGTTGATCTGGGCCTACCTATTTTGAATCTGGCAACTGGTAATGCACCAACTCCTAGATCAGATAGTAAAAAGGCCTGATTAAACATTTACTTGACACTGTCCTAGCTTTTTATTGCAACTTGATAAAGCATGTAAGAATTATCAATAAGCAGTATATTGATCCAGTAATTGAAACTGAATGTTTTTATTTCATGAATACACTGTACATTCTTTTACCCTTTCCTCCATATATACTTCTGATCAGGATCTGCACTGTTAGCTTTTTATTTATGAGGTTATTTCTGGCCAAATAAAGCAAACATTACAGATCCTGATCAGACAGCATGGATGTGCCGGCTGATCTGGATCACACTGGTCACATATGCGATAAATGCATTTATATGGAGTAAAGGGTTAAGGTCCTGTAGTCAGTTATGCAACCTGTAGAGCCTGATATTGGCCTGCACATCAGCACAGTCTATTCAGAAAGGATTTACACTTTTTAACTTACCCACCTAATATGTTTCGTTAACTTCTATAAAAGCTATTCCCTTAATAAATTTCTATAAACTTCTATATCCTTTCCACGACCATAACGTATTTAAACGTGACAAAATTTTGACTTCCCAAAACCCGCACTGTTTTACGGGAAGACGCCCGAAACGTATTTAAACATATCAAAAATATCACATTTCAAAACCCGACCCTGTTATCGTCGGAAACCCGTCGATTTATTTTTCATTTTTAAAAAGTCCTTACTTTGGTGGCTATTTAGAAGAACACGGAATCATCGATCAGTATTTTAACACTATTAGTCCTTTCAACGGATCGCATATTTTCTCTCAAATATTATTTAGTAAGAAATTGAATACATGTGACTTAGATAATCTGATAAGAAAATTCTTTCATTGTCAAAATAAAAAGTGGCTCCAAAACAGTTATTCATTATTTTAAAAAATAACTAACTTAATAACTTAAAAATGACATTTTTTGCAATGGCATGAAAATTAATTACTGTTAATTAGATTAATTAATTTACGGAATTTTACGTTACAGGCTTCCTGCGATAAACCGAATTTTTCACCCATTACGTAAAAGAGCGTTGAAATTCGGGATTTGAACGCACTATTCTTGGTATGCATTTTCCACCTTTTTTTTACAGAAGAAAGACCGTAACATTAGATAACGTGTTTTACAGTTATTTATCAGGTTTCTTACCATGTTGAAAATTCCGAATTTCATTAAAAGGTAGAATACCGGTAACGGACAGAAGCGTATATGCTTTATTCATACATACACTTATCAACGGGCATTAAAAAAATTTACGCAGATTTACGTTATGGGTTTTAAAATCGTGAAAAAAGCATACGTTTAGGGCGTCCTCCAGTAAAACAGGGTCGGGTTTTGGGAAGTCAAAATTTTGTCACATTTAAATACGTTACGGACGTCCATCCGGAAAACAGGGTCGGGCGGGGAAAGGATATAAGCTGACACACAAAATTTTTTATTAAGTTCTATGAAACTCCCCTATAAACAATAAATGGGCTGGCTTAGTTTGAAAGAATATTGGGTCCATTACACTTTTCCATGGAGTTAAGCTGCTTTCACAGTTCAGGGTGGAATACTTCAATGTTGCAGATGTGGTTAATATTCATTGTACCCCTATTATCCTTTCCACGACCATAACATATTTAAACGTGACAAAATTTTGACTTCCCAAAACCCGACCCTGTTTTACGGGAAGACGCCCGAAACGTATTTAAACATATCAAAAAATCGCTTTTCAAAACCTGACCCTGTTTTTTCGTTGGAAACCCGTCGATTTATTTTTCATTTTAAAAAAGTCCTTACTTTGGTGGCTATTTAAAAGAACACGGAATCATCAATCAGTATTTTAAAACTATTAGTCCTTTGAACGCATCACATATTTTCTCTATAATTTAGTAAGAAATTGAATACATTTGACTTAGATAATCTGATAAGAAAATTAGTAATTTTAAAAAGTTCAATTTTAAGAAAAAAAATCTAATTACATGTGTTAATGTTTCTTCATCTTTCATTGTCAAAATAAAAAAGTGACTCCAAAACAGTTATTCATTATTTAAAAAAATCCTATATCTACCTAGTAATAACTTAAAAATGACATTTTTTGCAATGGCATAAAAATAAATTACTGTTAATTAGATTAATTAATTTACGGAATTTTACGTTACAGTCTTCCTGCGATAAACTGAATTTTTCACCCATTACGTAAAAGAGCGTTGAAATTCGGGATTTGAACGCACTATTCTTGATAAGCGTTTTCCACCTTTTTTACAGAAGAAAGACCGTAACGTTAGATAACGTGTTTTACAGTTATTTATCGGGTTTCTTACCATGTTGAAAATTCCGAATTTCATTAAAAGGTAGAATACCGGTAACGGACAAAAGCGTATATGCTTTATTCAAACATACACTTATCAACGGGCATTAAAAAAATTTACGCAGATTTACGTTATGGGTTTTAAAATTGTGAAAAAAGCACTTGTTTAAATACGTTTCGGGCGTCCTCCAGTAAAACAGGGTCGGGTTTTGGGAAGTCAAAATTTTGTCACGTTTAAATACGTTACGGACGCCTGTCCGAAAACAGGGTCAGGCGCGGAAAGGATATAAGGCATATAAATACGAGTAAATTTCACCAACATTTTGGACTAATCATTACATTATGTTGTAAATTTCACTGCATTAGTAAAGCTGTAACTACTTTGGCTTATAATATATTCACTCGTCCATTGACTGTGTTTAAATATTACATCACCTTTACTTTGTTTACACTGGTCTTCTACTGTTTAACCCTTTCCTCCATATATATGCATTTTTACGCATGTATGACCAGTGTAGATCCAGATTAGCCGGCACATCCATGCGGTCTGATCAGGATCTGCACTGGTTGCATTTTGGTCAGAAATAACCTAAAGAATCAAAAAGAGAACAGTTTAGATCCCGATCAGATGGCACAGAATGATGTGCCGGCTGATCTGGATCTAAACTGTTTTGCCCATGCAATAAAGATGTATCTATGGAGGAAAGGGTTAAATGATAAATTTTGATATTTATAAATACTTACTATTTTCATCCCTGATACGTGACCAGACACCTTTAAGGGTTAGTACTAGTGTATTGTTATTGCGACAGATTGCGTCCATTGATGTTATGATTTATATAACATTTTACTACTGTTCTCTGTGCAGATTCATTGTATGTTCTTAACAATTCTTTTGTGTCTACAACAGTTTTACACTCAATTATTAAATGTACAGTTGGCTTTTGTGAAAATTTGTGTACATGTGCAACTGTAAAATCTGTTCATTTCGGACAGGTTTTATTTAAAAAAAAACCTTGCTTGTTGAAATGGTTGGAATTTAAAAAGCACCAGTAAAATTAGCTGTGCACTTGGCCAATAACTTTAAAACTACTGAAGATATCAATTTGAAACTTGTAATGTATATTCACCATCAAAAGCTACCTAATACCAACAAGACCCATAACTCTGCTATTTTTATAAGTTATGTCCCCTTTTCACTTAAAATTTGTGTTAACCCTTTCCTGGATATATACGCATTTTTACGCATGTGCGACCATTGTATCCAGATCAGCCGGCACATCCGTGCCCTCTGATCAGGATCTGCACTGGTCGCATTTTGGTCAGAAATAACCTAATGAATCAAAAAGCGAACAGTTTAGATCCTGATCAGACGGCACGGATGTGCCGGCTGATCTGGATCTAAACTGTTCGCCCTAGCAATAAAGGTGTTTCTGTACAGGAAAGGGTTAAGCAAAATATGCATCTTAAAACTTGTAATATATATTCACCATCAAAATCTATCAATTTAATGTCAATCTATTCAAAGTTTGATTGTTTTTGAAAAGTTGTAAAATTTTTGCTTTTTTTCTACATTTTTATTGATCAGTCGATTTCAGTTATTATAGACAGCCTAAACTTATGATGACAAAGTTGCCTTTTGGGCACAAATAAACCAACAAGATTGTTTTACATCTTCCCACGGTACACATTTCATTATTTCAGGGTTTTTTTTGGAGAAAATTTTATAGCCTATATTCAGTCATGTTCCCAATGGCAAACCATATACTTTTTCCCCACTGTGAAAAGAAGAATTCCCAATTGAATCAATACAAAAATTTCTGACAAAAAACACACATAACCCATTTTATTTCTTCAATAAAATATGAAGCTTGTTAGTAAATCATCCATCATTTGTTTTTTGTTTACCCAGAAGTTATTGATTATATTAAATAAGATGTAAAACAATACCAAAAAATCTCAATTTCTGGCAAAAAGATGCATAAATTTCCCGATTCCAGCGGTATGGGTCATATTCCCAAAATGTTGAAAAAGAACCTTGTATTTATATGGTGAAAATGGAATTTGCTAACTTCTCATGTATAAAAACATCTTTTCAAAACAAAATTAAAAGAGTTATCATTAAAAAACAAAACAAAACAAACTTTATATACATGTAAACAATGAAATGATGAGGACCAAGGACGAAACAATTTTAGGAATGTAATAACTAGTGTAATTTTTTTAGAGACTGGTTTAATTATTATTTTTAGATTTACCTAGCATTTTCTAAGTTACAGCTGCTAACATACACAAAATGTATGAGACACCTCACCACTGCTGATTTCTTCACAGCATTTTCCAGGCAAAATGCTTCCTTTCATTTGTTAATTAATTTTTTTCCAAGTTAATTTCATAATTTTGGCAAGGAAAATAATCAAAAGATGTTTTATTTTCATTCTACTTTAATTTATAAGATAAATATTCAAAGTAGATGAATTATATTGGCAGAATAGTTTATTTTTAGTACCAGGAACGAAGGAAGCGTCATTAATTTAACCATCTGCCAGCAAGGAAAGTAAATGTAAGCAAAAATGAAGAGATAAGACATTTCTAATCAAGTTTCAAGAGATTTCCTGTAATGTAAAAGATTTGTACAGTCAGGCCTACATGGAATTAACATTCAATTTGCTTGATCCTCTTGTTCCAAGTTTATAAAATGGAAACCAGTCTCAAATCTCAAGCATCTGATTTGCTGAAATGGTGTTCACCGTTTCAGTGAATCAGATGCTTGAGATTTGAGACTGGTTTCCAATTTTAAGCTCCAGTGTGATTAACTCATACTGACAGATAATTAGAATTAGAATCAAGAACCAGTCAGAAATCTCATTTTTGAAACCAGTCTCCAATTATTGGCTTCTGATTATTCAGTTTTCAGACTTAGAAAAGTTTCAGCCAATCAGCATCTTAGGATTGCAGACTGGTTTGCAATCTTATGATTAGAATCAAGAGACGACCAGTGTAGGTACAGATCAGATGGCATGGACATGACATTCTTTTTGAATGAAAACTTGTTTTATATAATTATAAAGTATTTTTATTCTATTCTGTTCTTGTCTAGACTGAAGAGGGTCTACACTCCAGGTGGTAAACTCTATCTTATTCGGGCGAAGAGAGTATTTCAAAATGTTTCTTTGAGTTGATTTCGCTGTTTGCAACCCCCCCAGCCAGAAGCCTTTATCTGATACATAAAATTATGCAATCTAATAAATTCAAATGCAGTTAAAATGTCTATAGGAATGTCAGTTCAACAAGAGTAGAACTTAATATGCAATGTGGCAGATGAACTGCAATGTATGAATAGTAATTGGAGATTCACGTCAATTAAATAATTAACTTTAAGTTGAATGAAGGCTGTTTAAGAAAATGACATTTTGAATACCTTATACAGTAGATGTGGTACTCGTGTTAGGTTAAAGCTGCTCATTCACAGTTCAGATTGGAACACTGCAATGTCTTAGTTGTGGTTATTATTAATTCTACCATTTATAATTTCCTTAAATCATTGAAAAGGAGGGAATGTAGCCAAAATGTTCAAGTAATCAGAACATTTTAAGATCTGTTGCAGGTGAATTTTACTGCATTAGTAATAACAACATTAGCTTCAAATAATTATATTCACTTGTACATTTACTGTGTAAAACTATTACATTGGATTTACTTTGTTTTCAGGTTCATAAAAACAAAAAATTTAAATTTCTATATTTGAAAACACTTCATATTTTCTCTCTGAAATGTGACCAGGCACCTTTAAATTATTAACTGAAGATGTTCGACAGTTTTTGAAGAAAATGACATTTGAATACTTTATAGAGTTGATGTGGAACTTAAGTTTAGTGTGACAGAAAAGAGTTTGAAATGAGAATCCTTTTCCAGTACACACTGTAGTTTCTATAGAGATATCACCTTTCTTAGAAGTTGGGCACCACCATTTATATAAATTTGTGTGTTTTTGGCATTAATTATGGGAAAATTAATGAATTTATCAAACAGTGTAGACCATTAGAATTTTCAGACAGAATAGTGTCTGGACTGATCTGGGTCTACACCTGTTGTAAGACAGTGCCAGTGCACTTTTTTTTTTACATTGCTATAAATCTTAATATAATAATGGATACTTGTAACATAACTGTTTAATACATATATAAGTTAAATAAGGGTTTCATACATGTATAAGTTAAATAAGGGTTTCATACATATACCGGTATAAGTTAAATAAGGGTTTCATACATACACTAGTCAAAAGTGCTAAGTGCACACTTGATAAATGTTAATTTTTTAAATTATTTCATTGAATCTTTTAAAATTGTGTAAACTACAATGAAGAAGATTCAATATTCTATTAAAGCACACCAAACATTTTAAGTCTGCTTAACCAGATTAAAAAATAATAATATTTTAGCTCACCTGTTCTCAGAAAGCAATTCTCAAGTTATTTATCATTGCATCGGCTATCATCTGTGATCGTTTTCTCATCTCTGTATAATTTAAATTTCATGCAAATTTAATAGAAATACTGTAGTTTGCCATTCCATTGCACTGAAATAGCTTTCTGTAGCTTTGTAATGGTCTGCTGGGCACGATGAGCCAACACACTCAACTCTATTTTATCCATAACGTTTTTACATGATTTCAAGGAGAAAATTCCATCTTTAACACAATGTTTTGTGCCAAAAGTTTTTGAATTGTCTAACAGTTTGGGATGATACAATTCTCTATTATAGATGTGTAACAACCTTTCCAAACGAAAAAATGTATTCATTTCGATAAAACTGACCAGTTTTCGGACACGCTTTTTGACCTTTTGACCAAATAAGCGTCATTTTCAAATAATTCGATTTTGAAGTTTATTGAATTTATATAAATTTTAGTTTTAAAATTTTATTTATTGGACACTTATCCAACAAATGTTACACTAATATTTTCGACTTTACGTTGTTTTACGTAAATATTTAATGGCGTAATTGAGTAACATCAGCGTTCAACGCAAACAACGTAATCAATCTAGAAAATAATATCGTTTGATTTTCTTCTTAAATTAATAAAATATGCAAAAATAAGGTATTTCTTTTGCATTTACGAAAACCGTCAAGATTTTTTTACAACAAATTTGAAGTTGTGCCTGTGAAAAGAATTTTGACGGCAATGTCGTTGTCTGCTGACGTCAACCGTTCCATGGTTACAATTTGTTGGTGTGTTTTTCGTGTTTGTCTGGAGTCGGTGAACATGTGAAAAACAAAAACGATTGTAAAAAAATTAATTTCGCTTGCCCCACGGGGATAATGCATAAATTGCGTATGCCGACGTGGATGACGTAAAACGTAAAACATATGCAAGGTTTTCAAAAAATTATTATTGTTTGATCATTATTAACATAAAGTCAAACTTTCATTCAATTTGAATAAGTTTACTTTAGGATATTCAAACTTGAAAAGTGTGCACTTAGAACTTTTGACCAGTGTATATAAGTTAAATAAGGGTTTCATACATATATAAGTTAATTAAGGGTTTCATACATATATAAGTTAAATAAGGGTTTCATACATATATAAGTTAAATAAGGGTTTCATACATATATAAGTTAAATAAGGGTTTCTGAATACAGATGGTCTTTGCTTACAGGTGAGTTTGTGTTTTAATGTCACTGGGACAAATAAAATGTTTTCTTTATAGCACAGGTGTTGTTTGTTTATAGGTCTTTAGCACAGGTCGGACTGTAATGTAACTGTCACACATTTCTTCAGTTTCATCTCAGACCATTTATTGTTTATAGGCATGATTCAGTGTAGACACAGATTAGACTTTAGTGTTTATCCCGGTCATTTTGGTGAAATTACTTTGCAAAATCCTGCTGCCTACCCCCAACCCAAACCCCTAAAATCTTCAAGTTTCTTATTGAGAGCATTCACTGATAGATCTCAAGGGTGTTAATACCCACCATCATGTAACAGATGCAGTTATGCAGGCAGGTATAATGGATTGTGGAAGAGGCACCAAATAATTAAAAAAAATTTCATGTTCTTCATGCATTAGCAAAGCCGGCATGACTGGAAGGCTCATTTATTGCACAGGCTTGCAGAAGATATGAAAGTGATGCTTTTTGCTATTTTCTGTGCAGGTGCTCACCACTTTCATGTAGATACCTACTCTAATTGTGTTTGTCATTATATAGGTAAAGCAAACATGTATGATTTGCTGTAAAATCAAGTATTTTCAATGGCATTAGTTTGCTTGCTTTGACATTAAGCACAGTTTTGTTGTGATCTCTTATTCTTTTACTCCATCGATTCGCCCTGCGGTCTGATCAGGATCTGCACTGCTCACTATTTGATTTATTACGTTATTTCTGACCAAAAAGTGACTAGTGCAGATCCTGATCAGATGGCACAGATGTGCCAGCTGATAAGGATCTACACTGGTAGCACAAAAGTAAATATGTGTGTATGTATGGACATACAAATGTATATTAACAACATAGGCCAATCCCTGAATGTATTACTCACATTACAATTGTGATAAGTGTATTATATCATGAATATACAGCTGTTTGAAGTAACATTAAATATTAATAATCAGTGCTCAAAATATAACTTCCTTTTACAATATTTTTAAATTTTCTTTGTTTGTTTTATTAAAAAAAGGGACCTGTAAGTGTTAAGGAAAAGTCATGCAGCATCCACTAAAGTTTTCCACTCTTTAACTTAAGTATCTGTTATACAGCTTTTATCAAACTTAGAATGTATATGGTTATAATAGCTTGGCCACTTTTGATTACCAGCTAGATTGCTCCAGTATCTCTGGAGTTATGGCCCTTAACCACCATTTTTTGACCAAATTAGCATTGTCTGCTCTCTTGGAAAGCCTTTATAAGGGCCCAAGATCGTCAAGATAAGATTAGAGACCAGTCTCAAATCTTAAGCATCTGATTGGCTGAAATGGAGATCTGTCTCCATTTCAGTTAATCAGATGCTTGTGATGTGAGACCAGTCTCCATTTCAGCCAATCAGATCCTTGAGATTTGTGACTGGTCTCCAGTTTTAGTTTTATGATTTTATGCATAGATCTTTATCAAACTTGTCCAGATTGTTTATGGCTTTTATATCCTGGCCATGTTTGATTATTAGCCAGATAACTTGAGGTATTTTGGAGTTGTGGTCCTTTATTTGCTTATATTTTACCATATTAGTGCTCTTAACTCTAACTTAAAAAGCCTTGATTCAGTCTTCACCAATGTGGACAGAATACTTGTGGGCATAATATCTCCAACAATTTCAACAATCGACCATATAATGTTGCAGTCACTCCAGAATTGTTGCCCCTTAAATTCACCAAATAAACCATCACTCTCTCTGATTCCTTTATCCTGTCTTCACCAAAATATACTTAACAACTTTTCTAAGTATACACATTCATACTGGGGCATTACTGCCTTGATAATTGAGCTATTGCTCTAAAACTTTCAATAAAACATGCTATAAATAATAACTGATTTATTAGCAAAACATTATTCAAAATGACAGACAACTGACTGCTCACAATCATTAAGAATACTGATACCCACAGAATACAAATCCACAATTTATCAGTTAATAACACGTATGACCACCTTCAGTGGTAAATTATTAAATCGCAATAATATTGTTGAAGGGGATTTTATTAATTGTCGTGGATCTGTTATAATGCTGTGGGGTGGTGTGTTAATGCACAAGAGGAATGCAGAGGTTTTAATCCAAGGGAACTTAAATTCTGAAAAATATCAGCCATAAGTCCTTGTTCCCCTTGTCCTTCCACGTCTTCAAGCACAGAGGTGGTGCATCGTGTCATCCTTCGGTGAACACCAGATGTTTTCTTGAAGTGAACACCGTCAGAATATTTCCATGGTGCGCTAGAACTCTCAGATTGAAACTCTGTGGTCTGATCTTGGATCTTGGAAGAGGCATACGAAACAGGAGGGACCAACCAGGCAATCCAACTTGGAAATGAGCTTCTTCAGAAATTGGCTTACGATTCCCCTAAGGAGTCATTCAGAACTGTACTAGCTCAATGAGATCAATGTGTCTTGATTCTTGAATTTGTACATGCATACTTGTTTTTCACTGATGTGAATTTTTATTCTGTGGGTGCCAGTACTCTAAATGATTGTGAGCAGTCATTTGTCTGTCATCTGTAATCTGTCATTTTGAAAAATGTTTGACTAACAAATCAGTTAGTATTTATTGCTTGTTTAATTGAAAGTTTTAGAGCAATAATTCAATTATCAAGCTAGTAATGCCCTGGCATAAAGGTGTATACTTAGAAATGTTGTTAAGTGTATGTGCATTCATAGGAAGGTTTCCAAAGCCTCCTTGATAAAGACTTCAGTCTGAACTGAATTTGAACTCACTTCGTTTTCTGGGTCTGCACATAGTGCAAATGTTCATCTTAAACCAATTAGTTCTGTGTGTCAGTATAATGATGTTTGAATGACACACGCTTTTCAAACGATGTCATATTTTGGACAGCAATCAAGAATTGCAAATTATTTGTTGACTGTATAACAAGGTTCCAAGACACAGTGGAATGCTAAAACTTATCAATGATATATGCAAATTGCTACAGAGTTGTACAGTAATTGTTAAATTTTCTTAGCTTTGTTTTCCAAAATGGCATTTTGTGTTGCCTGCAGACATGGAAGGAATGTGTTTTTTATTCCGTCACAAGATGTGCAAACAGTGTAGAACCAGATCAGGTGGCACATCTGTGACATCTGATTAGGATATACATTGTTTGCTTTATAAATTCAAAAGGTTTTTCTTACCAAAAAAAAAGAGCAGTATAGATCTCACCAGATGGCATAAATGTGTCAGCAGATCTGGATCTACACTGTTAGCAAAAGCAATAAAACTTTCTTGTGCCATCTGATGAGGATCTACACTTCTCATAAATAGATTCATTCGGTTATTATTAACTAAGAAATGAAAAGTGTAGGTCAAGATCAGATGGCATGTATGAGCTGGTTCGTCACACACAGGATTCAACATATCGATGAAGTAAAGCGATAAAGACTTTTCATAGTGTGGTATGTTTTTTAGCCATGTATACAGTAATACATTACAAATCTGTGTAGTCCAATCAGGATCTACACTATTGGTATGAAGAATAATTTGACCAAGAAGCAAATATTGTAGTTCCTGATCGGTAGAGATAGAAGTTAACTTGACGGATAGCCTTTTCTCACTTACTAGACAGAAAAATCTCTATTTTTAGCCGTGTGAGATTTCCTTATCTCGCATGGCCTTATCTAACACTCCGCGTGCTCGCGTACTTTCGTATTATTGCGCACCGTATTAATTGAGCACTTTCATTATTGATTTAGCCAACGTCATGATGCTTATAACTACGTCATTTAAGTTTATTATGTGACGTAATTAAACGAATGTTTACTTTTTCAAACAGAGCAAGCTGTTGATTTTGTTTTATCAGGATTTATTTCAAAAATCATTTGGAAAGTATCCACTCGGAGGTTGCTAAATTCTCAACGCTGGAACTTGGAAGTGTTTATCGTGGTATGAGTCTGAAAATGCTGATTTTTTTTAGAGTGTTTCGTCAAACATCAGGATCTATGAAGAAAGTGAATGGAGAATAAAATAGAAAATATACTGCTGTTTAATCGGGATATTTCAACTGGTATGTACAATTCAATTTTTTTGAATTTTGAATTGTGACGAATTAGCGAATAACCTTAAAAATCGCAGATCCGTTTTCAAAGGATAAACCAGCTGTTTTCATTCAATGAAAACACGATTCTTTTCCTTTCTTTTATTTGTAACGATATTGTTGAAGGCCTACATGTTAGGGTTGATGAACGTTGACAGGACTTTGTATTCGTGGCTGATTTACCGTTCCTACTGGAAGTTACGCAAAAGAAATAGTCTCTAAAATCGTGTTTTTTTTTAATTTTAAAGAACTTTGTTTAAATCTTCAAGAAGTAAGTGAGAAAAATAATCAATCATTGGTATTCGGCGAAGATCGCGGTATCCCAACCCTCGGGCAATGCTTTCCAGACGGAAACTCGGCACAGCCTCGTTTCCGTCTGGAAAGCATTACCCTCGGGTTGAGATACCTTGATCTTCGCCGAATACCAATGATAGATTCTCTTTATGTCCCATGTGCACATCCATGCGGTCTGATCAGGATTACTGTTCACTTCTTTGTCAGAAATTTTAACTTGAAATGAAGCTGAACACTATACATCCTGGGTTGAAGGTTATAAAACTGAGTTTGGAAACCAGTCTCAAATCTCAAGCATCTGATTGGCTGAAATGGCGACTGGTTGCCATTTCAGCCAATCAGATGCTTGAGATTTGAGACTGGTTTCCATGCTCAGTTTTATAACCTTGAGCACTGATCAGACTGCACGGATGTGTGGACTAATCTGGCCAATGTAATAAAACTAAATCTTGCTGTAATTGGTCATTTAATGTCTGCTCACACTGTGGGGGATTATTTTATTGAAGAGATTATCTTAAATGTAAACTAATGATTTGGTGGGGACATTCTAGTTAACCTTTTACTCCATGGAAATGGCTTTTATTCATGGGCAGACAGTATAGATCCAGATCAGCTAGTACATCCATGCCATCAGATCAGGATCTACACTGTTCTCTGTTTGATTTATTGGGTTTATATCAGACTGGTGGCAATTGGTGTAGATCCAGATTAGATTGAACGGATCCATTGGCTGATCTAGATCTACATTGATGCACATAAAACCGATAATTACCAGTATATATAAAGTAAACAGCTAACCTTTCCCAAAGATGCTATGGGAGGTACTAAATCATCTGCCAGTTCCATGAAATAACAAAATTACCTAACTTAACCCTTTCCTCCATAGACACACCTTTATTGTGTGGGCGAATAGTGTAGATCCAGATCGGCCGGCACATCCGTGCCCTCTGATTAGGATCTGCACTTTTGGTTTTTGATTCATTAGGTTATTACTGACCAAAATTCAACCAGTGCAGATCCTGATGAGACGGCACAGATGTGCTGGCCGATCTGGATCTACACTGGTAGCACATTCATAAAAATGCATATATATGGAGGAAAGGATTCAGTACCAGTGCAAGAAATAATCCTTAATCCAAATAGACTTAAATCCAGGTGATTATTACCTGAGACCTGTGATAATTAGGATTATGTCAGACATAAACAGTATAACAGGTATTATAGTTATCTTGTTAACTTGATAAATAATGTATCAGAAGATTATTAATGCTAATTACCTTTGTCTTGCCTATCCTGTTAGATGAGTAAATAATGGTATGAAAGAGGTCTTGACTTGTAATTGATGAGTAACAAATTTATTTAACCTTTTGTCTGCTATTTGCTGCTAATCCAGTGTAGACCCAAATGTACAAACACATATAGGAGCATGTCGGTATGAATACTGTAATATTATATTTGATGTCAGATGAAAACTATTAAGTCTACCTCTTTTGGGAATCTTATGCTTTGCCGAATATTTCTATAATTGAAAAATCTAATACAAATGTATTTCATTGGTGACGAATGTAGGAACAGGTCATGTTATATACATAATTTTTCATTAATGACTATTGAAGACATAGTTCAGCTTTTATAAATTTTGTCGTCGGCAGTCAGTGTAGAACTAAAGCTGAGTGTCCTTTTTTTCATTGGTGACCAGTGTAGACAGAGATCAGCTTGCAGACTCCGTTTAGATTGGAAATTTTTTTTCGTTAACAACCAATGTAGACCCAAATCAGCACGAGACAATTTTATTGGCAACCATTGTAAACCCAGATAAAATTTTTTATCATAAGTAACCAGTGTAGATAAGTTTACAAATGCTTCTTCAAGTTAATATACAGATCATACAAATTTTCATTGGTGAAACATGTAGACCCAGGGCCCAAGATTATTAACCTGAAAAATGGAGACAATTCATTTCAGCGTATCAGGTGCTTTAGATTTGTGACTTGTCTCAAACGTTTAGTTTTATAAAGATGGCCACAGATCATATATTTATTCATTGGTACCAAATGTAGACCCAGATCATACATTGGCGACTTGGGTTGGATGTTATAAAACTGAGTTTGGAAACCAGTCTCAAATCTCAAGCATCTGATTGGCTGAAATGGCGACTGGTCGCCATTTCAGCCAATCAGATGCTTGAGATTTGAGACTGGTATCCAAACTCAGTATTATAACCTTGGGCACTGATTAGCTTAGATATATTTTAGTGGGATTGCAAAAGCAAATCATGCTTATGGACAGATGAAGTTTGTCGGTCCATTAACATTGCATAAACAATTTAAACATTTCAGAATAACGATACTACTCAAATGATAAGCTTCAAACTTCTCACAAAAGATTCTCCTCATTTTTGTCATGTAATTAACTTAAGTAAGATCAAAGAAATGTTGTTCTAAGCATTTTTGTGCAGACATAATGATTTTGTAAATTAAACACAATTTATGGATATTTAAATATTTTAATTATTCAATCAACTCCCTCAAATGTTTCTGCCTTAATAAGATGGCCTTTGTTATCACAATTCACAAAAAAAACATTCTTTTTTCATGTACAACACATAGCAGTAACTGGAAAAAAGAATTGCTGTAATCACCCTAAGTTTTGGGACAGGTAAAATTAATTATAAGTAAAATATTTTGTGTTTCAAAAATTTAGGGACAAAAAATATTGTTGCTGAAAGTGTCCCTTAACCCTGTCCTCCATAGATCCACCTCTATTGCCTGGGCAAACACATCCATGCAGACTGATCAGGATCTGAATTGTTTGCATTTTGGTTCATAAGGTTTGATCTGGATCTACACTGGTCGTACATGTGTTAAAATGCGTATATATGGAGCAAAGGGTTAACATAAGGACACTGAAAAATACCAATTCTCATAGTGTCGCTAAATACAGGGAGGAATAAAAAATAATTAATATGTGAAAAATAATAGTGTCCCAGTATTAATGCTGTCCTGTGACTGAGGGTAATTACAGTGTATTTGTGAGAAAATACTTAGGGTAATTACAGTGTATTTTAAGAATAATATATAGGGTAATTACAGTGTATTTGTGAGATTAATACTTAGGGTAATTACAGTGTATTTTAAGAATAATATATAGGGTAATTACAGTGTATTTGTGAGAATAATACTAAGGGTAATTACAGTGTATTTTAAGAATAATATATAGGGTAATTACAGTGTATTTGTGAGAATAATACTTGGGGTATTTACAGTGTATTTGTGAGAATGATACTTAGGGTAATTACAGTGTATTTTAAGAATAATATAGAAACAAATAAAGGAAGACAAACTCCAATATTTCACTACGCGTTTCGAGTTTATTTGTCAATGACTCTCCTTCAAGTGAATGTTATTGTATCAACATCTCTTATAAACAATGATAAACAAAGAATAATATATAAGGTAATTACAGTGTATTTTAAGAATAATATAAAGGGTAATTACAGTGAATTGGTGAGAATAATACTTAGGGTAATTACAGTGTATCTGTGAGAATAATTACAAAAGGGATTCACTGCCTTTAAAGTTACGAAAACGGCAACAGAAAATGCTTTGGATCTTTTCTGTTTAACCAAGAGGTCTTCTAGTCAAAGAATACCATGGTATCACATTAAATTTTCATGCAGATGTCGTTTATTATTTTTTTATGTGGACATACTTTTTTGCAATTATAATTGTTCTAAAATTCAATGATACCACATATATTTACAGCAAAACGCGGTGTGTGAACACTTCATGTTTATAGCACTATGCATTAGCATATTATAAAATTCCGAACAATTTGACAGTGATCATCAGCTACTTGCTACTTTACTTTGTTGGTGACAATCTGATTGGTTTGGAAGGTTGTTGATAAAAGTGTATTTAAGTAACTCATCTTCAGATCCTGATAGTGTTGCAGTTTTTAGGAGATGATTTTTGGGTCTACTGTCAAGTTATCTCACTCTTGTAAGTATCAACTTGTCTAAAAATAGTTACAAACTTAAAGACCTAAAAACTGATGAAAAGTAGTTCCTGTGACTGTTCGAAACTCCTAATAAATGATCTAGATTTGTAAAAATTTTACAAGAGGAAATTACACCAATAAATTTCAGAAGTATCATACTCATGGAATCTCAAATCAGAATTTGAAAATTATGAGCACATGAAAAAAAGTTTGTGTACATTGTTTACTTCCTTTGTGCGAGTCAGCAGTGCACGAAGGTTAATTAATAACGTACTCTAAAACTGTAGTAGTGAGTGAAGTCAGGACAGTAAATATACCGACACCTCAGTACTTTTAATGATTTGATAATTAGATTGCAAGTTATATTGAACATCACTAAAGGAAGCAATGTGTAGTACAAACAGTGATCAGCAATTAAGTATGATAGGTTTAGTAATGCCGTAATAGTGAGATTTTGATCACTTGACACATTGTGCTTAATTCAAGTACTGATTTCCTCAATATATGGCAATAGAAAATTAATTCCTAGATTCTCATCCTAGTTTTGGGAAAAATGGGGCGGGTGGGTGGATTTTACTTTTATATTTTTATTTATCATTCTCTACTGTTTCTAATGACGCTTGTGTGGTGCAAAGATAAAAAAAAACATCCAGCTGACTCTGAATTGCCGAGTCGCACATTAAATGTTTCATACTGCGTTTTGTACTATACCGATTTGTACTTATAATGTAAAATTTGAGTGATTTTCGAGGCGCGGGCGGGGGATGAGAATCCAGGAATTTATTTTCTATTGCCTATACATTAGAATCAATTCAACTTGTTTCAGACACTTAAGTGAAAGTTGTGAGTTGCTACTTGCAATATTTGAGGATAAAGGTTCAGGTTGAGCTATGCAAAGGATTCCATTTTACCTGGGAAACGACCCTTTGACTCTCTAAATTTCAAAAAAGCCTCATTTAAACATTTACAATTCTAGATGAAGGGTCATTTTTTTCTTTGAAATAAGGGGTATTTTTATTGGCTGTACAGTCAAACCTGTCTGAAAGACCACTTGGGTGGGTGGTGGGATTGGAACATATTCAAAGTTTACCATGTATTTCTTTATCCTTTGAGATTAATTATATGGAGCTCATCTGCATGATGGAGTAAAAGGTAAATGTGCCTAACACTTTGTAAAGGAAGTTCTTTTTCACTTTTATCAGTTTATACAATACTTTGATAAGGTGAACACCTGACCCTCCAAATCCAATTTAAAAAATTGTCTCAGCAAATGGATCATAGATCATCCACTTTGGTATAATTGCAGAAATTATAATAACAGGCCATCTAAGCAACCAGTAATGGTTTATACACACAAGTAATGATTGATTTTGTTTATGAATGATTCCAACTGGGAAGATTGAGTCATTCCTGAAAATTCAAACACAGATAATCTATCTCAAATGACTCATAAAAAGTAAGAGTAGATGATGGAAACATAAAAAATGTCAATTGTTTAACTATTTTGGAAAAACGTTTGGAAGGTTTTATTGCTAGATTTGATTTTCTTTCTTCTGGTGAAAGTCTCAAGTTGTCATGTTGTTTTGGAAATGTTGGAAAATAATTTGCAAAATCATCTAGAATCCTGTAAATGATTATATTCTTGGGGTACTTATACTGTTGATTTATTGAACAGATTGGTCCATGAAATTAACCCATTCCTGTATAGGCACACCTTTATTGCTAGGGCGAACAGTTTAGATCCAGATCAGCCGGCACATCCGTGCCATCTGATCAGGATCTAAACTGTTCGCTTTTTGATTCATTAGGTTATTTCTGACCAAAATGCGACCAGTGCAGATCCTGATCAGACGGCACGGATGTGCTGGCTGATCTGGATCTACACTGGTCGCACATGCGTAAAAATGCGTATATATACAGGAATTGGTTAAAAGCCCACAAAATGTATAATTGTTAGTAAGTAAATATGATCTAAGAAAATCTATAAACATAAATGTGGACTTTGCAAAAATGCTGTTTTATAAAAAAACTTCAATAGAAATAGAAGGCAGATTTCAGGTATGGTTATGTACATGTATATTATATGCAATAAAATGTATATTGGCTTTTCATTTGCAAATGAGTTAAAACAATAGATCACTTATATCTGTTTATATACTAGTGTCCAAAAGAAACGATACCACTTGCTTTCAAGGACATACAATAAAACCTAACAGCTATAAACATTTGGATTGGTCTAATTCATTCGAGAGACCTTTAAACAGCATCATGCATGTGTACAAATATCAATTTCATAAATCCTGCAATCAAGCATTAACAGTTTTTAAAAAATTGTCAGGTCTAAAACAAACATTTTATTGAAAGTTTGGTATCTTTTCTTTTGGACACTAGTACATGTATATGTTCAGATATAGACATTCCTAAAATCATTAAATTTCAAAATCTATGTACATGTTCATGTCAGCAATTTGTTTAGTTTGAAGTCAACACTTAAATGAATGCAAACATGACAAAAGAGGTGTTCACAGTTGTTGGTTTTATAAATTTTAAAGAGAAATTAACTAATCAATTTTGCATCATTTCTGCCATTGAATACAGGGAATCCATATGAGTTTTCCAATATCTGGAATTCGAACATTCCAGTTTGTATATGTAGTAGAGGACTGCAGATTTATGATGAATTTATTTCTCATTCACTTCTCTTTTCTTCAGAAAGTGCTGCACTGAAATATTACCACTTCAGCTTCATCCACCATGATGATGTCTTAATCATCTAACAAATCATAATTACTGTTTAAAGAGTAGTGGCTACAGTAAAAGCTGCTCACAATTTATTGGACTGTAAACAATGTTTAAATGCATGACTTCAGGACTCTCACTAAACTTGCAAATCAGCGAGAAGTTTTGTTATAATTTTACTGAATTATGAAGAAGTTTGCAGATAAGAGCATTCTTTCCCTATATAGTCTATTCAAAATGACTTCTCCCATACCTCAAGGAAGGGAGAAGTCTGGTCACTCTAGGGAGACCATTTGTCCCAAGTCTCCCTCAAGTGAGATCCCTGGACTTTGTTGAGCATGCTTTGCCCCAAGTTGCTGGGAAAAAGTGTGCCATAATTCACTCTGTTGTCATTGCTGCTGATCCAAAAGCAATTCAAAAAAGCCAAAACATTACAAATTCTTCTCATAATTTTGGTAACAATGAGACTATGTATGTAAATATAAGAAACAAATTGATGTTTGATAGTGTTCATATGGGTTTTGAAAAACATTTGGATTGTTTAATGTAAGCATAAAGCATTTCAGACTTCTCACATTTTAAACATTCCAAATGTTTTCCATATCCAAATAAACACCTTCAAATATTGTTTATATATTATATTTTATAGTAAAAATCTAGATCAGCCAGAAAATCTGTGCTGTCTGATCTGGATCTACACTGTTTACATTATGGTCGGAAATAAGTTCCAATTGAATAAAAAATGAACTGTGCAGATTCTGATCAGATAGCATGGATGTGCTTACTGTTTGCCCATAAGCACGGTATGGGACCGGACACCGGATATAACCGAGTTTTTGAGTCAAAACAAAGTTTTAAAATTTACCAGGGGTAAGAAAAATTCGATTTCTCAGCTCATATGACACTAATCTGACCTGAGTTTGATTTTGTGTTTCCCTTAATAAAGGCCAGATATCATAAATGTACAAACATCAACCACATAATCAGGATTTGTTCAACTATCTGTAAAAGTTCACCATTGCTCACGGGAGAAATTGATTCCCAGGTACCGAAAATCTAGTTTTATTATTAGTTTCTTCCAAAAATAAAAATTCTGAAGCGGCAGTTTTCTTATGCTCCTCCTCATGTACTCACATTCAAATTTTTGGAAAGATCAACCTAAAATTGACTTCTACAGCGACAAGAAATGCACGCGCCTAGTGTACTGGGTATACTATTTTAGTGTACTGGGTATACTGAGTACTTTGAAGCTTACTGTACTGAGTATAACTAAAAAACTCGCGACATAAATCAACGGTTTCTGATACTTTTTGACTTAATATCATTAAAATTATTATAATAATTTAATCATGATTAAATTTAAGTCTTTGATATGACGCAAAGTAAGTGATTAAGATCTTACTTTCGAAAAAAAAACAACAAACCCAAACGTTTCTCTACTCAGTACGTAAAATATGATAAGTAAACTTGATTCTAGTAATCGATAATCATCAAATGCAAATATCATGATTTATGAATGCATGTTTATAAGCCATATGAAAAACATTTAGGTTTTATATTTTTGTTAAGAATATACTATTAAAATTAACATATTTATCCTTAATATCAACATCTTGGGAAATAAGTGTTTGTGTTCATTGTGTAACCACGTGGCAAACGACTTGTGTATAAATTAATAATATCAAATTATAAGCCTTACTGCATAAAGGTAAGTATAAATTTTGCTTATTTTCCACCTTTACTGAAAAGGAATTATTTATTCTTGCATATATGTCTACCTACATTATACATTCGTAACAAACAAAATACTTACTCCATCTCTGACACATCGCTTTCCGCATGTTCCATGTCTTTCTGAAAATCAAAATGATAATATAATAATGTTGATGATTATGGCCACGACAATGATGATGGCTATAATGAAAATGAAGGTAATAATACATTTTATTAATACAATTGCTCATTTTTATAATGTATACTCAGTACAGTTGCTCATTATACCCCGGACATTATTGAGCATAGGTTTTGTATACCCAGTACACTAGGCGCGTGCATTTTTTGTCTCTGTAGAAGTCAATATTTTGTCTACCTTGCTAAAAATTGGGATGTGAGTACATGAGAAGGGGTATAAGAAAACTGCCGATTAAGATTTTTATTTTGAACGAAACTAATAATGAAACTAGATTTTCGGTACTTAGGCATCAATTTCTCCAGTGAGCAACGATGATTTTTATGCCCCCGAAGGGAGGCATATAGTAATCGGACCGTCCGTCCGTCCTTCCGTCCGTCCGTCCGTCCGAAATAATCTTGTCCTCGCTTCTCCTCTGAAACCGCTTGAGGGATTTCTTTGAAACTTCACAGGAATGTTTGTCACCAAGCCTAGTTGTGCATATCGTCAGGAATTTCTGCTCCGATTATTTTTGGCTGAGTTATGGCCCTTTGAAGTAAAATCTTGTCCTCGCTTCTTCTCCCAAACCGCTTGAGGGATTTCATTGAAACTTCACAGGAGTGTTTGTCACTAAGCATAGATGTGCATATCCGAAGGAATTTCTGATCGGATTATTTTTGGCCGAGTTATGGACCTTTTTACCTAACCCTAACCCTAAACCCTAACCCTAACCCTAAACCCTAACCCTAACCCTAACGTAAACTGAAATCGCTTGAGGGATTTCATTGAAACTTCACAGGAGTGTTTGTCACCAAGACTTGTTATGCATATCCAAAGGAATTTCTGATCGGATTATTTTTGGCTGAGTTATGGGCCTTTTTACCTAACCCTAACCCTAACCCTAAACCCTAACCCTAACCCTAAGGTAAATTTTGTTAACGCATTAGAGGTAATATTTTTTGTCCGATTGTCATGAAATTTGGTCAGGATGTTTGTCCCAATGATTTCTTGGACGAGTTTTAATATGGGTCATCAGGGTCCAAAAACTAGGTCACTGTTACTAAAAATAGAATTTTCTTGTTAACACTCTAGCGGTCACATTTTTGCTCCGATTGTCATGAAACTTGGTCTGGATGTTTGTCCCAATGAATTCTCGGACGAGTTCGAATAAGGTTCATCCTGGTTTAAAAACTAGGTCACTGTTACTATAAATAGAATTTTCTTGTTAAAACTCTAGCGGTCACATTTTTGCTCGAATTATCATGAAACTTGGTCAGGATATTTGTCCCATTTATTTCTAGGCCGAATATGAATATGGGTCACCTGGGTCCAAAAACTAGGTAACTGTTACTATAAATAGAATTTTTTTGTTAACACTCTAGCAGTCACATTTTTGCTCCAATTATCATGAAACTTGGTCAGGATATTTGTCCCATTTATTTCTAGGCCGAGTTTGAATATGGGTCACCTGGGTCCAAAAACTAGGTAACTGTTACTATAAATAGAATTTTCTTGTTAACACTCTAGCGGTCACATTTTTGTTCTGATTGTCATGACACTTGGTCAGGATGTTTGTCCCAATGATTTCTCGGACGAGTTTGAATATGGGTCATCTGGGTCCCAAAACTAGGTCACTGTTACTTAAAATAGAATTTTCTTGTTAACACTCTAGAGGTCACATTTTTGCTCCGATTGTCATGAAACTTCGTCAGGATGTTTGTCCTAATGATTTGTCAGACAAGTTCGAATATGGGTCATCTGGGTCCAAAAACTAGATCACTGTTACTAAAAATAGAATTTTCTTGTTTACACTATAGTGGTCACAATTTTACTCTCAGATTGTAAAGAAACTTGGTCAGGACATATGTCCCAGTTATTAATTGGTTGAGTTTGAATATGGGTCACCTGGGTTCAAAAACTAGGTCACTGTTACTATAAATAGAAAAATCTTGTCCATGCTGTAAATTTGTTATTTCTCATTGGATTTTAAAATAACTTGGCTCAAATGTTTACCATGACAAGGTGTACTTTCGCGTACAATACCCATGCCTGTTGGTCCAAGGTCAAGGTCACTGTTACTAAAAATAACATTTTCTTGTCTTGGCTGTTAATTCCTAATGAATGAAGTGATTTCAAAATAACTTTACAAAAATATTCACCATGACAAAGGGATGTGTTGCTTACAATACCCATGCCTGTAGGTCAAAGGTCAAGGTCACTGTTACGAAAAATAGCATTTTCTTTTCCAAGCTGTAGATTTGTTGTTTCTTATTGGATTTTAAAATAACTTGATGTAAATGTTCACCATATCGAGACGTTGCACTCAGGTGAGTGATAAAGGGCCATCATGGACCTCTTGTTCATATTAATATTTAACTTTATTTAACTATATATTTACTACAGACTTGAAACATAATTATGATCCTTTCATCTTTCACATTATATGCATGCAGTATGCTTCGTCTTCCACAAGCATATTTTTCATTACATATGTTTATTTTTTACATATGTATACCTATTTGATTTCAAGCTGCATTTCGGGGGCATATGTCAATTCCAGTGACAGCTCTTGTTTACAGATATTTTAACAAATCTTGTTCTTGAGGTTGATACTTGTTCTTATATGATATCTGGCCTTTAGTAAGGGAAACATAAAATCAAACCCAGGTCAGATTAGTGTCATATGAGCTGAGAAATCGAATTTTTCTTACCTCTGGTAACTTTTAAAAACTTTGTTTTGACTCAAAAAACGGGTATATCCGGTGTCCGGTCCCATACAGTGATAAGATAACAGCTATATTCCATCAGCTTTCTGTTGGTACATTAGTTGTTTATAGGGGTACATTGTAGACCCTGATCAGACTGAGCAAATGTGCAGCCATTATTGAATCATACTGATCGCAAATATGACAAATGCATCAAGTCATCAATATTGATTTACCCTTTACTCGATAGATAAAATTTGGTTACATGGACAGTGTAGATCCAGACCAGCCATCACATCCCTGCTGTCTGATCTGAATTGTAATGGTGACATTATGGTCAGAAATAACATAATAAATCTTTAAGCAAACAGTGTAGATCCTGATCAGATGGTACAGATATGCAGACTGATCTAGATCTACACCGATCACACACACATGAAAATGCACGAATATACGAAGGAAAGGCGAATATACGAAGGAAAGGCTTAATACAGCAATTCTATGCCAATGAAAACCCCTCAAAAACTGAACTGCTTGTTGTAATTTGTATAACTATTTATGATATATTATAAAATAATTATTCAAAATCTGCTTCACGACTTTGCCATTTTCAATGACTGTATCTGTCAATGTACACATTACAAATCTCCACTTGTAAAGATTATCTGTGTACCTGTCAAGAAATATTGACAGCAACAAACTCTGTAATAGATTTGTTTATACTGTTGACATAATTGAAGTGTTGCTGGTTAAATGGCCACAGTTTCCTGCCAGACAGGAAGGGATCTAGAATTACAAATTGAAAGAAAAATAGCTTTGAATAATTAAGTATCAATAATTTGCATCGATACCTGATATCCAAGAATTTAGCTGTAAATGGTGCATAACATTAGGTGGGAATTGGAAGTGATACAGGGTCAAAGATAATAAAACTGAGCTTGGAGAAAAGTCTCAGATCCCAAGCATATAACTGACTTAAGTCTCTATTTCAGCCAATCAGATGTTTGAGATTTGAGAATGCTCACAATTATTAGTTTTATAATCTTGGGCCCTGGAGTTTTTTCCAGAATGTTCAAATATGATGGGTTTTCAAAAGTATGAAAGTGGTTAGTTGTTAACCCTTTCCTCTATATATAAGTATTTTTTTGCATGTGCAACCAGTGTAGATCCAGATCAGCCAGTACATCCATGCTGTCTGATCAGGATCTGCATTGGTCACATTTTGGTCAGAAACAACTAAACATAAAGCGAACAGTGCAGATCCTGATCAGATGGCACAAATGTGCCAGCTGATCTAGATCTACACTGGTCACATATTCATAAAAATGTGTATAAATGGAAGAAAGGGTTAAGGGAGGGTAATGTGGGTTGGAGAATGGGAAGGGGGTTTGTGGGGTATTAAGGGAAATGGGCTAAGACAGTAATGGATTTAGGAGAAGGGAGGATAGAAAAAAGAAACAGGGAGGGATGTAAAGGGAATACAGGTAGGGGAATTTGGGGAATTAGGAATGTACAGGTGTATGAGGAGTTACAAGCTAGGGGATTCCGAATCTGAATTCTGCGATGTGATAAATCCTGTGAAATATTACTGAAAGCTAAATAAAATTTTTCAGAGGACAGTTTGCCACAGTGAAGCGGTGTCGAGAACGTCAAACTGGCAATGAGTTTGCAGCGAAGTTTATACGGAAGCGGCGAGGTGGCGGGCGTCGAGGGGCCAAGATGGAGGATATTGAAAAGGAAATTGAAGTTCTGAGCGAGACGAACCATCAAAACATTATCAACCTCTACGAGGTGTATGAAACTGCGCGAGAAGTTATACTTATCCTAGAATTGTAAGTTGAACACCTGGGGAAAATGCACTTTGCAGAAGTGTGATTGGGCAAGGTCGGGGGGGGGGGAATAAATTTCAGATTAAAAAACTAAATACTGAAACACCTCATTAGTTAACATTAACAGATTAAAATACAGTGAAACCTTGCTATTAAGACCATCTTTATGACCTTAGAAGTGATCTTTATAATGTGGTGGTCTTTTTTAAAATAGAAAATAGAAAATGGTGCCAAACTGTAAAATGGAACATTGGGATAGTGGTCTTTTATCACGAAGGTCTTAATTTTTGGGTGGTCTTAACGCAGGGTTTTACTGGACCAAGCTCATTTTCACACATGCTAAAATTTTTAAACTCTTTTACCTATATTTTCCCATTTTGCATTGCATTTGTCCTAGAGAAACTAAGAAGATGTTGATAAGGTGAGTATTATAAAAAGGACAGAGGCTATGAAAAGGGTAGGGGCTACAAAAAACCGAGGACTGCAAAAGGGGACAGCAGCAACAAAAAGGACAGGGCTACAAAAGGGTCAAGGGCAGGGGCTATAAAAGGGACAAATGGCTAAACAAACTGCAGGTGCTACATAAAGAACAGGAGCTACAAAAGAGGAGTTCTAAGTCTCCTCAGAAGCCTGTAGGCTATGAATACTATGAATTTCTTTCTTTCAAAGTTCTAGATCCTTGAATTGTCTGTCCTTTTACTCCATGTACAACATTTATCCTATGGGCCACCAGTTTAGATCAAGATCTGTCTGCATGTCTGTGCCATCTGATCAGGATCTACACTGTTAATCTAAAAGTGAACAGTGTAGATTAGATCATTTCTGACTAGAAGTGAACAGTGTAGATCATGATCTGATGGCATGGATCTATATACCCATGTGATAAAATCATAGTGATCATAATGAGGCTTTTTTGGAAATTTAAAGAGTCAGAGGGTCCTCTCCTGTGTCAAATGGAACCCCTGGCTATAGTTTTTTGTACATTCACGGATGTTCAGATATCTGGGAGCTTTGATTTTAAATGTGGCACACATCCTTAAGAACTAGTTTTCAACTGTACACCTGGAACATTTGCCATGGAAGCTTGGTAATGCACAAAATGAAAACAATATGAGGAATTTCTTTAGTTAAAGACATAACGTCGTCAGAGGCTGCATTCAAACGCAATAACAATATGTAAAAATAAATTACAAACACATTTCATGCTGATGTTTTGACGTTAAGGGTGCCAGAAACACTTGCCAAACCATTTCAAGCATTATTGGTAGGTCAAGCAAATATTTAGAACTTAATACCCATTAAGAACTTTGTCTTGAAACTCAAACTGTTTACAGGTTTGTGGACTGGGTACTTAAAGAGGTCTTTGAAGAAGAAAAGGAAGAATTTGGATCTAAGAAGATTTGATGTAAACAATTAGAAATACAGTGAATTATGTTCAGGCTAAGTCCTGAATAACAGATGTTCCTCAAAAGACAACAAAAAAGCCAAAACTACAATGTAGATTTCCATCTGTATTCGCGGAAGTAATAAATTTTCATCAAGTTCTGTTAACTTGGTGACTCCACATCATCCCATCTTCTATGACCCACTAACCTACTTTTATTCAAAGGAAGGTCATGCCTATATTTCATTTTCTGTATGACTGAATTTCACTTAAATGAAATTTTCCTTGATGAAAGGATGCTGTTTCCTTGAAATAGGATGCCATTTCCTTGAAATAGGATGCCATTTCCTTGATAAAAGGACTCCATTTCCTTGATAAAAGGACTCCATTTCCTTGATAAAAGGACTCCATTTCCTTGATAAAAGGACTCAGTTTTTTAGCTCACCTGAGCACTTGTGCTCATGGTGAGCTTTTAGGATCGCCCTGTGTTCATCGTGCATCGTGCGTCGTGCGTCGTCAATTTTTGCTTTTAACATCATCTCCTCTTAAACCCCTGGGCCAAAGTTGATGAAACTTGCCATGAATGTTCCTTGCATGAAGCTCTTCCAAAGTTGTTCAAAGAAATCAATTCCATGCAGAACTCTGGTTGCCATGGCAACCGAAAGGAAAAACTTTAAAAATCTTCTTGTCTGAAACCACAAGGCCTAGAGCTTAGATATTTGGCATTCAGCACCCTCTAGTTGAACTCTACAAAGATTGTTCAAATAGACTTATATAGGAAAAACTTTAAAAATCTTCTTGTCTGAAACCACAAGGCCTAGAGCTTAGATATTTGGCATTTAGCACCCTCAAGTTGAACTCTACAAAAATTGTTCAAATTATTTCCCTGGGGTCAAAATTGGCCTCGCCCCAGGGGTCACTTCATTTTATATAGACTTATATAGGAAAAACTTTAAAAATCTTCTTGTCTGAAACCACAAGGCCTAGAGCTTAGATATTTGGCATTTAGCACCCTCTAGTGGAACTCTACAAAGATTGTTCAAATTATTTCCCTGGGGTCAAAATTGGCCCCGCCCCAGGGGTCACTTCATTTTATAAAGACATATAGGAAAAACTTTAAAAATCTTCTTGTTTAAAACCACAAGGCCTAGAGCTTAGATATTTGGCATTTAGCATCCTCTAGTGGAACTCTACAAAGATTGTGCAAATTATTTCCCTGGGGTCAAAATTGGCCCTGCCCCAGGGTCACTTCATTTTACATAGACTTATATAGGAAAAACTTTAAAAATCTTCTTGTCTGAAACCACAAGGCCTAGAGCTAAGATATTTGACATTTAGCATCCTCTAGTGGAACTCTACAAAGATTGTGCAAATTATTTCCCTGGGGTCAAAATTGGCCCTGCCCCAGGGTCACTTCATTTTACATAGACTTATATAGGAAAAATTTTAAAAATCTTCTTGTCTGAAACCACAAGGCCTAGAGCTTAGATATTTGGCATTAAGCACCCTCTAGTGGATCTCTACAAAGATTGTTCAAATTATTTCCCTGGGGTCAATTGGCCCTGCCCCAGGGGGTCACTTCATTTTATATAGACTTATATAGGAAAAACTTTAAAAATCTTCTTGTCTGAAACCACAAGGCCTAGAGCTTAGATATTTGACATTTAGCATCCTCTAGTGGAACTTTCAAAGATTGTTCAAATTATTTCCCTGGGGTCAAAATTGGCCCTGCCCCAGGGGTCACGTGACTTCATTTTACATAGACTTATATAGGAAAAATTTTAAAAATCTTCTTGTCTGAAACCACAAGGCCTAGAGCTTAGATATTTGGCATTTTGCACCCTCTAGTTGAACTCTATAAAGATTGTTAAAATTATTTCCCTGGGGTCAAAATTGGCCCTGCCCCAGGGGTCACTTCATTTTACATAGACTTACATTGGAAATCTTTAAAAAGCTTCTTCTCACAAACCACAATGCGTACAGCTTAGATATTTTGTAAGTAGCATTGTCTAACGGATGTCTACTTAATTTGTTCAAATTATGTCCCCTGCGCCAAAATCTGCCATGCCCTAGGGTTCTCTTGGTTTACAAATAGTTATATAGGAAAAACATGAAAAATCATTTTTCTCCAAAACTAATAGGACTAGATCTTAGATATTTGGTGCTGAGTATTGTGTAGATTCCCTTTATCAACTTTGTTTAAAAGTTGGCCCTGGGGTCAAAATTGTCCCCGCCCCGGGGGCCCTTAATATGTGAAAAAGGCAAACTTTAAAAATCTTTCTACTTGAAACCTCAATGCCTAAAGCTTAGATATTTGGTATCTAGCATTGTCTAGTGGATGTCTACCAAGTCTGTTCAAATTATGTTCCCTGGGCCGAAATTGGCCACGCCCTAGGGTTCTCTTAGTTTACGTTGATTTATATAGGAAAACATGAAAAATCATTTTTCTCCGAAACTAATAGGACTAGACCAAATAGATAATTGGTGATGAGTATTGTGAAGAGACCCTTTACCGACATTGTTTAAATGTTGGCCTTGGGGTCAATATTGGCCCCGCCCCGGGGGCCCTTAATATGTAAAAAAGGCAATTTTTAAAAATCTTCTTACTGGAAACCTCAATGCCTTAAGCTTAGATATTTGGTATGTAGCATTGTCTAGTGGATATCTACCAAGTTTGTTCAAATTATGTCCCCAGGGCCAAACTTGGCCACGCCCCAGGGTTCTCTTAGTTTACATTGATTTATATAGGAAAATATAAACAAATCATTTTTCTCTGAAACTAATGCAACTAGACCTTAGATATTTCGTGTTGAGTATTGTGAAGAGACCCTTTACCAGCATTATTTAAATGTAACTGTGGCCCTGGGGTAAAACTGAGAGTACTTTTGTACTCAGGTGAGCAATATAGGGCCATCATGGCCCTCTTGTTTGATAAAAGGATGTTGTTTTCTTGAAAATAGGATGCAATTTCCTTGTTTAAGGATGCCATATCTATAATACTGTGGTATCATTTTATTTTGCGCAGGCTACATTTTCGCATATTTTACGCTTGTGCTATTGCTTGAAATTCAAACCTTGTGAAATGTAACCATTTAACAGTGTGCCTTAATAGAATAATATAATTGCGTGAATTCATGACCTGTCAAATTCATCAGTTGTGTGCCATTTAGTTGAGCATAATGTTTTTAATTTGTGTTTTTAATTTGACAGTTGTTGTTTATTCGCATTACTGTCAAACCTGTCTTCATGGACCACTCAAGGGAAAAATCAAAAGTGATCTTTGAAGGAAGGTGGTCTTTGTTTTCTTAAAATCTGTTAGTGGTATAAATAAAATGTGGTCTTTTTTCAGGCGCTCAATTACATAAATAACATCTGGGCCCAAGATCATACCACTAAGAACAGATGTTCCGAAAGTTGCCAGACCGAATGACATGTCTGGTAAAATTTGGGCTGGTCTTACATGATTTCTTATGTTATCAGACTGAATGTCAGACAAAAATTTGAATTCATAATACTTGCTTATACCTTTCTAACATGTTTCGGTCTGACAGGATTTTACATTTCAACTTTTGGGAAGTCTATAAGAATGGAGACCTGTCTCAGATATCAAATCTTATTTCTGCCAATCAGATGTTTGAGATTTTAGACTAGTATCTAGATTTAGTTTAATTATTTTGGGCACCAGTCTTAAGCACAAGTTTGACTGTATTGAAAAAGACTTGACATACTTTTTTTACATGTATACAATATTTTTCAGAGTCGATGGTGGGGAATTGTTTGAATATTTAGCAGACAAAGAGAAACTATCCGAGGAAGAGGCCTCGTCTTTTGTAAAGCAGATTTTAGACGGAGTCGAGCATCTACATTCCAATAATATTGCACACCTAGATCTGAAGGTATTTGACAAAAAAACTTGGTTTAAAGGTGCCTGATCACATTTTAGGATAAAACTATTAAGTATTTGCAAAAATCATTTTTAAAATGTGAACTGTAGAAGACCTTAATATTGTTTAACATTCTTAAACAGTCAATTTATGAGTGAAAAATATTTAAAGCCAAAACTTTTATAGCCTTCCAGTATAATTCACTTATAACATATAAGAAAATGTACTGATTTGTCCAAAATTATAACGAAATTCGCTCCTTTTCAGTAATTGATATGCATTATATAGTGGTACATCTAAACTGCTAACAGCAAACAGTTTAGATCCTGATCAGCATGGATGCGCCGGCTGTTCTGCGCCCAAGGTTATAAAGCTGAGCATGGAAACCAGTCTCAAATCTCAAGCATCTGATTGGCTGAAATGGCAACTGGTCGCCATTTCAGCCAATCAGATGCTTGAGATTTGAGACTGGTCCCCATTTCAGCCAATCAGATGCTTGAGATTTGAGACTGGTTTCCATGCTCAGTTTTATAACCTTCAGGCCTGGTTCTAAACTGTTCGCCCATGCAAAAAAGGTGTATCAATAGAGGAAAGGGTTAACCACAACTGAAACATTGAAGTATTCCATCCTGAACTGTGAACAGGCAGCTTTAACTCTGACATGGCAAAAAATTCCAAAATTTTATCATGTAAGATGAAAGTGTAAAGATGTTATCTTAACTAGATTGATTGAAGAAGAAAGCAAAAACTGAAGCGATGTAATCATTTATCTGTCAGCATCAGCGATATTTACCTGTCATTGTGAAAGGCTGCTGTTCGAATACTTCATTAATGCTTCAACAGATTTCATAACCAACAAGGAAAGAAGTATTTGCATTCATTCAGTCTTGAATATTAGCTGAATTTTTTATTAAATACTGTTATATCATTTAATTTTGAGGGCAAAATATTTGCGTAGAAGCTACAAATGGCATTTCGTGAGGACATAAATTCATAATTCTGGGGTTTAATTTTTCCACGTTTTACTTGGGGAGAAATACTCTTAATTGCATCAATTTTGTGGCCTTGAAAATTTGTGATTATTGGTTTAGTGGCTTTTGCGTGGGTTCTTGAAATGTAGTTTTCAAAAATTACATTTATTTACAATTCTGTTTTGTTAGAGTTTCAAGTGTGTGGATCGACCTACCAACAAACCATGAATATTAGTACCCCTCCAATATTAATAAGTTCACAGTACCAGAATAAACAAAAAAGTGTTCATTATGTAAAATTTGTACAGGATTATCACTGGTTTAAAGATTAATGACCTGACATCAAAGGATAACAAATTAATTTGAATATATGAGATGTGCACTACAAAATGTAACCACCATATTTTGCATAAATTTTGATAATTTGCATTAATTAAAATTTAATTTAAATAAATTATAATTGACTTGTAAAGTCTGTTGCAGGGCTGCTTAAAAATAAGATATTTCAAAACAACTTGGCATATTTGATAACCACAACAAGACAATGTGTTGCACACAAACCTAGACTCCAAAAGGTCCAAAGTCACCTAGCCTCATGGTCCAAGGTCAATGTCACTATTATCTAAAAAGTAGAATGATCTTTTCTGGGTTTTAACTTGATAATGAAAGGAGGGATTTCGAAATAACGTAGTATATATGGTGACCATAAACAAGAATAATTACGTGCAAGACCAAGCCTCCAAGGTCACTGTAACTGAAAATAGAAATTTGACCTCCTATTCTTGTCTAGTCTAAGAAAGGATTTCAACTTTACTTGGCATGTGTGAAAAGCATTGCAAGAGAATGTGTCATGTCATCCTAGGTCAAAAATCGAGGTCACTGTTATTAAAACTAGAATTTTCTTTGCCAGGTTAAAACATTATTATGAATTCACTTATTTCAGATAAATTCAGTGAATATTTGAATGTAATAATCAATCGGGCACAACACCAACTTTATGGTCAAAGGTCAATGTAACTGTTACTGAAAATAGAATTTTTTTTATCAGGGTAAAACTTCATTATATTAAACTGATGGATTTCAATTTAAGACATAAGAAGTTGATGTTTTGTGCACAAGACCCAGCCTTCTAGCTCAAAGGTCAAGGTCATTTGAGTATTTAATTAAATCTAGAATTTTCTTTTACCAGCTGTATCTTCATTTTGAATAGAGGGATTTCAAAAGAGCTTCGCACCTATGTTGACAGTAACAAGATTTGCATCACTGTCATTTTTTTTACTTAAAATAGAATCTCCTTGGTTGAGATTTGCACATACTTCACAAAAACCATGTTTGAATCCAGTCAGTTGCAACTGGAGTCATCAGTGTCCTCTGAACATATTTCTAATTTGTTAATATGGTTTTTATGCAATTGGCTGTTATCTTTAATATTGTTATTAATATGATTAACAGTAAACATTTGACCAAAAATAATAGGTATTGGGAGATAATGTGTATTGAATGGGACACTTGACAATAAAAATTGATGATAACTAACAAATAACACAAATATTATTAATATTGTTACCGATTACTTATCATTTGTTGATAAACAGCAGTGTTTATTTAGACCAAACCACGGGGCTAAAATCAGGCAGGGACCCTTAATCATAATTGCTAAAAGTATGTTTTATTCACAGAATTCTGGCTTTACCCTGTACTCAATATATACATGTTTTATTGCATGCGTCAACAGTGTAAATCCAGATCAGCTGGTATGTCAATGCCATCTGATCAGGATTTACACTGTTCCCTTCTTGGTCAGAAATAACCTAATGAATCAAAAAGTGAAAAAGGTAGATCCTGATCAGATGGCAAGGATGTGCCAGCTGATCTGGATCTACAGTCCACCCATGTATACAGCCCTATCACTTGGAGTAAAGGGTTAATTGACAAATATTATTAATCTTTATCACATAGGTGACCAGTTTAGATCCAGATCAGCCAGATTTGTACAGCATTTATTGAGCATCTATGATTAACATTTTTTGGGCATTTCAACACTGTCTTCACAGTTACAAAAAGGTTAAAAAACACTGAATAGACACTCAGTTTTATGACAATAGTAAAAATGTTAGATAATCATTCATTTTTGTTGACCTTAAATTAAATTGTGTTCTTAAAAATTTCAGAGAGGTCTTTTGATGGGTTTTGAAAAAAAAGAGCACAAAAAACAATAAAAAAACAAAGTATGATGAGTCAATCTTGATCTTTTTATGAGAGTTTGAATCAGTGAATCATGTTCCAGGGGCAGCTCTAGGATGTTATGTTTAGAGGGAGTGCACTTTGGATGAGATACTAAGATTATACATCCTATAAAACCTAAAAAATACATAGATCTTTTAAATGAGTTTGTGAATGTGTGAGACCAGCTAGTTATTTTCATTGTGAAAAGTGCATTCTATTATTCATGTTTCTTTTCTAATATTGACATTAAATTAAGAAAGACAATATTAAATTTGTTGGTGCCAGGTGTGCCCCCCATTTAATTCTGCATTTTTGAGGGGTGAGTTCAAAACTATTCTATCCTTTAAAGAAATATAAAGCAGATACAATGTAGTTTCTTTTCTTCAAGTTTTGAGTTTCTAGTAGACAATACAGAGTATCGAGTAGAGATCTTCGAGTTTCAAGTAGAAAACTTCAAGTTTCAAGTTGCAAATATAAAGTTTCAAGTTGAAATCATCGAGTTTCGAGTTAGAATCTTTGAGCTTCGAGTTGAAATCTTCAAGTTTTTCAGTGTTCCTGCCGATAAAGCCCTCAAAACTGAATTTCAAATAAATACTACATAAGTTATCAGTCTGAGTTTTTGGGCACAGGATTATAAAACTTTGTTCATGCTCAACTCGTGAAAATCAGTTTTAATGGCCTAAATTTATTTCATTACCTAAAAAGATATTTTATACTGAAAATATAACAAAATTGATCTCAACAACTTTTTTTGTTATTGATGCAGAGGCAGATAATTGAGGGGTTAAATGAGGGTGCTCGAACCCCCTTTTTGGGCAGCATTATTTTGTTATGCTCCCACAAAGTTGGAGGCATATAGATTTGCACTCCTCCATACGTACATCTATCCCTCTGTCTGTACATACCTTTCCCAAATCTTGTGGCATTAACTCCTCATTAACTATCGGCAGGTTTCATTTAAACTTGCACAGATGATCAAGCAGGATGTGTAAATGATCATAAAGAAAAGATTTTCTCCTATGACCATTTTTACCAGAGTTATGGCCCTTTGTTACAAATGTTTTTGTAGCAGTGAGGGCATCAGTGTCTGAGGACACATTCTAGATTTCATGGGGATTTGATCAGTTAGATATTTTCATGTAGTTACCCGAAGCCTTCTCTAAACAAACCCCCTTTCCCGAAATGTAGAATTGTGTTTAGCATGACATAAGTTGTATAATTATGGGATGTGTTGTGTTGTGTTTCAGCCGGAGAACATACTGCTGCAGGATAAGAACAGCACCGCCGTGAAGCTGATCGACTTCGGACTGTCCCGGAAAATAGGGCCCAAACAGGACCACAGGGCAATGATGGGAACAGCAGAATTCATTGGTAGGATTGAACGCTTTACTCTGTGGGATATGGCAGTTATCTGAGTGAACAGTGTTGTTCCAGATCAGCCCGCACGTCTTTGCAATCTGATCAGGATCTACACGGTTCACTTTTAGATTCATAAGGTTTTTTCTGACCAAGAATTTATTAGTGTACATACAGATCAGAGCGGACAGATAAACATGAACGTATTGAATAAGGGTTAATAATGCAGGAGTTATGCCACTTTGTTTGTCAGATCTGGTGATGCACCCCAACCAGCATTTGCTATCAGCACAAAAAAGAGCTGGCAAGAGGTTTATTCTTTCCACAATGGACCCATAGTATCCACACATGTTTCAATGCTTGTGCAAAAAGTGTTTGCTTTGAATTGTAGAAAGTCCTTTACATTGTTCTGCAGGGTGTTTTGTAGAGATTCATGACTGAAAAGCAAATGGTGTAGATCATGATCAGACTGTGTGAATAAATGGTGTAGTTCCTGATCAGACTGTGTGAATAATTCACAGATCTGGGTTAACGCTTGTAGCATTATAGAAAATGATGTACCTTATGCTTAAAAAGTTAATAACTTTAAATAAACACATGGCAAAATAAATAGAAACAACCTTGCAGCAAGTATTTGAATATTGCACCAAGTTGTTACAAATGTTGTGCTTAAAGCTTACATGGTTAAATAAACATTTGACAGAATAAACAAGAAAATAAACAACCACATAGCAAGAAGTGTTCGAATATTGTATCCAAGTTGTATGATTTATGCCTTTTGTTTCATTTCAGCACCTGAGGTTGTAAGTTTTGAGCCGCTTTCTGTTGCATCAGACATGTGGAGTATAGGCGTCATAACTTATATACTGTAAGTACATGTATGTCAGTACCATATCTTAGCTGTAGTGTACCGGGGGAAGATCCAGAGGGGGTTCACTAGGGTTGCTTGAACACCCTTTTGGGCAGTAATATTTAATTTTCATGTAGCTACCCTGAGACTACCCCAAAATAAACCCCCTTTTGTAGTGGTGAAAACAATCTTGTCTAGGGGAAGAAAGCCTGAGATTGCTAGTTCAACACATGGATGCAGATATTTTTTTACCCAGGAAACAGCCATCCAGTGTGGTTAATACAAGTTGAAAGAACTTGCACAAGAGATGTGAAAGAGTAGGTTCTTAATATTCAAAATGCCAGGAGGAGAAAACTGGTATAGTACTTTACTCTATATATATACGCATTGTAATGCATGTGAAACTACTGTGGTATCATTTAATTTCGCTGGCACGAAATTTCGCGCAATCGCCGAAAAAGACTGTTTTGCGCGGACGTAAATTCGCGCAAATCCAATTTTTCAAACAAAAAAATACTATTATCGACATTTTACCGACCCATTATCAATACCTATTTGCTTATTTGAACACGCGAGGTAATCATGTGTCAGTTGACCCCCTGTCAATTACCACTTCCTTTGTTAGTCAATTATCCGACCGCTGTTTATTCGTGACCCGTTTGATCCATCTATCTGGACCATTCATATCATAATTGGCATGTTAAATTTCGTACCGGTTTTATGGTCTAAAGTGTCAATTAATTGCGAAACTGTTACTCAAAAAAGTGTTGATAAATTAAAAATGAGATGACAACGATACTGTGCGGTAAAACGTGACCTGACCTAAATGCGCGGACTAAATTGTCGTTCAAATTTTGAAGTAACATTAAACATATTCGAAAAGAAATTCGACAGTTATAACTAATTTTATTTTCTTTCTTAACAAAATTATTCGATACTTCTAATTTATATCAAATTGCGATACGGGCAACAATATATAAAGTGTAGGTCCATTCGGACATAGCACGTTTCGGATACGTATGTGAAACTTTTTGGTTAAATTTTAGCATAGGTTTTAAATTCGCGCACTGGCCCGAGCGCGAAATATGCGAAAATTAAGCCATCGCTAAATAAAATGATACGACAGTAGTTGAGATCATGATAGGATATGGCTGATATGGGTGAACAGTGTAGATCCTAATTAGCTAATCAATTAACAATTTTCAGCTGTCAAGTGATAAATACTTGATCGAATGCAGATTGTTTTCTACATGTTTGATGTGAAAAGGAAAGTTTGTTTGTATCTTCCTTGTTGTAGGGGTCCCCCTGTTTTTAGGATGTGACAGAAGTCACTGTACAACATTACTGCTGTAAATAATATATGTAATGAGGGATATTTTTTACAGATGTATACAACAATATCATAAGATATTGGTGCCAAGATAGAAGGTAATGTTTGGGGATTAATTTGTTATATCTATGTTGGCTTTATTTGTTAACAGTTTTTCCATGTTTTCATTTTCCTATGTTTTCCTTTAACCCTTTACTCCGTATATATGGGTTTTAAGTATAGATCCAGGTCAGCTGGCACATCCATCAGGTGCTATACTGTTAGCATCATGTTTAAATAAATTGAATCAAAAAGTGAACAGTGTAGATCCTGATCAGATGGCATGGATGTGCTAGCTGAACTGGATCTACACTGTTTGCCTATGTCATAAGTCAGATCTATGAAGTAAAAGGTTAAAGCAGTAATTATAAAGTTTTTAAAATTAAGATATTAAAATTTATTGTTACAGCAATGTCAGATTTCACAACAGCTGATGTTGGAAGAAAAGGCAAAGTTTTTATTTCCAGATATTCCAGATAAGGCAATAGAAAATTAATTCCTAGATTCTCATCCAAATTGTGGGAAAAAATGGGGCGGGTGGGCAGATTTATTTTTTATTTATCGTTCTCACTGTTTTTAATGACGCTTGTGTAGTGTAAAGATAAATAAGCATCTAGCCAGCTATGAATTGCCGATTCACACTTAAATGTTTCTTACTGCATTTTCATACTCATATTAATAAATTTTGATGTACGCATTTTTAAAAATAAAATATGTATGTGGGAAGTGACTTTCGAGGCGGGCGGGGATGATAATCTTGGAATTAATTTTCCATTGCCTAAATTATAAAAACTTGCATTCACTTTTTAACTTAAAAAGGCAGCCTCGAATAAAGGAACAAGTTTCCATAGCAAAGACATTTCACCTGCACCAAATACAATGATAACTCAATATGTTGTCAAAAAATATTACCAAAAATATTACGAGGACGTCTTTTCCCATGACATGTCCAATATGAATGCTTCTATCTTCAGGTTATCTGGGGCCTCTCCGTTTTTAGGGGAAACCCAGCAAGAAACATTCCACAATATCACCTCTATCAACTACGAATTTGACGAAGAATATTTCAACGGGACCAGTGAACTGGCGAAAGACTTCATCAGGAAACTTCTCGTCAAAGACGTCAGGTTTGAACCTAAGACATTTGAGATCTTCAATGACTTAACAGCTGCCCTACATTAGTAGCAATGCGCATGCACAGTTGAAAATAGATTGATCTTGTTTTGTTCATTGTAAAAAAGAAATTAGAAATAAGTTCTATTGAAATAAATAGCTTCTGATTGGCTACAAACGTAGGGCAATTTCTAATGAATTATAGAATTCTTGTGGTGAAAAATAAAAGTGGTATTCCACTAAAATACAATTCCTTTTTTCACTTTTTTCCTGTTCATACCCAATGTACACTTGAAAACAAGATTAACTTGACATAAGTTGATAAACCTTTTGCCCCATTTCATGCATTTTTTCTGCCAAATCTGACAGGTAAATTGTGCATTAAAAGCATAAAAAAAAAAATGTTTTTACCAGTGAAAGATAGATTTATGTATTTCACTTGTGAACTCCAGAATTATGTATTTTCACTCTTGGTTATGCCACTCGCGAAAATACGAATTCCCATGTTCACTGTGTGAAATATGTTTTTATCCTACGCTGTTAAACATCATATATCCTCTTTAAAGTTATTGAATAGCACTGTGTTATTTATCTGCGTTCATGGTTAACCCTTTCCTCCATTTATACGCATTTTTATTCATGTGTGACCAGTGTAGATCCAGATCAGCCAGCACATCAGTGCCATCTTATCAGGATCTGCACTGGTCGCATTTTGGTCAGAAATAATGTAATGAAACAAAAAGCAAACAGTAGATCCTGATCAGATGGCACAGATGTGCCAGCTGATCTGGATCTAAACTGTTAGCCCATGCAATAAATCTATGGAGGAAAGGGTTTAGTGTAGTTCTATTTTAATCCTTTACCCCATAGATAAAGGTATTATCACAAGTTCCAACAGTGTAGATCCAGATCAGCTGGCCCATGGATGTTTTCAGATCATGATCTACTCTGTTAGCCTCTTGGTTTTAAATAACCTAATGAATCAAAAGCCAACAGTACAGGTGTGCCAGTTGATCCAAATCTACTCGGTCAAACTAAAGTTTTATTTATGGAGTAAAGGGTAATTTAACTTTAGTTATACATCAGTAGATGCATTTTATTTAAAAAAAAGTGCAAATTGCTGAATCCAAACAAGTAAATATAATTCGGTAAGTATGACAATCTCCTACACAATGCCTAAGATCATAAAACACTAACTGGAGACCAATCTCAAATCCCAAGCATCTGATTGGTGTTCCGGTAAATGGAGACTGTTGGCCCGCTGAAATGGAGACTGTTGGCCCTGGGCTCATATTATGTTGAGGACACACTAAAATGCCTGCAGTTCAGTCAGTATTGCCAGATCATCATTTGGCCTGGCAAGAACAACATGTTCTACGGTGTTATATTATAAACCTGACATTTCTTTCAGGAAAAGAGCCACCATCTATGACTGCCTGAATCATCCATGGATTAAGGTATGTGTTGTTAACATTTACAAATGGAAATATATGATGAGGATTATTATACTGCAAAGAAATTTGCTTGAATTTGATTGGATAATGTGCCGTTGATGTATATCCGTATTTACGGATCGGCCATAGATATTAATGCACGTGCCTGAATTTCCCTCTCTGGCCTCCTACCTTTTGTTGTCGTCCACCATTTTGTTTTGAATTTCCGTAAAAATGCATAATTTGAAGCCGATCTTGTAAATTATAAAGCGATATGCGTAGGGATTACTAAAATTGTTACAGAAAATATTTGTGTCTTGTTGTAACGTAGAAAACAATGAGATTATTCGTATAATTTTGTAAATAAATATCAAATCGATATTCCATTCAATTTCCATAGAAGTGACGTCATGCAGGTAAGTTAATGTCGTCAGACATGTAATTATTGAGGTTCTCAGAGGGGAATTAAGCCGTTCGGCATTAAATAAGCGAAATAAATGAAAAATCGATGTTTTTTTAACTATTTTTGTCTGAAAAAGTCTTTGCAGTATAATAAAACAATTATTTGGTTTCTTGAAAGGGTATGTGAGGATATATTGCCGGTCTGGGTGTCATATTATCCCTCGCCTGCGGCTCGGGTAATATGAACCAAATAACTATATAATATCTGGAGAAATGTGTTATTGTAGATATTGATGAACATAATCATATCCGATTTGTTACTCTATTTTCAAAAATCTGAGGCGAGGCATAGGGACCACCAGATCTCACTATTTGTCTCTGTCAGTTTGTCCTTCATAAAAACTTAATGTGGGATTTTAAAACTCAGCAGAACCCCATCTAGTCTATTAATTTGGAAATAATTTATACATTTAACTCATTAGGGTATTACCCAACTTAATTTGTTTAACCTATTACTTAGAGAATAATATATGGGTGGTCGGGGGCGGATGTTGATAATTGCCCCGCTGAAGAGATAAAATGCCCGAGGGCATTTTATCTCTAGCGGGGCAATTATCAACATCCGCCCCCGACCACCCATGAATTGTTCTGTATAATACATATGTCAGTTTTCCATCGATTACTGTACCGGTGAAATCCGAGGTTTACCTTAACCGCAGGGCAAAGGGAAATAATTATGTTAGAAGTTGTCAAAACTAGATAAATTACTGTCAATAAACAGTCTAGCTTCTCCCTCGGTTAAATGATTGTTTTCTTGAGTCCACTTAACAATAATTCCATCTAAAGCTAGAATTCTATTTGCAAGCGACTCCAGCGTACGCTCACCCGTGGCCATTTTGCTGTCGGGAATGCCGCTAATGACGTCATGCAAAACCAAGCGTTGCACGTGCGTCTTTTCCAAGGGCTTTTATCGCATAATTGCCCTCCACGTGCGGGGCAATTATGCGATAAAATCTGCCGAGGCCGAGTAATAATATTTTTTCAACGTAAATTTGTTACTATATATAGTAACATATGTATTATTCCATATATACGCATTTTATGTCATGTGAGAACATTGTAGATCCAGTTCAGCTGGCACACATTTGCCATCTGATCAGGATCTACACTGTTTGCTTTTGGTCAGAAATAACCTAATAAATAAAAAAGTGAACAGTGTAGATCCTGATCTGATGGCATGGATGTTCGGTTGATCTTGATTTACAATTCACCCATGCCATCAATGTGTTTTTTGTAGCAGACAGCACAGATGTGCCAGCTGATCTGGATCTACACTGATCGCACACGTATTAAAATGCATATATATGGATTAAAGGTTTAATAAATGTATGGAAACTTCTCTCACAGATATTCACCTGTTTTCAGCTGTTTATTAGTTGACTATTTCACCTGGTAAGAGGGAAAGACTAACCAAATAGTTGAACAAAGTTCACTAACTTAACATTTCTTACTGAGAAATACTGGTTTTTCATTGCTGTTAAAACTTAATTAACACAGAAAAGAAACAAGACTTAGTATTATTTAAGTCTAATAAGTTTTTTTTGCCATCAGTCAGTCATAAAACTAATGTTGGTCATAACTTTGCCATTTCTTTTTATTATTGTCAGATTTTAAATGTATGGAACAGGGTCTTATATCTATAGTTCAAGGTCACATTCGTCAGAATTATGTCCCTTTTTAATTACTGAGACATGCAACAAACTTTGATACAAGACAGGGCATGGTGATTTTGTAAAAAAAGACTTCGGTACAGAAAGTTGTATTCAGTAAACTGAAAAAAGGAGTAATTATCATACCTCTGGAGTGTAGGCTATTCACAAATCTTTTGAAATTACAGCACACAAATTGTAAACAAAGTGGAATCTGGGGTCCTTGATATAAAGTAAGCTATTCCCCACCCCCTCCTTCTTCCCCTCTCTCTCCTCATTGCATTGACCAGATGAATTGTGTTTTTTAGACTTCTTAATCACTATCATCACTGAGTCATAGTATAGGGCTACCTTTTACAGCTTTTAATGATGTAAACCCATTTAGTAGTGCTACAATTCTTTTTCACTGTTCAGATAGTTAATTACTCTTTACTCCATAGTGCTTGACACATCTTTGCTGTCTGATCTGAATCCAAACTGTTCCTTCTTGTTCAAAAATAACTCTAATGAGTCTATAACAATGTAGGTCCTGATCAGACAGCATTGGTATGCTGGTTGATCATGTTATATACTGGTTGCCCAAGGGATAAAAACCATATCCTATGAAGTAAAGGGTTAAATAGCAAAACCAGTATTTATATCTTGTTACTGTTTACCTCTAATAAATCTTTGATTTGTTATGTTCACCCGGGCCTGTGCACAAGATCATAACACTGAGATTGGAGACCAGTTTCAGAAATCAAACATCTGATTGGTTGAAAATAAAGACTAATTTCTATTTTAACCAATCAGATGGTTGAGATTGTAGACTGGTATCCAGTTTCAGTTTTATGCTCTTGAGCACTATACATGTTAGAAATGCCAACTGTTTTAAAGTAACCAAGGAATTATCCGATATTATAGTGGTTTTATGTATTTCAGGTGGGGAAGTATTTATGTGCACAATCAGTTGAGGCTATCTCTATGCTGGCTTAAATTCATCCAATTTTATTATATTCATCTCTTTATATCTCTTATATCCTAAGTGAATAGTGGAGACCCTGATCAGATTGCAAAGTGTGGTGGCTGATAAGGAGCTACACCTGTCACTCATGGGATAAAATGCATATATATGGAGTAAACAATTAATTTATCCTACATTGTATTTCTAACATTGGCCCAGCATTATTTTGTAGAAATGTTATTTGAATGAACACAGCTTTTTTGTAATGTCTTAGTGATTTAAAAATCAGCTCTTCATGTTTGTGTTTTGAAATATTGTCTGGCATTGTAGAAAGACTTACTGTTTACCCACTGTGACATGGAGTTGAATGTATTTTTAGTTTGTCTATTTGGGGAATATCTTGAGCTATTCTACATTGTCGAGCATGAAGTCTCTGACAGCCTTTGTAGAGCTGTCCATAAGTTAGTTTATAACATTTTGACTGCTTGTTATGTTTCTAGTTTTAGTGGGTGACCTTTTTTAAGAAGTATGTATAAATTGGTGAAGTGTGTGTAAAACAAAATGGTGGTCTGCTTGCGCTTTGATCATACTTCAAAACGTACCAAATATATTTATATTTAAGGGTTATAATCAGAATTTAGTTGTTTGCAAATACATGTACTTTCAAACTTTGAAAAGTGTGGGGATTTATTCAAACATAGAATTTGTAATAAATCTTCAATAAAATTTCTGTGTTAACCTACAAAATTGGACACAAATCACAGATTAGACGGTATACAAATTTAAATTTTAATATACACTCAGTTGTGAGGTCCTTAAATTAAAAAATTTAAAAAATAACTAAATTTCTAACTTTCATGTCCACAAACATCAAGGCATACACAAAATATTCAAAGGATTATTGGACGTTTTACCCAACATAAAATGTATATAAATTATAACATTGCAAAAAAATGATTTAATGGAAATACAATAACATAAAAATTTAAATACAGTCGAATTGCGATAACTCGAAGTCCCAAGGGACCGACGATTTACTTCGAGTTATCGCGAACTTCGAGTTATCGCGACTTTGACTTTTCCAGAATACCATGCGAGTATTTAGAAAGTAACGACGTGCAATTATTACGACACCATACGGTACGTACGTAACAAATGTTAATGAACAAATTCCTTTATTACTCAGTTTTATTTTCATGATTATATACAAAAAGATCGACGAAGAAACAACACTTTAAGAAATGTTAACAAATATCATTGTACCAACACGAGATATACATGTATACAGCGCATCATCATTCAAATACACACAATAGCGTTACGACCTACATGCAGATATATTCACAATAAATTATGAATAAAAACAACCAGTACACATTTATTTAAAAGCAACAACAGATCATGACATGCTACAATAGAAATAGAAAGATTAGTTGTTTTCCGATCCAGGTATCCTCCCAGTTACCCGGGCCCTTCGCTGGAATACTCGGAAAAAATGTATTAATAATTTTATTATTTTTCGTTATGCCGTATGCGAACTGTCGTTTGATGATTGATACAAGCTGTCGAATACAGAATTCAGAAAATTAAAGGACGTTTTATAGAAAGGAAAAATTAACAACTCCAAATGTTTGCTTGACACTAATTTGAGACAAATCACTCTTATTGTTTGCTTCACACTCATATCATTACAATGACGTGCCACTAACAACTCTTGTTGACAAGTTGGCAATAAACAAAAGACTTCGAACAACCTCGCGGGAGGTGTGAAAAACCGTGTCAGTAAATGTACTTCGGGTTATCGCGATTAAATTGTTCTTAATTCCTATTCAAGGGACTTATTAATATGTTCGAGATATCGCGAATTTCGAATTATCGCGTTTCGAGTTATCGCAACTTTTTTTAGTTGAATATATAAGGAAAATTGACGGGACCGGCGGCCGACTTCGAGTTAAACCGTCATTTCGAGTTATCGGGTTTCGAGTTATCGCGATTCCACTGTAACAAGTTATTAATGGACACAAGTATTTAATCTATTACTCCATACATGTGTATAAATGTTTCATCGCGTGTGCAACCACATCTGAATCAACACTTTTGGCTCCTTGGTCGGAAATGACTTACTGAATTTTAAAGCTAATAGTGTAGATCTATATCAGAAGGCACTGATGTGCTGGCTGATCTGAATCCAACACTGGTCACCCGTATGATAAAAGGGCTGCAATGGAAAACCAAATAATTAACTTGCTTCCATGATGATATATAACATGCAATAATGAGGCTGTTATATTTCCTATACCAGGCTTTTTGTAGATTGTGGCGCAGTAAATTATGCTATGCTATGATCCCTACCAAGTAAAAGTGCATGAATCTTGTCACTTGTGTTACTAATTCGGGGTAGAGTTTACTACTTCAAGTTTTCTAATTGCTGGCAGTAAACCTTTAACCCTTTCCTCCATATATACGCCTTAATGTGTCAGGTGATCTGGTTCTACACTGTTTGCCCAAGCCAGAAAGGTGCATTATATGGAGGAAAGGATATCGGTAAAAGAAAATTAACAAAAAAATGAAATTGAACAAATAGCGTAAGTGTTTGCCTTGGTTCAAATATCCTTGCAGTTTACGCTTCTGCATGTCCTGAAATCACAGCATGCATTTTGGGAACTTTTTTTTCAATAACCAAAAAACAAAAAAACTAACATTATGCTTTAAATATTAAAATAAAATCTACTATTTTAATTCAGTAATTTTAGTTAATCAATAGTGAAGTATTAAGCAGTATTATCATAATTTTACTGATCAAAGATGAGGGAAAATTGGGAGAATAAGTCTCCCAAATGTCCTGAATGTCTCCCTGTAATGAAACAAGAGAGAAGTTTTTCCCCAAATATTTCTTAACGAAGACTGCAAACCTAGGAAACTTCTGCCTAAAACTGGAAAAACTTCTCTGTGTTCTGAGAATAATTATAAGCTTAAAGAAAGAAATATGCTATGTGAAAAATATGTCTTCAGGGAAGTGTAGCAGACGACATTTATTATTGTGCATTTTGGATAAGAAAATATATAATGTTAGCAAATTTCTAACAAAAACTATCATATGAAGTAGAAAATTAATTGTGTTTCTAAAATAAGCAAAAACTGAAAATGTTGAATTTGTCACTGAAGACATGTTTTAGCATAATGCTACTCAAACGTTACTTGTTTTACATGATGTGATATATATTTCAGCCAATAGAAAAGAAGCACAAGGCTATGCGTAGATCATCTGTCATCAACACGGAACATCTGAAGAAGTTCATAGCGAGGCAGCGATGGAAGGTATCCATTTTGTTGTATATAAGATTCAAAACCTCGAAAATGTTGAAGTCGACAAAACTTGATTTCGGTGATTGAAATCGGCTAAGTTTGATTGGGTTTTAGGTTTTAAAATACTATTTGTCAAAAATCTTGTGTTTGAATTGAAAAAATCTTAATTTTGGGCACCGGATCCTATTCGGTATTAACTTTTACACAATTGAGTTGCCTGTGGGATCCCGTCTTAATACAAAAGATAGCATTAGCACGTGTTTGTGTAGAAAATCAGACTCAACAAGTTTCTTCTATTAAAAATAGTTGCTTTTAATATAAAAATTGAAAAAATTGTCTGAAATTAAGCAATTTTACAGAAATATACTGGAAATTTTGACGATTTTTTCATATATGGGCGGGCCTCATTGAACCCTTATAAGTTGAGTTTTAGAGCAGATATCAAGTTGAAATTTCTACAGTGTATTACAAATGCACAACACAATGAAATAATATCATAATCATTAGATTTGGAAACTCAAGTTTTTCTTATAGGTTGTATTAAGGTAAATAACTCGGTATTCCTCCGTGGTCCATTCGAATGAAGTCCGTTTCAATATATGCTATTTTTTTCTCTTCATCTGGGGGCCTCTTAACCGTTAAAAAACGCCCTGTTTGTGACTTGTTTGCAGGAATAACATGTCAGGAAAATAAATGAAAGCAATTTCATGCCTATATCTCGTTTGGTAGAGGCGTACTAGTTCCGGAAGAGCGGATGTATATTTTTGGCACCGTATTTGCGATACCGCGTTTAAAATAGGGTCTGTTCGGTTAGAGATCAGTAATTTTCTTACAAGTAAGTTAACCCCCCATTTGCTGTGTGTTTTTGAATAGATGAAATGTAGATCTTCACAGTCTTATATGGTTATCTAGAAATTAAGATGATAGAAATCATGATAAATGTGCATTGAATATTGGGAATTTAACATTGAGGTCTATGGGAATTGGATTTACCTTGGTTCAACCTGACAAGTAGCTTAACCCTTTACTTGATGGAATATGGGCTTTATTTATGGGCAAACAGTGTAGATCCACATAAGGTGCCACCTCTGTGCCATCTGATCAGGATCTACACTGTTTATGTCATTAGTTTATTTCTTACCAAGAAGTGAACAGTGTTGATCCTGATCAGACAGAAAGGATGTGCTGGCTAACTTGGTTCTACACTGTTCGTACTTGTAATAAAATCTGTAGATATGGAGTAATGGATTAACCCTTTCCTGGATATATACACATTTTTACACGTGTGCGACCACTGTAGATCCAGATCAGCCGGCACATCCGTGCCGTCTGATCAGGATCTGCACTGGTCGCATTTTGGTCAGAAATAACCTAATGAATCAATAAGCGAACAGTTTAGATCCTGATCAGACGGCACGGATGTGCCGGCTGATCTGGATCTAAACTGTTCGCCCTGGCAATAAAGGTGTATCTGTACAGGAATGGGTTAATATAAAAAAATATTTTGTTCATTTTGTGTCCTATGTGTATTGTAGTGCAACCAGTGTAGATCTAGATCATCCTGTACATCCTTTCAGTCTTGATCATTCTGTTCTGTCTGATCAGACAGTGTGGATCCTGATCAGACTGAACTGATATGCAGTCATGTATAAGGGATATCACATTAACTAAAGCAGGCCTTAATAAATCCACTTATTCAATCAGATTAGCAAGTATATATTGATGTCACGCAATTCCATCACACTTGTCAGCCTCAGTGAGTTGAATTCTCTGAATCCTAATATTAATCCACTTCTTTTGAAAATTAAACTAATTAAAAAAAATATTCAACTTAATATTCCAGATGTAAACAGTCAAATCTATACTAGAAAAAAGGCCACATGATGGCATAATGGGTATAGGATAATTTTTAATGAATCTGTGAATATGGCTCAGTTTGTTATCTCGATTGTCATTTAGCTGGTAAATTAGGTTTAAAATTATTGCCTTGGTGATAAATTTGAGTGGCTGAAATATACCTTATGGGCAGACCTGCCATCTTTACAAATCCCAATGAGGGAGATTTTTTCGCGACTTGCGATTCGCAACATAAAACCTACAAGTTATTGTAACTATTATATCAAGTTTAGTGGTGTAGTGTTGGAATTATTTAGAATGAGAAATAAATGTACATATGCAATAAATACAGCTTATATTTATTTGTATTTAAGATAAATATGCATCCTTTATATACTCATTCACTTAATTATTTTAGATATACAGTATCTGTTTCCAATTTTTGATGTAGAAGTTAAAATGTTTTTGTAAAGCATGGGGTCTGAGGATCATGATTATGCTGCAACAGTATCATCAGTTTGGAGACTAAAATACTTAGTGAAATAGATCTATTCCACAAACTGTGGCTGGGGATTTGGACAGGAGAAATGTGTTTCAAAACTAATTTTAATCCGGATAAATAAAAATTACGATTTTAAGTTAGAAGTCATTTGTAACTTGTAAAGCATGGTCGCGAAAACTTAAGACTTTTGTATTTTTCTTCCAACTAGTGTTTAGTTCTAAACTGAAAACTTAAAAACAACTTAAAATAAACAGATCAACAAATTTTAACATAGTTCGATGTATTATACCCCTTAAACCATCTTTAAATTCTTTAAATTCATAAATGTTATTTTCCGAGTTAATCACAAACCGTCGAGGTTCAACGGCAACAACAACAACAATCTGTCAACAAAAGAAATATAAAATCGAGCAGAAAATTCAAAACTTTCACTTATTTAAATATTTTTAGCCCTGATTATTTGTTAGATAAGTGTGATTTATCATTCAAAACCAGAATAATATGCAAAATGCGGAAAAAATGTTCAGGCGCCAAAAATCGGTCTTCAACCCCTCCCACTATTTCTTTATTCGTCAATCGGACAATGATTTGTGTTGACAACAGCCTTTCTTTATGGGGGAAGTAGCCCCAGGCTAATTGAGAGAGGAAACACATGTTAACTTGGTTTTTCAATAAACAGTATGACATAATGGGATAATTAAAGCATGTAGCGGATGTACAGTTTTGAGATCAAAGTGTAGCGCTCCCGCTGGGGAGAATCCTGAATGAATATACAACACACAACAAAGAAAACAAATGGAAATTTGGCCTTAACCTAAAATTGCATGGGAATAACCAGTTTTCGGGAGATTGTATAGTGTTTGCGGGAGTTCGGAAATCTAAGTTAAATTCGGGAGAATCCCGCAAAATTCGGGAGAGTTGGCAGGTCTGCTTATGGGTAATTTGCCATACTCAATTTTTTCCATTTTTGTATATCAACAGCTAAACCATTTGATGTCATTTGGCAAGAAAAACAGTAATAATGATCAAACATTTTCACATTAAAATATCGGTACTTAATATAAATGAAGTGAAATATTGTTGAAATTTCACGGAAGAAAACAGTGGCCAGATATTAGTTTGTAAAATTATAGTATGTGCCAGAAGGACCAGCTGACCCAACAAGTTATGGACTAATTCATTGATAAACCCAATTGTATGAAAAAATACTAATGAAATTTTGTACATAAATGAATAATTTACTATTCACAAAATTGTCAGTCTGATCAGGATCTACACTGAATTAGCCTCTAGATATGCAGGCTAATCAGGATCGTAACTGGTCACTCATCGTATATAACCTGTATTCATGTAGTAAGAAGTTAACATGATAGACACCTCTCATCTGTTTTACAGCTGATAAGCAATTAACTCTTTTCTTCATAAAAAGGCATTTTATTAGCTCGACTATTCGAAGAATATGTTGAGCTATTGTACTCACTTGGGCGTCGGCGTCGGCGTCCCGCTTTGGTTAAAGTTTACGTGCAACCTACCTATATCTTAAAAACTACTATAGCTACAGCTTTTAAACTTGGCACACTTGTTCGTCATCATGTCCCGAGTGTGTATGCCAAGAACCATAACTCTAACTTTCATTTTGATCAAATTATGGCCCTTTTTTGACTTAGAATTTCAGGTTAAAGTTTGCATGCAAGCTACTTTACAAACTCATAACTTCAATACTACTTATACTACAGCTTTAAAACTTGGCACACTTGTTCATCATCATGTCCCGAGTGTGTATACCAAGAACCATAACTCTGACTTTCATTTTTATCAAATTATGGCCCTTTTTCGACTTTGAATTTCAGGTTAAAGTTTGCGTGCAAGCTACTATACAAACTAATAACTTCAATACTACTTATACTACAGCTTTGAAACTTTCAACACTTGTTCATCATCATATCCCAAGTGTGTATGCCAAGAACCATAACTCTAACTTTCATTTTTATCAAATTATGCCCCTTTTTCGACTTAGAATTTCAGGTTAAAGTTAGTTTGCGTGCAAGCTACTGTACAAACCCATAACTTCCATACTACTTATACTACAGCTTTGAAACTTTCAACACTTGTTCATCATCATATTTGAAGTTTGTATGCCAAGAACCATAACTCTAACTTCCATTTTGTTCAAATTATGGCCCTTTTTCAACTTAGAATTTCAGGTTAAAGTTTGCGTGCAAGCTAGTTACTTTCATACTTCTTGTACTATAGCTTTGAAACTTAAGACACTTGTTTACCATCATGACCCTGACTATTTCTACCAAGAACCATAACTCTTTCTTTCATTTTTAATCAAATTATGGCCCTTTTTCAATTTAGAATTTCAGGTTAAAGTTTGCGTGCAAGCTAGTTACTTTCATACTTCTTGTACTATAGCTTTGAGACTTAAGACACTTGTTTACCATCATGACCCTGACTATGTATTCCAAGAACCATAACTCTTTCTTTCATTTTTAATCAAATTAAGGCCCTTTTTCGACTTAGAATTTCAGGTTAAAGTTTGCGTGCAAGCTAGTTTCTTTCATACTTCTTGTACTATAGCTTTGAAACTTATTCACCATCATGACCCTGACTATGTATGCCAAGAACCATAACTCTTTGATTTTTTTCAAATTACTGCCCTTTTTAGACTTAAAAATTAAGGTTTAAAACTTTGTATACCTTTATTTTATCTTACATTGGGTTTATTTTCAAAGGCCCATAACTCATCCTTGCTTTTTTATATTTGATTTTTGCCCCTTTTCACTTGAAATAAGAATTAAGACATATACATAATTGTTAAAGTTTCAATGTTAGTGTTTTTCATATGTAATGCTATATAAAAGGTGTAAAACAGATGTCCTTAACATACTTTGGTTGAAAGTGTTGAGTAATTGTGGGGTGGGTGGGTGCATAGACCATACCATACCATACCATACCATACCATACCATACCATACTATACCATACCATACCACTGTACTGTACTGTACTGTACTGTACTGTACTGTACCACCACCACCTCCACATACCAACACCACCACCAACAACAACTACTACAACACCAACACAAACAACAACAACACCAACAAAACCACCAACAACAACAACACCACCACCAACAACAACACCACCACCACTAACAACAACAACACTACCACCACCAACAACACCATCACCACCACCAACAACACCACCACCAACAACAACACCACCACCATTAACAACACCAAAACCACAACCACCAACAACTACAGCACCACCATTAACAACAACACCACCAACACCACCACCAACAACAACACCAACACCACCACCAACAACAACACCAACAACAATATCAACACCACCACCAACAACAACACAAACACAAACAACACCACCAACAACAACAACAACAACACCACTAACAACAACAACACCATCACCACCACCAACAACACCACCACCGACAACAACACCACCACCATTAATAACAACACCACCAACAACAACAAAACCTCCAACAACAACAACACCAACACAAACAACTACACCACCATCACCAACAACAACACTACCAACAACAACACCATCAACAACAACAACAACACCAACAACAGCAACACTACCACCAACACCACCAACAACACCACCACCAATAACAACAACAACACCACCACCAACAACAACAACAACACCAACAACAACACCACCAACAACAACAACATCACCACCACCAACAACACCACCACCACCAACAACAACACCACTACCAACAACAACAACACCACCACCACTAACAACACCACCAACAACAACATCAACACCACCAACACCAGCACCAACAACAACACCACCACCACCAGCAACAACAACACCACCAACAACAACAACACCAACAACACCACCACCACCAGTAACACCAACACCACCACCAACAACAACACCAACATCAACACCAACAACAACAACACCAACAACCAACACCACCACCACCACCACCAGCAACAACACTACCACCACCACCAACAACAACACCAACAATGCCAACACCAACAACACCACCACCAACAACAACACCAACAACAGCAACAACACCAACAACAACAACATCATCACCACCACCAACAACACCACCACCACCAACAACAACACCACTACCAACAACAACAACACCACCACCACTAACAACACCACCAACAACAACATCAACACCACCAGCACCAACAACAACACCACCACCACCAGCAACACCAACACCACCACCAACAACAACACCACCACCAACAACAGCAACAACAACAACACCAACAACCAACACCACCACCACCACCACCAGCAACAACACTACCACCACCAACAACAACAACACCAACAATGTCAACAACAACAACACCACCACCAACAACAACACCAACAACAGCAACAACACCAACAACAACAACAACACCACCACCACCACCAACAGCAACCAGCATACTATACTGTACTTCACCACGCCACACCACTATAGGTGGGCAAAGATAGTGGGTTGATGGGTGTGGGATCAGGGGTTTATGGGCTGGGTTGTGTAAACCCTAAAAAAATCTACAAGAATAAATTAAGTGTAATTTATTGATTTCCTAACTTGGATTAAGAAACTTTTGTTCATGTGTGTTTGTTGGTGGTGTCATAAACTCCTGAATCACTCCCCAGTTTAAATGAAGCCCAGTTACAATGTGCTTAATAATTCTGACTTTTCGAATAGTCGAGCGTGCAGTCGTTTCCGACTGGCTCTTGTTTTATGTGTGAAAAGTTTAGATCCAGATCAGCTGGCACATCCATTTGATCAGGATCTGCACTGTTCCCTTTTTTGTAAAAATTCACCTTATAAATCACAAAGCAAACACAGTAGATCCTGATCCATCTGATTAGGCACAGATGCTGTCTGATCTGGATCTATGCTGGCTGATCTGGATCTATGCTGGCTGATCTGGATCTATGCTGGCTGATCTGGATCTATGCTGGCTGATCTGGATCTATGCTGGCTGATCTGGATCTATGCTGTTCGCTCATGCCATAAACGGATGTATTTGGAGGAAAAGGTTAATGAATATTAGATCATCTTTCATGCAGCCATGAATTCTGACAGGAACATATACATAAAATTAAAATGATTTTTCAGCGATCCATGAAGATAGTATCACTGTGTAACCGACTGTCACGCAGCATGCTGTTACGTCGAGTACAGAGTCAAGACACGCTTGGCAGTAACTCCGAAGAGGTGAGTTAATATATAGCTAGACAACCACTGATATTTTGCCCAGTAAACCACTGAAGTGTCATCCAAACAACCACTGACATGTTAACCAGAAAACCCAGACATGTCCCCCAGACAACAATATCTACCCAACTGGGTGCCTTGTCCCCCAGACAACAATATCTACCCAACTGGGTGACATGTCCCCCAGACAACAATATCTACCCAACTGGGTGACATGTCCCCCAGACAACAATATCTACCCCACTGGGTGACATGTCCCCCAGACAACAATATCTACCCCACTGGGTGCCTTGTCTCCCAGACAACAATATCTACCCCACTGGGTGCCTTGTCCCCCAGACAACAATATCTACCCCACTGGGTGCCTTAAGGATTGTGCATTAACAATTACAATGAGTGCCCAACGCGACAGTGTCATGAAACAGCATTCTATACAAAAGGGCATGTTGTAAAAATGTGCCCCCACAAACTGCGAGGCATATAGAGTTGCACTTGTCCTTACATATGTCTGTAAGTCGGTCCATATGTCCGTCCGTTCGACCCCCAAATATCGTGGCATCAAACTATTGGGTGGTTTCTTTCAAACTTGCACAGATGATCAATCAGGTTTTGTAAATAATTGCAAAGAAAAGATACTTTCCTGCAACTAATTTTACCAGAGTTATGGCCCTTTGTTACAAATGTTGTTAAAGCAGTGGAGACATTGGTGTCCTGTGAACACAGTCTAGTTACCCACACTTTAATGTTTTTGGTATTTTTATGGAAGTGAAAGGTGTCTGTATGGTTCAGGCATGACTTTCTCCTTAATTCCATCAAAGAAAGTGTAAATTTGACTTATAAAAAGTGTCAAGTAAATTTATTTACAGAGGATCCCAATAGACATTTTTGTAAAATTTACAACTTGTTATGAACCGGTTATATAATTATATCCCTTATACTCTGAAGCTCTTTACTGCATATTCTTATATTATTCTAATGGTAGATAATTGTATGGGAATTGTATCTCTTATCATTCTGTAATTACCTCCCTTGCATTATGCTTTCTCCAAGTATTCATATTCTCGTATTTTCAGAAAAATACTTCAATTGAGGAAGTAGACATGGTAATGTAAAATTTGCCATCATGTTGGTGATGGGTGGAAAGATAATGTTCTTAACCCTTAACTTTATGTGTACACCTTTTTACACTTGTGCAATCAGTGTAGATCCAGATCAGCTGTGCTGTCTGATCAGGATCTGCACTGTTCGCTTTTTGGACAGAAATAACCTAATAAATAAAAAATCAAACAGTGCAGGTCCTGATCACATGGCACAGATGTGCCATCTGATCTGGATCTAAACTGCTCACCCATACCATGAAGGTGTGCATATGGAGGAAAGGGTTTATCACAGATAGAGTCACATTTGCAAGCACTGTATACCATGTTGAGTCTGCTTGGCCCTGCTGTCTCAACTGGGTCTACACTGTTCACTTTTCACACTTTGTTGCTAATAACTGTGAACACTCAGTGTCACACTCTCCATGAAAGAGGAAGAAAGGTTTAATTATTTTCTCCATAGATACATTTTTATTGTGCGGACAAACAGTGTTTATCCAGACCAGCAGGCACATCCTTTCTATCCGATCAGGATCTGTACTGTTTGCTTCTAGTCAGAAAATTACCACATGGCTCTAAAGTGACCAGTGCAGATCCTGATCAGATGGCATAGATGTGCTGGCACATCCAGATCTACACGAGTGCAGATCCTGATCAGATGGCATAGATGTGCTGGCACATCCAGATCTACACGAGTGCAGATCCTGATCAGATGGCATAGATGTGCTGGCACATCCAGATCTACACGAGTGCAGATCCTGATCAGATGGCATAGATGTGCTGGCACATCCAGATCTAGACAAGTGCAGATCCTGATCAGATGGCATAGATGTGCTGGCACATCCAGATCTAGACGAACATCCAGATCTACATGAGTGCAGATCCTGATCAGATGGCATAGATGTGCTGGCACATCCAGATCTAGAAGAGTGCAGATCCTGATCAGATGGCATAGATGTGCTGGCACATCCAGATCTAGACGAGTGCAGATCCTGATCAGATGGCATAGATGTGCTGGCACATCCAGATCTAGACGAGTGCAGATCCTATCAGATGGCATAGATGTGCTGGCACATCCAGATCTAGACGAGTGATGTGCTGACACATCCAGATCTACACGAGTGCAGATCCTGATCAGATGGCGTAGATGTGCTGGCACATCCAGATCTACACGAGTGCAGATCCTGATCAGATGGCATAGATGTGCTGGCACATCCAGATCTAGACGAGTGCAGATCCTGATCAGATGGCATAGATGTGCTGGCACATCCAGATCTAGACGAGTGCAGATCCTATCAGATGGCATAGATGTGCTGGCACATCCAGATCTACACGAGTGCAGATCCTGATCAGATGGCATAGATGTGCTGGCACATCCAGATCTACACGAGTGCAGATCCTGATCAGATGGCATAGATGTGCTGACACATCCAGATCTACACGAGTGCAGATCCTGATCAGATGGCGTAGATGTGCTGGCACATCCAGATCTACACGAGTGCAGATCCTATCAGATGGCATAGATGTGCTGACACATCCAGATCTACACGAGTGCAGATCCTGATCAGATGGCGTAGATGTGCTGGCACATCCAGATCTACACGAGCGCAGATCCTATCAGATGGCATAGATGTGCTGACACATCCAGATCTACACGAGTGCAGATCCTGATCAGATGGCGTAGATGTGCTGGCACATCCAGATCTACACGAGCGCAGATCCTATCAGATGGCATAGATGTGCTGGCACATCCAGATCTAGACGAGTGCAGATCCTGATCAGATGGCGTAGATGTGCTGGCACATCCAGATCTACACGAGCGCAGATCCTGATCAGATGGCGTAGATGTGCTGGCACATCCAGATCTACACGAGCGCAGATCCTGATCAGATGGCGTAGATGTGCTGACACATCCAGATCTACACGAGCGCAGATCCTGATCAGATGGCGTAGATGTGCTGGCACATCCAGATCTACACGAGTGCAGATCCTGATCAGATGGCGTAGATGTGCTGACACATCCAGATCTACACGAGCGCAGATCCTGATCAGATGGCGTAGATGTGCTGGCACATCCAGATCTACACGAGTGCAGATCCTGATCAGATGGCATAGATGTGCTGGCACATCCAGATCTACACGAGTGCAGATCCTGATCAGATGGCATAGATGTGCTGGCACATCCAGATCTACACGAGTGCAGATCCTGATCAGATGGCATAGATGTGCTGGCACATCCAGATCTACACGAGTGCAGATCCTGATCAGATGGCATAGATGTGCTGGCACATCCAGATCTACACGAGTGCAGATCCTGATCAGATGGCATAGATGTGCTGGCACATCCAGATCTACACGAGTGCAGATCCTGATCAGATGGCATAGATGTGCTGGCACATCCAGATCTACACGAGTGCAGATCCTGATCAGATGGCGTAGATGTGCTGGCACATCCAGATCTACACGAGTGCAGATCCTGATCAGATGGCATAGATGTGCTGGCACATCCAGATCTACACTGGTTGCAGATCCTGATCAGATGGCGTAGATGTGCTGGCACATCCAGATCTACACGAGTGCAGATCCTGATCAGACGGCATAGATGTGCTGGCACATCCAGATCTACACGAGTGCAGATCCTGATCAGACGGCGTAGATGTGCTGACACATCCAGATCTACACGAGTGCAGATCCTGATCAGACGGCGTAGATGTGCTGGCACATCCAGATCTACACGAGTGCAGATCCTGATCAGACGGCATAGATGTGCTGGCACATCCAGATCTACACGAGTGCAGATCCTGATCAGACGGCATAGATGTGCTGGCACATCCAGATCTACACGAGTGCAGATCCTGATCAGACGGCATAGATGTGCTGGCACATCCAGATCTACACGAGTGCAGATCCTGATCAGACGGCATAGATGTGCTGGCACATCCAGATCTACACTGGTTGCACACATGATAGATCAAGTGTATATGAAGTTAAGGGTTACTGAGGTTACTGAGGAAGCAAGTTTAATGATATTGTGAATTGAAAATGTTACCATAAAACGTTGCTGCTTAAGATAATACAAAAATACAACAAGGTTTAAATTTCACTTGAGTCACTTTAATACACGGTTGTGACCTTTTGTTTTATGTTTTGAATTGCATGGTCACATAGTGTAAATTGACCACTTCAGAATTGGTTTGCAGTTTGATTTGTGTGAAAAACCCGATTACTCAGTGTTTGGAGTGAGTGTAGATCCTGATCAGATGGGGCAAATCTTAGCTTCCTTTTATTCTGCCTGAATTGATGAAGTGTGATGGACTTGCCAATCTGATGACGATTGTTAAGGGGTTTAAGGGAGACTATCCAGTTGTCAAATGCTTATTTGTAGGTTGAAGGTATAAATAGAGGGAAAGGTTTAATCGTTTGCTCAGTGGATATGCCTTTTATAATATGTATGACCAGTGTTAATTCAGATCAGCAGGCACATCAAAGTGTTCTGACCAGTATCTACACTGTTTGCTTCATGGTAAGAAGTAACCAAATGAATCTGACAGTGTAGATCCTCATCAAATGGCACAGATTTGCCAAACTAATCTGGATCCACACAAAAGTGGTTTCCATAGAGCAAAGGGTTAATTTATCTGTATAATCTTGGGAAGCATTTTAATGCTTAATATGTGATGTTTCTAAAAATCCTTCTACTGTAATGATCTTTGCCTCATGTAGCCATCTGTACCATATAACAGTTTTTACCTGCTGTTATTCAGATTCATAAAAATAGGACTAGAATTAATTGCAAGGTAAACTGTCAAGTTTCTGTTGTAAAGCCTTGCATTTAAATTTTTTGTTATCGGCACTTTAACCCTTTCGCTGCAAGCGTTGAAAACCCAAAATGACGTCGTCAGTGCTGAGAGTTTTTTTACCACATAAACAAATACCAATACAAAGGTCAGAATTAGGCTGGTTATTTATAGATATATCAAATAATTACAATGTTTACATGTGAAAACGAAAGCAATAACATTATTGGTCAATATTGGAATGATCTGCCTATTTCAGCATAGAAACCCCGCTTTGCATGCTGGTATATATATAGAAACGGTAGAAACGGCTAAAGCCGTCCATACGGCTAAAGCCGTCCATAGGGCAAATACGCTGAAAATAATATGGCAGTGAAAGGGTTAAGGACATTTTAAGAAACTGGTTTTAAAAAGCTGATTCTTGGCCTAAAACTCAGTTCGATTTCACACCTGGCATAGTAATGTTTTTGACAGTCATGGAAATTTGAAGAAGGAGAGATAGGGCGTCTGTGTGCTACAGGCACAAATTAAGTTCTAAAAAGCTTATATAGGCATCTTAATATAGTTACAGTGCAATAACAGTATGACTCCTTCTTATTTTAATGGTACTTATATAATTATTGCACTAAGGTGACAAAAAGATTATTATCCCTTATAGCATAAATGAAAAATGACTCATACCCCAACATGATTTTGGATGGACTTACCGGTAGACAGAGAGTCTACAGTGGAGCATAATTTGACAGTGATTATGTCGGACCAGTGTATCAGACAGCAGCTTACTTAAATCATTACAATCTGTTACATGAAAGATGGCATTATTCAAATTCATTCTGAATCAAATCTCTGAAGTATTATGTGCTTGATACGCTGTTATCCAAAGATGCTCAGTAATGTCTCTAATAGGTTAAATGTCATGAATGAAGTTTTAAGTTCCCTGTTACTCATGTGTTTGTGTAAAATGATGTGATTCTATGTTTTCCACATTTCATTTTGCATGTTCAAAAAGAGCATCATTTAGCACAGTTGAAGAATATATCGAGTATGGAATTATATAATAGTAAGGTATGCACAATTTTTCACTTTCTTGCTTTGAACTATTTTATAATCACAATAATTTCAGTACTTTTCAAATGATTCATAAATATCTCAATCTATATATATAAATTGTGAATAATTTATATGCTGTTTCAGTAAACTCATCAGTTTTTCTCTTTCTACTATGGTAACCTTGCGCATCGCTACTGTTATAATAACTTTAATGTCAATAAACCTTTCTTTGCCTAAACTAACACAGTATCAGTTGTAGTACCATTGATTCAAGGAGCAATTTTACAGATTTTTCTTTACTTTCAGGAAACCGATGGTAAAGATTCTGATGAAAGTACAGAGTCTGAAATAGATGTGAAAGAGATAAAACAGTTTGTTAAAGAAATAACACATGTTGGGAAAGAGGGTCATGAAAGTCTCGGAAAAACTGAAACCAGTGTTAAAGAATTGAAAGCGTATATTTCTGAACCTAAACAAGTTGGAAAGGAAACCAACTCAGAGATTATAGAATCTTTTGAACCATCTGAAACAGATGAACACAGATTAGAAACATCAGAGGAAAAATGCCATTCAGACAATGAAGAAACATCTCAGACAGATGGGAATGTGTTAGAAACATCAGAGGAAAAATCACAATCAGACAACGTTGAAACAGGAGAGACAGATATGAATGAAGCTAATACAAATGAAGAACTGCCCAAATGTGGTAGTAACATTTCACTAGAGACAAGCCAGACTGAAGAAAAGACTGATAAGGAACACTCCCAGTCTGGTAGTAAGGAATCATTTGAATCAGATGGGGATGAAGTAAAGACAGATGACGAACCATTTTATTTTGGAAGTAATGAATCATCAGAAACTGATTGGAATGTAGTAAAGACAGAAGAGGATCTGTTCCGTTTTAGAAGTAAGCCATCATTTGAGAGAGATGTAACTCAAGTAAAGACAACTCAAGTAAAGACAGAAGAAGAAAAATTCTGCTTTGTAAACAATGAATCACTGGAATCAAATGAAGATGAAGTAAAGACATACGAAGAACAGTTTTATTTTGGTAGTAATGAAGAATCTGAAACAGAGTGGAATGAAGAAAAAACAGAAGGAAAACAATCCATCTCAGTTCATAGTGATTCATCAGAGACAAGTGCAGAAAAGCAACAATTTCACACTGTTAGTAAGAAATCATCTGAGGCAGATTGGAAGGAAATAATTACTGAAGAAATAATCCTCGCTGGTAGTAATGAATTTCCTAAAATAGGTAGAAAGAAAAAAAATAAATTAATTTCTTACCCATGTAGTAATGAAGAATGGGCTGAAACAAATTTGGAAGGAAGAGTTACTACAGGTGTTGAGAAATCAGGTTGGAGTGATAAAAGATCAAACACCAAAGACAAGGATTTGAAACTAGATGAGCGAGACTTAGAAATGAGTTTAACAGGTACAGAAATTAAAGAAAGAAATTTGGAACTGAGTGTTGAAATAAAACACATTAATTCAAACAATGAAATATGTGGTATTGATCCAGAAATGAACAACATTGCCTCAGAAATACAAAAACAAAAATATGAAACAAGTATAATAGAAAACTTATTGGATGAAATTTCTAATCCAGTCAATAAAGAAGAAGCAATTGTATGTGAAGATGATGAGAAAGAATTAGAAATAAAAACAGCATGTGAATCTTTGAGCCAGGAAACAGCTAAACTTGAAATATTGGAGTTCACTGAAAGCAAGATTGACTGGGTATCTAAAAATGTTGATATTGAAAATCCTGTTACAATATACTTTAACAATGATGGTTTCAGAGTAACAGATGAGTCACACCATCCAGAAAATGAATCTTTAGCATTAGGAGAGAAACTTGAAACTTCTGTCAACCAAGATGTTGAAAAACAGCCTGAAATAATGGGAATCTCAAGCAATGGTTTTTGTAGTACAAGAATAGTCACTAAATCAAATATTGAAGCTGTAGATGCGGTAAATGAACCATGGAAAGAAGTAAGCTGGCTGTCCGGAACAGAAGCCACTGATACTCAGACAACTGAAGAATCATTAAGAGATGTAAATGATCAGTATGAACTTGTTGCATATGAATTAGTGGTAGATGTCCTTGAAAAATCAATTGAAAAATTCTTGCAGTCGGGTTGGCCACATTTCAAACATGCCACTGCAAAAGAGAAACCATTAGCATCTTGGCCTGCATATGAAGAAATATTTTCCTCTGAATCCGATGAAGATGGTAGTTTGGAAAATACGACAACAGAACTGACAGAGAGAACTTCAATAATCACAGGAACAAATGAAGAGGCAAATTTAGCTGAAGCTAAACTACTTTTGGGAATGGAAGAATTGGAAGGTGCAGAAGAATCACTCAAAGAGTTTAACAGCTATTTGGACCAGTTTCCACAGCCCAAAAATCTGTTTGATGTCATGTCCCAGGAATTGCCTAATCACATAACCTTGGAGAGAAATTTTTCTAATGATGCGGATAATTCTGAGTCCGAAAAATGGATAAACACATTTTTGGAAGTAAAGAGCAGTGCTTTTACTGATTCTCTAACAGATGATGTTTCAAAGACAGATGTTGAAGATCAGTATGAGTTGGTTGCAAAGGCATTTGTAGCCAAAGTTATTGAAAACTCTGTTCAGGTAATCTTGCAGAGTAGTGAGATGCCAAATAAATTTAAAGAAACTGATTGGACAACCAATATTAACAATGAAAATCATATTTGCAAAGATATTCCTTCTAAAGCTTTGTCAGAAAACAAAAAAGAATATAGAAATAATGTTAAGATATATCCTGATTTTGAGCCATTAGAAACTGTTGAAGGAGAGATGTTCAGATTGCACAAAATTAAAACACTGTCTGAGGATTTAGTGCCTTACTTTAACACTGATGAAAGCATGCTGGAAACATGTCAGCAGAAATTGGATCTGGCCTACACAATTAATATGGCAACCAATTATCAGGATTTAGAAAAAATACCAGACATTAATGGGTTTACTGATGTATCTCAAACAAGTGTTTATGATGCCATCCATCAGATAAATGAAGAAGACCCTTACATATCTTTAATTGCAAATGCTCTTGTAGCTGAAGTTTTGGAGAGGTCTGTTGAAAAGATGCTTAAAGAATCACAGGAAAAAGTAGAAATCGCACATGAAATAATACAAATATATGACCCACTGAAGATAGTATGTTTTGAAGTTGAATTGTCTGATTTAGAAGAAATGACAAAACAGCCTGACGAAGCAGATTCTGAGTTTGATGATTTATTCATGCAGCAAAACAACAATGCTGTTGGAAAAAGAGAACTGGAAGAAACACTTTTTATACCAACAACCAAGTCAAAATTTGGCATAAGGACTCAGCATTTAGTTAAAAGAACAGGAACAGGCAGTGCAGGAGAGCAAGGAAGACATCTAGAGAGGACAAAATCAAGAAGACGGCGGAGGTCAAGGCAGCTTTGGGAGATGGAGGATTGTGGGTATTCCAATGGGTATGAAATGTTTGAAATGCAGGTGCTGAATAACAGTGAATAAAATGTTTTCTAACACTGATAGCTGCATGTATTGACATGGTTCATATTGTAATGGAATAATGGACTTACCAACTATTGTGTGGATCCCAGCTTATTAGACATTTGACATTTTAGATATATTAATTAATTGTTTATCATATGCACAAAATCAACATTTATTTTTGACTAGTTGCTTATGCATTACTGACCAAATTATACTGAAGAAAGCTTGAATTAAATCTTCCCTCTGTGAAATATACACCTTCATGGCATGGGCCAACAGTGTATATCTATATTAGCTGGCACATCTCTACTGTCTGATCAGGATCTGCACTGTCTGCCTTTGTGATTTATAAGGTTATCTCTGACCATTAACCCTTTCCTGTATAGATATGCATTTTGATGCATGTGCGACCAATGTAAATCCAGATCAGCCGGCACATCCGTGCCGCCTGATCAGGATCTGCACTGGTCGCATTTTGGTCTTAAATAACCTAATTGATCAAATAGCGAACAGTTTAGATCCTGATCAGACGGCACGGATGTGCCGGCTGATCTGGATCTAAACTGTTTGCCCTAGCAATAAAGGTGTATCTGTACAGGAAAGGGTTAAGTGAACAGTGCAGATCGTAATCAGGTGGCACGGATGTTCCAGGTGATCTGGATATACACTGTTGCACAAGTGTAAAAACGTGTTTATATATGGAGTAAAGGGTTGAACAGTTATTATAATTATCATGTTAAATTTAGTCAGTGGAGGTGGCCAATCAATGAAAACCTTCAGACATGATTAAGTAGTTTCTGCAAATTTGTGTTTTAACATCTGTTAGAAACTGCACATCTGTTGGGTGTATTGATGTATTTTAAAGATTAATGTGTCAATTACTCACTGTTTCAAAAACAGTTTTTATGTTTTAGAGATATTGTACTCAATTTGTTTTGCCACTGACCGTTCCAAGGCGGTAACCCCTCTGGTTCTCACTTTCGTTATTTGTTTGTGGCATCTATTTTGAAACTGATTATTGCAATACCATGCTCTCTTTTCCTCTCTACTTTTTGGCTGTGTGGGAAGGCCGTGTATGCTGGATGTTGCCATTCCTGATATGCATATTTCATTTTTTTTTATAACAGTTCAGATTCATTAGGTCATATCTCAGCAAGAACTGGCCAGTTTAGATCCAGATCAGATGGCATTGATGATCTAGCTGATCTGGATCTACACATTTAGCACTTGTGATAAAACCCATATATATGAAGTAAATGGTTATGTCAATCATTATGTTGCTGTATGTCGATTTTTTGTGACAATTCAACAAGAACTTGATTAACATGAACATCACTGATGCTGCCAGTTATTCTGAACGTTAGTGTCTTGTTTATGGCAGGTTTTGTTGACGTAATCTCACTAAGTTTGTTGTGATTACAGTTGCTACAGTATGTTATCGATAAGCAGGGGAGGATCAGTAGGGGATTCAGTGGGATTGCTCAAACCCCCATTTGGGGCAGCAATATTTGATCGTCATGGGATGTTTGGTAAGAAATTTGGCAATAATCATGTAACTTGCCTTAAGAATGCCCAATTTTTACTGGTAAAGCATTTTTATTATATAATTTTTTACTCTAAAACCAATTTTATAATAACGTTATTTTTTACAAGTAAACCAATTATATTACAACACTTTTTTTTACCGGTATTTATTATTTTCTATGATTATAAATTTTATCATGTATGTGACTTTCAAGTTATGAATCTTTAATCAGTTATTATTAATTTTAATCTTTCTCTATATCCGAATTTGTTTGATGGATATAAACAGCAATATTTTAATCTTTATAAGTAATTGAAATCCTGCAACTCCCCGAGAGAAGCATATTCTGTAAATTTGCTACAAGATTTACTGAAATCAAACAAGATAAACTGCACATCGGAATATAATTTAAGCCTTTCCTCCATAGATACACCTTTATTGCATGGACGAACAGTTTAGATCCAGATCGGTCGGCACATCTGTGCCTTCTGATTAGGATCTAAACTGTTCGCTTTTTATTCGTTAGGTTATGTCTGACGAAAATGCCCCAGTGTGCCATCTGATCTGGATCTACACTTGTGGCACATGCGTAAAAATGCGTATATATAGAGGAAAGGGTTAAATTAAGGTAATTTTACACATCACAAAAATGTAATTTAGTTCTTTTTTTTCGATTCTGTTTTTGTAATCAGTGTTAACATCACTCTACTAAAAAAAAACAACTAATCACTTGTTTTATCAGGTAGGCAAAAAAATATTGAATCTGTTTGGATCATCTAATGTTTATCTAACATCGTTCTGGGTGAATGTTTGTTGGAAAGCGCCACAGACATTTTCAGAAATGAGAAAATAAAGAGAAAATTTGAGTGTTTACACTGTGCGTCTTCATTCACTTGTTATATCTTTTGGCAAGGAAACAAGAAAATAAAACTTAGTGGAAAGTTGTTGATTTTTGATAGATAATGGAACTGAATGAAGCAAAACCAAAAACAACCGGCAGGAAATAATATTACTAGAATCAAATCCATTATGCTAACTTTGCATAACAGACCTGCTGGGAATTATGTAAAATTGGAATAATTTTCAATTCTAGAATCAATAAAACCCATTACTTCATAGATACACCTTTATCACATGAGTGCAGTGTAGATCCAGATCAGCCAGCATATCCATGCCATCTGATCAGGATCTACACTGTTCACATTTTGATTAGGTTATTACTGAACAAGATGTGATCAATGCAGATCCAGATCAGGCAGCATGGATCTCGGCTGCTCACACACACGTAAAAACATGGAGTATATATGAAGTAAAGGGATAATCATCTGTGCAGTGGAAAGTTGCACTTGTTGTCAAATACTGATTTTAAAAAATGTTGATTGGAAGTAGTTTGATTGTGTGTGATTCAAACCTGGTGTATTAATCCTTTACTCCATATACATTATATCACATTTGTGATCAGTGTAGATCCAGATCAGCTGGCACATCAATGTCATCTGATCAAGATCTGCACTGTTTGCATTTTGACTCATTAGGTTATTTCTAACCAAGAGGCAAACACTGAAGATCCAGATCAGATGGCTCAGATGTGCTAGCTGATCTGAATCTACATTGTTCAACCATATGATAAAGGTGTCCTATGGATTAAAGGGTGATATACAATGTACTTACTACCACTGTGCTCTTTAAATGCGATTCTAGAATAAAAAATTAGTAAAATTTATCTTAATTCAGTGTTAGCTGCAGTTTCACGAATGCCTAATATAAACCTAAAATATTAAAACAATGTTGTTTTTTTATATAAGTCACAAATTTTAATCCCTTTGAATACATAAATGGTAACACTTCAAATAGAGTTTTGTATTGACCACTACTAGAACTGTTGTGTAAAGCCATTAAAATTGCCTAGAATGAGGGGAATATGCAACAAAACTGAATGTTTAAAATTCATATAGCAGATTTTAGAGTTTTTCATTGTGGGCACACTTCTCGACTAAAACCAAAGTTTGATTATGAATTATGCTTGCCTTTGTACAAATAAAATTGTGTAAATTAAATTGGTCGAGATTTATCCCCAATATAAAATCCATCAACATGACATTGTGTTGAAAATTTGCCACCAAAATATACGTTTTGCAACATTTTTAAATTTCCAAATACATCTGGTGTCATTAATTTATATTTTGGGTTTTAAGTTTGTCTTCAGTTCATCCCTGAACGAAAACAATCATTATAGATTTTAAGTAGCAAATTTTCTGTAATGTAAATTTAGATAATTTTAGGCCACTTCATAGCCATCGTGAATCTACCCCTTTTCAAAGAAACTGAAAAGAAAAGGAAAATTCTTTTCAGAAGATGACTTATACTCTTAAAGAAAGAAAAGGTTCCACCCATGCATGTTTGCTTTGATTAACAAGTAATAAAGTTAATTTCAATAGGAATTTTAACTTTACAATATGAGGTGGTTTATTATTTGCCTTAAACAATAGAATATACATGTTTTTGATGTGAATTGGTCTCCAATAAAAAACTTGTTACTTTCTTCATCAGGTTGAAATAGTGAATTTCCGCTTCTTGGTCAGAAATAACCTAATGAATCAAAAAGTGAACAGTGTATTTCCCGATCAGACGGCTTGCATGTGCCATCTGATCTGGATCTACATTGGTTGCAAATATCATAAAAAGCCTATAAATGGCAAAAATTGTTTTATTGCATGTGTAAAATTTAAAAAAAGACAGAGATAATAAAACAAATTCACACTTGTTTTGCAAAGTCATTTGATTAGTGACAACATTATTGTTATTGATGTGTGGGTAGACACAGGGTCTATTTGATTCATGCATTGCAGTCTTTACTTATGTGGTATACAAGAAAGAATTATTATAATTGTATAATGCGTGAAATGCAGGGGAAAGTCTACCTACATTATAAATTTTATTATGTGAATATTTTATTATTCTGTCTTTGTAGCAAATAGTTTCTTTTATATGTATGTCATAAACATCTTTATTCTGATACAAAAGTATTACATTTCTGTAAGTATTAATAGTGTGTATCATATAATCTAAAAAGCATTATATTTCTTAAAGTAATAAAATATGAAACGTTATTTAATTTGTTATATTTATCAAGTGTTGTCAAGCAACGGTTTAGGCTTGACTTGTACCAAGCATTTGTGAGTAGGATTCAGTAATCAATGATGAGTATGTCTGAAAATAATTTCTAAGATACTTTTTCTTCTGCTGAAGTTTGTCCCTATTGTTTGTACAGTCATTCAGACATTCTACTGTCCATTTGTCCATCTGATTTCTTGTCCACTGAATTACCCAAGAAGCCATTGACTCACTTAAATGAAAAAATAACAGCTGGAGCTAACCCCTCTCCTGTTACGTAGGTTCTGGGTCACGGTCACATGTAACATCAACCTTAAAGTGTGACATTTGAAGTCTGCTCCACTTAGCACTTCGTATAAAATCTTCGAAGGATTTTGGAGAAGATATGCAGAAAAAGCACTAAGTTGTAAATTCTGGGTCAAGGTCACATTTAAGGGGTCAAGGTCACAAACCAGTGTTGTTCAGTTTTCTTGTTTGAAGCTTTGCAGCCAGTTTTCATAGATATGAGTACTCTCAGTGCTTTGATTTGTTTTTAAAACCAATACTGTACTGTTTTTGCAGCCAGTTTTCATAGATATGAGTACTCTCAGTCCTTTGATTTGTTTTTAAAACCAATACTGTACTGTTTTTGAAGCCAGTTTTCTTCCAGGTATGAACTGATTTGTTTTGCATCACCTTGGCAGGTGTGACTCAATCAATTTTGATGTGGAATATCAATATCCTGCAGTGTTCTGGCTTAAATATTTCAAATTGTCTCTCATCCATCACTTTATGAACTGATTCAGAATAATGTGCATGTTGTCAACAGAATCGAAAGAGAAATAATGTAGATTGATGGCAAATGATGAAGAACTTGGGAGGAAAATGTCTTGGAAATAGGGAGCATCTTTGAAAATCCCTGGTTATTAGATAAGGGTATTTTGGGCATCATCATTTCATAAAGTTTTTTGTTTAAGTTCACTTTTTCTTAATAATCAATCAAGAAAGAGCTTTGAAACCTAACATAGGTGTCTGACATCACAGTATCAAGTTTCATAACTCTTGACTGTATTTTGTCATAGTTATGCCCCTTTGACTTAAAAGTTTTGATGGAAACCTGGTTTTGTCACTTTTTCTTCTTGTTTCTCGAAGGTTTTAATGGGTTTGCATAATTTTCATACAAACAAATGCACCAATTTAGAATTTGAGCTCAAATTCAGCATATTATGATGTTTCTATTATGTAAATGCATTTGTAAATGTCATGAGACAATTTATCCAAGACATGCACAAATGTTTCTTCGCAAAGTTTGCATTTCTTTGAAATAAAAGAAGACAACATCGACTGGTGATGCATTTTGCAGGAACATAGAGGATATTCGTTTTTACCAGTGTAAGATAGAAATATATTTTACTGAAAAAACAATAATGTTCCTTTTGATGTATGTTTTAATTACACAATTTACGTTAATTCATAGAAAAATTGCAGGAAATAGGGCCAAAAACTTTTGTTTATGACATGACATTATGACGTCATATAGCCAAACTTGAATCTGTTTTATTCAGAATATTATGCAAGTAAGGGTACCTATGTGAAAAAAAACCCCAGTGAAAATAGAACTGCTTGAAAACTGTGAAATACCTTTCACTGAGAAAATTCTATAATTCATTTCAAATCATAAAAGTAAAATATATGATTTCATTGAAATTAGTAAGAAAATCATATAATATTTAGTAGAATATGAAATATAAACAAGCCTTATTTCTAAAAATAGCAGAATCTGAAAATGCGAAAATGCGAAAATCATAGACAGTCATGTTTTCACATAAAGAGGCAGATTTTCTTGTTGTGATGCAGTAATTTGAACAGTGGAGACTTGATAGTTTCAAGTAGCACCTTGTTTTGAAATTATGAATCAAGTTTAGAAGTATGATCTTTATTTAGATTATGTCATTTCAAAATCAGATAATGGGTGGTTTTCATATCATCTAGCTGATGGAACAGTTTTCCTTCATATATTTTTTTGCATAAAGATGTGAAAGAAATCATGAAAACTGCTGTAGTTAGCACAACATTAGTTAATATTAATGCTTTATATTCATGTATATGGGTGATCACATGTGTGACCAGTGTAAATCCGAATCTGTTGGCACATCAGAAGATGATATCATTCTGGATCTGCACATTGCATCTTGTCCAGAAATAACCTTATCAATAAAAAAACGTGAATACACAATTAAAAAAAGAGTCCAAAATGGAAGTCAGAACTGTATTTAAAATTTTCACTCTTTAATTTTCAATTTTCGAATGCTTGTTGTTTGAATGCTTGTTGTTGTTTTTTGTCAAGAAAAATACGACATGTTTTATTAAGGTTACATCCATGTTGAATATTGTATTGTTCTTTGGTGTATTTTTTGTGTCGCCCTTTCGAAGAAATGGCGATACATAGGGATCGCTTTGTCCGTCCGTCCGTCGGTCTGTCCGTCCGTCACGAAAACTTAACATTGGCTATAACTTTGCCATTTCTTAATATTTCTTCATGAAACTTTCTAATTATATTGCTTATGACCACAGGCTCATGATGATGCCAAATTCTTTAGGTCTAGGTCACATTTGAGTTATGCCCCTTTCTGTACTTGGATTTTGACATGAAAACTTAACGTTGACTATAACTGCCATTTCTCAATATTTCTTCATGAAACTTTCAAATTATATTACTTATAACAACACGCTCATGATGATGCCGAATTCTTTAGGTCAAGGTCACATTTGGTTGAGTTATGACCCTTTTTGAACTTGCATTTTTTCCAACATTGTACAAGAGGGCGGCACAAGTGTTCAACTGAACACCCATCTAGTCTTGAAAAAGAAAAAGTGTTTGAAAATTCCAAATTAAATCGTGTAAATTTTAAATAGATTTAAAACATGAATAGTGTGATCAGATGACACAGATATGCTGGTTGATCTTGATCTACACCGTTAGCTTATGGATAACAACTATATCTCGGGCATGGATTAGGGTTAAAGTGGAAATGAGTAGCCAAGTACCCAATAGTAGGGAAGAAAATCATTGATACCAGAGCACAAGTTCATCACCAATCACTAGTTGGCAACAGTTATTAATAAGGCATAATAGCATAATTGAACAATTTGTTAGAAAAATATGTCTTACATTACTTGTTTATTGCTATAAACAGTAGGCTTGCAAACTTTACAGAAGTACTAATTTTTTTATTTTATTTTTTTGGGGGGTGGGGGGGGGGGGGGGTGAATATACTATGTAAAACAGTTCGACTTAAAAGTTTCTTGCTGACAAAGCGGACAGACAGCAACTTTAAAGCATTATTGTATTTTGCATATTGGGTAATAAGGTGACCAGTAAAAAAATTTGTTCTTTTTTCAGTCCTTATTTATACACAACCGAAGTAAAATTTGATATGCAGTTAAATAAACAGAATTAAGATTTACAAAGTGTCTTTGTTCAAGTTTGATCTAGAATGTTGTCATAAAACTAAAATTTGAGACCAGTCTGAGACAGGTCTCGGGTAAACAGAAAAAAGAAGACTAGTCTCCACACTCAAATCTCCACTTGTATCCATTTCAGCCAATCAGTTACTTGAGATCTGAGACTGGTCTTCATTTCAGCAAATCAGAAGCCTGAGATCAGAGACTGGTCTTCAGTTTCTTTTGGCCCAGACATCAATCATCAGAATCTCAACAAACTTATTACCCTACATGCTTCATTACAGATCAATAACAAAGTTGCAGTTTGGCTTATAAGTGCCTGTTCTGTTTATTAAGACATTAAGCTGTAATTAGATGATTTGCGTGATTTGCTGGAGTGTGTGCAGAGTGTGCTAGGTGCTGTGATACTGTTACACTAGTCTGTCTGGCATACTTCCCATGTTTATCATTTTCTTTCCTAATTATCTGCTAGAAAAATTCAGAGAAGTAGTGGAAATAAAATCTGGAAAATGTCTAGAAGATATGTTTGGGTTTCCGTTTTAAGTCAATCAAAACCATATTTGTTTGCCACACACAAGAAATGTAGAATAAGTTTGTTTAACACTGTTCTCCATATAAATATACAGGTTTTATTGCATCAGTGAACAGTGTAGGTCCAGGGCCAGAGATCATAAAACTAAGTTTTGAGATCAGTCTCAAATCTCAAGGATCTGATTGGCTGAAATGGCGACCAGTCGCCATTTCAGCCAATCAGATCCTTGAGATTTGAGACTGATCTCAAAACTTAGTTTTATGATCTTGGGCACAGGTTGGTGGCACATCTGGATCTAAATAGATTGCTTTTTAGTCAGTAATAACCTAATTCACCTAATTGATCTTCTCTGTTCTCCTCCCACGCTCTTTGCCTCCGAAAAAAATCAAACATTGCCCGATTAGATACAAAGCAAACTAAGATAATTAAAAACTTATTAAATGCCCAAATGTTAACACTGAGCCCCATATGTTTCACAGAAAATGTCAAATTTGTGATGATATCCAAATATGAATGGGTCAATTTTTTTAACAGCAGCACAGTCAAGCCTTTTAAACAATATAATGAGTTACTAATGGAATATTAATAATAAAGAAGATGTGACAGTAAAAATATTAATCCTAGTTTCGATCTAAATGACTTCGACAAATAGAATTTGGACTGTGCAAGAAAAAGTTCTTAAGATTGATTTTGGTGTTTGAGTATTGTGAGTTGGTCTGGGATTTGGAAGAAACTGTGACAGTAATATAAGTCTATACAAGGAAATGGTTGTTTATAGCCCTGTAATATCTGTTTTAGTTTCTTGAATATTGGGGTTCCTTTGTTAAGCTTAAAAATTGGTTTTTGAGAGGAGTTAGAAATCAAAAGATTTAGAGTGAGTTAGAAATCAAAGGACTGTGAGTGAGTTAGAAATCAAAGGACTGAGAGTGAAATAGAAATCAAAGGACTTAGAGTGAGTTAGAAATCAAAGGATTGAGAGTCAGTTAGAAATCAAAGGACTGAGAGTGAGTTAGAAATCAAAGGACTGAGAGTGAGTTAGAAATCAAAGGACTGAGAGTGAGTTAGAAATCAAAGGACTAAGAGTGAGTTAGAAATCAATTTTTGATTGAGAGTCCTTGTGTTCATTTCATAGATGTCTTTTGATTGTGGGTTTGTGTGTGTGTGTGTGTAGAGTTAAAATTTATCATGACATTAAAAATCAAAGCACAAAAAAATTACATAGGAGTCGGCATACCTACTTTCTGGACTTTCGAAAATTAGAACTACTTTTCGGCTGTTCTTTAAGGCCTGCAGTTTGTTACTATTTTGAAACAAGTTGAGACTGTCAAGAGTCAGAAAACTGACAACTCTGGATCAACCAACCTTCAAAAAAACCCACATTATTTGAAGTTACTCAACACTTCATTTTTTTTTAGATTTCTCGTAAAAGTAATATAATTATAATTATATTTTCTTGTACACATTACAATTCAGATTTTCGGTGTTGACAATACTGGCAACCAGGTTGGGGAGGGGAGGGGGTGTGGGTGTCAATTTTTTATAAACATTCCTGGTATCTAAGGTATTATGTGAACAGTGTAAGAATACTACATCACATTTACTTTGTGTACAGGTCTTCTACAGTTTACAGTAAAACCCCTCATTACGGACACTCGATATTACGGGCACCCCGGTTTTATGGGCGATTTTTAAAAGAACAGACATGTTCTCTACTTCTTGATTTTAACCCACAATTAAGGACAACCTGTTATTAAGGACACTTTTCCTCAGTCCCTTAGGTGTCCGTTATAGAGGGGTTTCGCTGTATATTATAAATTTTCATTTTTGAAAACACTTAATATTTTCGTCCAGGTAATGACTAGGCACCTTTAAAATTTATGAAAACTTAATTAAACAAAGAATTTTTAACTGCAGATGCTGACATTTGTATTTGCTTCATGGAAAATAACAAAAAAGTGATTGCCTGATAATGATATGTTTAATAATGGCATACAGGTGGGAGTTTGTCTGTCGGATCAATATTGAACTGTTTCGCAGTAGCAGACAACATATGTTGCATTTAATACAGGTGGTTTTATAACAACACAACACATGTATTTTGTGATTTCTGTTTTTCGGATACTGGAGATTTTCTGTGATTTTTCAGTGAATTTCTCTAAAATCCATGATTGACATGCCTGCTTTTAATTGATTATTACATGCAATGGGAAGGTGTTTGGATTATTGAATTATTGGATATTTCAATTCCAAAGAAAGTGTTCCCAAATGAGAACAGTTTTCTATGATTTTTGCTAACAATGTTTATTGAATTTAGTGATATTTGGGGCAATAATATAAATAGTGGCAATATGATTCCAGAATAACTGGATATATTTTAGTAGAAGGTTTATGTTGGTGTATTTATGTGTTTTCAGTTTGATGGTTTTTTTCTTGTTGTTGTTCTTTTCAATTTTTGTTTTATCAGTTCTATGTTATTATAGATTTACAAGTTTGCCTTTGTAAATTAGAGAAAAAATTATGGCACTGCAGAAACTGTGTTATTTGTGTTAATATATGTCATATGATCTGGATCTACACTGGTGGCACATGCGATAAAATTTGTTTATAGAGAGTAATAGGTTAATTCAGTAGTTTAACCTTTTTCTTGATATATACGCGCGTATTTCTACGCGTGTGAGACTAGTGTAGATCCAGATCAGCCGGCACATCCATGCTGTCTGATCTAGATCTGCACTGGTTGCATTTTGGTCAGAAATAACCAAATGAATAAAAAAGCTAACAGTTTAGATCATGATCAGACTGTTAGCCCTAGCAATAAATCCCCTCCCCCTCCCTGTTTACTTTCAGTTTAGTGTTTGTAGATGTCACTTTAATGGCTTTGTCATGTTCACTTTATCAATGGAAAGGGTTTTAGTAGATTTTCATGTTAATTGTTTATGTATTTTCAACTGCTGGAAATAATAATTGTAACCTTTTAAGAAATAACATTTGATATATGAAATATCCAGTTATGATAACATAGACAAAAGTTTTACATATTTTTCTTATAAATTTTCATTCTTTGAGAATTTTAGATGAATTCAGTAGGATCAGAATAATTCTTTTTATAGAGTTTGGTGATTTTTATGCTATTCAATACTGTTAAACCTGAATTTTATTTCCATATAAAACAGGTATAATTCTATCTGTTTTGCTTTTCACTCATTGTATCGCCTGGTGTGACAGCACCGCAGTTACAATTTCTGTAAAAAATTTAATTTTGATTGGTTCATATTGATCACATCATTGACATGATTGATTTTATTTCTTTTTTGTTTGGTTAGGCATGATCACATGACTTGGTTTCATTTTTTAAATTTGATTGGCTAGGCTTGAACATGGTTTGGAAACACATATTAAGTGTTGACCTAAGATGGGTATCCCTGAAGTGTGAAACCCTTATTTAGTGTTTTGGGGAATCTCTGAGGTCACAGAAACCCCTATTTCATGGAAACACTTATGATTTTAGATGCTTCCCTTCAGTTGATTGTAGATGGAATCAGGTTTAATCCAGTTCATTTAATAGGAGTGAAGATGTTAATTGTTTATTCCAGTTAAAGTTAGTTAAAAATGTTTACTGCAGTTAACTTCAAGAGTGTAGATGGTAACAAGTTTATTGCAGATTACTGCAATCGCTAGAATAAACTGTTTTAAACACAGTGCAGTTAACTTCTGTCCCTAAAATAAACTGTTATAAACATTTCACCATGTTAATTCATTTGGGATAAACGTAACACACTGTATGTTTTTGTGTCAGTTCAATGTGATAACATATCTGACCCTTATGATTATATCTCTGTTAACTATTGACACATGATAAAATTACTCCATGTTTGTTTTGTTTGGGATGAAAACCCTATACTCCAATGTGATAGACTTATATCCCGCGGGGCACCAGTGTAGATCCAGATCAGCCGGTACATCCATGCAGTCTGATCAGTATCGACACTGTCTGCTTCCTATTCACAAATAATCTAATAAATCTAAAATACAACCTGATCAGATGGCACTGATCTAGATCTATGGAGATCACTTAACCCTTTCCTGGATATATGCGCATTTTTACGCATGTGCGACCAGTGTAGATTCAGATCAGCCGGCACATCCATGCCGTCTGATCAGGATCTGCACTGGTCGCATTTTGGTCAGAAATAACCTAATGAATCAAAAAGCGCACAGTTTAGATCCTGATCAGACGGCACGGATGTGCCGGCTGATCTGGATCTAAACTGTTCCCCCTAGCAATAAAGGTGTGCCTATACAGGAAAGGGTTAAACATGTTGTCCTGAGTTCCTGCTATACAGTCCAACCCATAAACAAGGACCACCTGTGAAAAAGACTACATTTAATTTGTTCCACTACAAATTTAGGTAAAGTTTTTTTCTATGATGTAAGTTAAATTTTGGTTTCAGCGAGTCGAGGTACTTTGCTTGTTAAGTGAACTAGATTGGTTAATTGACTGTAACTAAAAGTTAAAAACCAAAAAAATCCCAAACCACAAAAAACCAATGCCAACAGTACCATGTCTAAACACTTTACAACATATTTATGCCTTTTACACATGTGCAACCAATGCAGATCCAGATCAGATGGCACAGTTCTCAATATTAAGCTGGCCAGAAATAGCCTTTTAAATCAAAAAGAGAACAGTGCTGATCCTGATCAGATGTAAAGGATGTGCTGATCCGGATCTATACTGTTCGCCCACACAATAAAGGTGTATCTATGGAGGAAAGGGTTAACAGACCTATATCTCATAAGATAACTTAATTAATAGAAACTCTATGGACTTTTGTGAGGGGATTTGATTTTGACATTTTTATGGAAATCCAGATAAAAATTTTCAAATGAGGCCTCTATCGGTGTTTTGATAAATTTCCTTGTAATCAAACAAAAATTTTCAATTTTAAACATGTTGAATAGAGTTGCGTGATCCAAAATTACAGTTTGTGAAAGACATTGCTGTAATACTTATCAATATTTTGTAATTTTGTTTACAATATTTTACTTACTTACTTACTAGATGAAATGTAGCATTTAATATTATTCATAGGTTTTTTCAAAGTTTCGACATGATGCATTGAAGCAGTGAAAAGCAATGAAAGTAGATTGCCTATTATGGAAAGGCAGTTTTTGAGAAAAACGTCATAAACCTACGAGTGAATAGAGATATGGATTTATCAGATGACTAAATCGCATCATTTAAGAATTTAAACCTGAAGTAGTTATAAGTGATGTACTAATCTTGAGAGTGATGCTGAGTGTTTAGTGTACATCAGTATTGAAGTTTTGTTTCAAAAAGTTTTATTGTTGTTGTAGACTTTAAAAAATGGAATTGGTTATCTGAAATAATTGAAAATTATTATTATTATTTGTTAATTGTGCTAATTAAGGAATTATAATTATTTTTTAATTGTGCAAAAAGGAAGTTGATTATTCTGTGATTTCACCCATAATTGCAAGGGATATGTCTGTTATCCATTCATGAACAATATAGATCTAGATCAGCTGGCACATCTGTCCTGTTTGATCAGGATCTACACTGTTTTCTTTAGATTCATTAGGTTATTTCTGACCAAGAAGTGATCAGTTTAGATCCAGGTTGGACAGCATGGATGTGCCAGGGATCTAGATCCACACTAGTTGCACATGCGACAAAGCCAGTATATATGGAGTAAGGGGTTAATGTAGAATTGTGAGAAAATTATATTAGTCTAAAGTAGAAGCTTAATGTGTTATGGAATATAAGGATGTTTATAATCTGATGTGATCTTCGAAATTTATGTTCCTTGTTTTTCAAAATTTCAAGAACATTGAATAATTGTTTGGCTGAAACTGCTGGAAACTCCAAGATATTGTTTGTGATATGGAGAGTTGTTGGCAAATTATTGATAGATAAATTCCTTAAAATACCATAGGTTTTCACTGATTACCCCTTTACTCCATGGATATGCTTTTTATCATATTGGCAACCAGCAGAGATCCAGATCAGTTGGCACATCTGTTTGATATCTGATCTGGATCTATATTGTGCTGTTCTTCATCAGAAAAAATATAATGAATTTAGACAAAAACAAACAGTGTATTGCATTTTTGACCAGTTTAGATCTGGATCAGCTGGAACATCCATGGATCTACACTGGTTGCTTCATGGCCAGAAATAACCTAGTGAATCTATAACCAAACAGTGTAGATCTTGATAAGACTGCATGGATGTGCTGGCTGATCTGGATCTAAAGTAGTCCACAATGGGATAACAGCTGTATGTGGTATTTAAGAAAGGGTAGGATTGGAGTATGGCTAATTGAAACAATTCGGTATGTTAGTCATCATGTCAGTTTCTGTAACATTTTGATCTTTATCTTGCAATATCTTGATCTCACTGTAATATCTGGGTGGACAGTCACTGAACATGATAACTGATTGAGAATATTATGTAGTTGCGATCAGTTATAATTCATCGAATAGCATCGATGATTTGACTCACAGAAATTGCCACTTTTACACCTTACAATAACTGTATGTGTGACTAGGGTAGATCCAGATCTGACTGAGAGAGTTGGATTTAGATTCATTATATAATTTTTGACCAAATGGAAAATATTATCAAAATCTATGCTGTTGATTTTAGTTCAATTATATTATTTTTGAGGAGCACCTAGTGTAGATCATGATCAGACTGCATTGTAATTATGTCACTGTGTATGCTGTTAGCTTTTAGATTCAATTATAGGTTATTTTTGATGACTAAGCAAACATAGTAGATCCAGATCACAAAACTGCCAGCTGATCTGGATCTGCAACCAACGCCCAGATGATAAAAGCTGTAGGGTTAACACCATTAACTCAGTTACTGTATTAGAGAGAGAGGGTCCCTGGAGGTTCCAGTTTTACAGAAGTGGTTTGATTAACAGTCATGAAGATCACAGATAAGATAGGTTGCTAGTATACATTGTGACAAAAGTTTTGCATTGGGAAATCTTTCAAATAAACTCTATACTCCATGGATACGCCTTTTATCACATTAGCAACCAGTGTAGATCCAGATCTGCAAGTACATCAGTGCAATCTAATCTGGATCTACACTGTTCCATAATTGTAAGCAGTTTTATTGTCTGTATTTTTTTTTAAAGAATATTTTATGATTTACTGAATTTATTAACTATGAGTGACCAGTATAGACCCACGTGCTTAGTCTGCCCACATGCATGGATTGATCTGGATCTACACTTACTTCCAATGTAACCTAAGTCATTATGTCTCCCACCACGTAGTGGTGTGGGAGACATTTTGATTTGCTCCTGTCTGTCTGTCTGTCTGTCTGTCTGTCCGTCCGTCTGTCACACTTGTCCGCTCTCTAAGTCAAACAGTTTTCATCGGATCATCACCAAACTTCATCAAAATGTTAGTGGCCATAATATCTCGATCAAGTTCGATAACCAGCCATATTGCCCAAGGAATCTCAGAATTATGGCCCTTAGTCATTTTTGAAACTATAAAGGTGCATTAGTGAGACCGAATGGCATACTGTCACTCTTGTCCGCTCTCTAAGTCAAACAGTTTTCATCGGATCATCACCAAACTTCATCAAAATGTTAGTGGCCATACTATCTCGATCAAGTTCGATGACCAGCCATATTGCCCAAGGAATCTCAGAATTATGGCCCTTAGTCATTTTGAAACTATAAAGGTGCATTAGTGAGCCCGAATGTCATCATTCTGAATTTACTATAACTTCTATATAGAAATCTTGTCCATGCTTCTTCTCCAAAACTGCTTGGGGAATTTCATTAAAACTTCACAGAAGTGTTTGTCACCAAGCGTAGTTGTGCATATTGTCAGGAGTTTCCGCTTGGATTAGTTTTGGCCGAGTTATGGGCCCTTTTCTTTACTATATAACTTCCATATTGAAATCTTGTCCATGCTTGATCTCCAAAACCGCTTGGGGGATTTCATAGAAACTTAACAGGCATGTTTGTCACCTAGCCTAGTTGTGCATATCGTCAGGAGTTTCTGTTCAGATTTTGATTTTGATTTGCTCCTGTCTGTCCGTCTGTCTGTCCGTCTGTCTGTCACACTTGTCCGCTCTCTAAGTCAAACAGTTTTCATCGCATCATCACCAAACTTCATCAAAATGTTAGTGGCCATAATATCTCGATCAAGTTCGATAACCAGCCATATTGCCCAAGGAATCTCAGAATTATGGCCCTTGAATTATCAAAAATAAGTTGTTTGAGGCTTGTCCACTCTGTAACTTGAACAGTTATCATCTGATCTTCACCATACTTTATGAAAATGTTTGTGGCCATAATATCACGGCCAAGTTCGATAACCAGCCGTATTGCCCCAGTCATGTCAGATTTATGGCCCTTGAATTATCCAAAATTGGCTGTTTAAGCCTTGTCTGCTATGTAACTGAAATATTTATCAACTGATTTTCAATAAACATTATGATAATGTGTGTGGCCTTAATATCTTGGCCAAGTTCGAAAACCAACCACTTTGCACCAGGCATATCAGATTTATGGCCCTTTGATTTATCCGAAATTAGCCTTTTAAACATGTCACTAACCTGGTTCATCTATACTATAGCTATCATGACATTACCTACATTGCATTATGAGAAAGTACTGTGCTAAGCAGCTATAAAGGTATTTCTTACACTGTTTAAGTTTTCATTTTACAATATCTGTTCCATACTCATGATTTGGTTCTTGTCTCATTTTCTGCTATTTTTATTATATGATGTTCACCAAATGCTATAATTATCTGTGTAATAAAAAAACAGCCGCTTTGACCCCGGCACATAAGACTTATGGCCCATTTATTTATTTACAATTGGCCTTGATAGCCTTGTACACTCACTCTCATGGTCTTTTTTCAGTGCATCTTCACTGATATATCAAAATGTTAATGACAACAAGTTTGACAACCAGCCACATTGACCCTGGCACTTCAGGATTATGGCCCATCAGAAATTGAAACTTATGTTTTTCCTGATCCTCCAAAAATTTGTGACATTGTTTATGACTAATATTGCACAGAACTTCCGTATGCCCTTTTAATAAATTGCCATCTTTATATTCACTTCACCAGTTTTATCCTGTGCATCATCAAAGATGATGCCTTTGTGGGAGACATGTGCTTTTCCCAAAAGCAGTTCTAGTTAGATCTGGATCTTGATCTACACTGTTTGCCCATGTAATAAAGTTGTATCTATGCAGTAATGGTAAAAACTGTAAATGATTTTAGTTATGTGGTTAACATTGTATTTCACTCTAAGATTAATGGTTCCTTTGTTTTGACATGGAGCATACATTCAAAATTACTTATCTTCTAACAGTAAGTGATGTGTGGTAATTTGCTAAGAGTCCCTAAAGTAATGTACTACATCTTTTGTGTTTTCCCAGTATTTAATTATTGTCTTGTTTCTTTCCTCTCTGGAGACTGGTGGATTGAAATTGTGCTCTAGAATAACATGGAATCTTAATAATTCTTTGTGAATATGATTGACTTGGAGTTAGTTAATATTTTCATATTTTCTAGTGTGGAGAGCTGGTATTTTTTTTAGGAATTATAAATAGCTGTTAACAAAAAAAGGCTATGTGCTGTCTTATTAACTTTTCACTCCATGGATAACTGTGTACATCACATGCACAACCATCATAGATCCAGATCAACCTGCTCTCTACATATTCCGACAACGTCAGTTTCTAAATTTAACCCTCTACTCCATGAATATTACTTATATCCCGTGTGTGACCGGTTTAGATCCGGATCAGTTCAGTCTGGTCAGGATCTACACTGTTAGCCGTTTGATTTATTATGTTTTTTCTCACCAAGAAGTAAACAATGTAGATCCTGATCAGACGGAATTAATGTGCTGACTGATCTGGATCTACTCTGAATGCACATGGATTGTAAGCTGTATGCATGTAGTGAAGGGTTTAACATTGAAACTCACTTCTGGATCTACACTGGTCTGATTTGATGAGCAGACTTATCTGGATCTACACATGTCGCAAATGGGTTGTAATGGTTAAATATTGAAATTGACTTCATTCAAAGACTGGAATTGTGTTCTTAGCTTGGTTTTCTGCTCCTTGTTTGGATTGATTGATACTATTACAAGATTAAATCAGGAGTTTTCTTAATATGGAGTTAATGAGATGGAGGTTTCCACTTGGTGGAGAATGATGATAAATTACTTAATTGAATTCAGAAAGTGTACTTTAATTAAGAGTTGCTGGTGAACCTTATAATAGGGTTATTAAAGAGGACAGCAGGCTGATTTAGTCTGGAATGGTTGACTGGTCTTGATCACTTAGCTTCAAGGATCTACACTGTTCAGCTCTTGGTCAGAAAAAAACCATAAGAATCAAAAATAAACAAATGTGTAGATCCTGATCAGATGGCATTGATGTGCTGGCTGATCTGGATCTACACTGTTCACACATGGGATAACAGTCACATGGCATGGTGTAAAGGGTTAGTCAGTGACACAAATGATTATGATCTTAAAGCACAGGTGGTCTTTGTTTACCGGTAGTCGAAAACACAGGTTGGACTCTTATCACAATATAATTTACTAATTTGAATATCTCCACTTTTCTTTTTCTATAAGAATTTTCGAAAAAGAACCTGCATCAATTTTTTTATCGCAGACGTTGAGTTCAACTAATACGTCTACAGATTATCCACCCTGATTGATTTAATTAGAGATAAAAACTGCACTTCTCTTGGAAGAGTTAATGAGATAGTTCTTTGTTTCTGCGGGGAGGCTTACTGAGGATTAACTTGATTCCATCATCGAAACTTTGGTTCGCTTTCTTTTCTTGGATATTCTTTGAAATTTCAAAATTACGTTTTTCATCTGTTGGGAGCAATATGCTCTCAAATTATAGACTAGAGCATTATTAGATGCTGATAGATTTAATTAGGCGATAAAACATGTAGTTGCTCTTGGAGTTAACAAGATGCCTGTTTATTAGCGGAGAAACTTAGTGGATAATGGGATTTATGTAAGTCCGGAGACCAGACTTTGGAAATGTTGGATATAGGTTTTTCACATCAATAGTTTCACAGCTTTTTATCTTCATAATATAAATAATTTATCGCATGTGCAACCAGTATAGATCCAGATCAGCAGACACATCTATGCTGTCTGATCAGGATATGCACTGTTCACTTCTTGGTCAGAAATAACGAAATGAATAGAATTGCAAACAGTCTAGATCCTGATCAGAAGGCAGAGATGACCATGCTGGCTGGTCTGGATCTACACTGTTTACCGTTGCAATAAAGGTGTATTTATGGTGTAAAGGGTTATAAGTGGGGAAGCTTAACGTATAATGGGATTTATATATCTCCATATGATGGAAAGGTTTGATACAGGTTTTCGCGTCAATAGATTGGAAGCTTTTTGTCCAGATTGTTTAATCTCAGTATGGATCTACTGTTTTTTCCATGGAAAACGGCTAATAACCCATGTAAAACTAGTGTACTTTACTTCAAAATAGACTTAATCTACACTAATTGGTTTAAGATTTATTAGGTTTTTTCTGACCAAGAAGCTTACAGTATAGATCCAGATCAGAATGCTGATCTGGATGTGAAAATCCTGATCAGACTGCATGGATTTGCGGGCTGACCTTGAAATAAACTGGTTGCACATCATGTGAGGTGAGATTATCTATGGAGTAAAGGATTAATTTACCCTTTTTCAAGGTTGATCTGGATCTAGACTGTTCGGTCCTTGTGATATAAGCTGCGTGTATCCATGGAGTATAGGGTTAATATCAGGCAACAATTATTGTTAATTATTGGTTTCTCCCATTGCATGTCCAACTATTTCTCTTAAATATACAAATTAAACATTTAACAGTGCATTTCTTGTGATAAAATTTGCTATAAATAGTTATAGAAGTTACCTGTCCCTCAATAACATTTTTTATTTAAAAGTTATTCTGAAATATTTTTTGTGTCCCTTGTAATTGCTTGATGGTAGAGGAAGAACAGTTATCTTAAATTTTTGTGAAATTTTCAGTTGTGTATGAACCATTTTACTCCAGGATACAACTTTTATTGCATGGGCAAACAGTATAGATCCAGATCTACTCTGTATGTTTCTTAGAAATAATAAATCAAGATGCAAACATTGTATATCCTGATCAGAATGGCACAGATGTGATTTGGATTCACACTGTTCACCATGGGTTAACAGTCATATCCCTTGGGGTAAAGTGTTTAACCCTTTCCTCCATAGACACACCTTTATTACATGGGCGAACAGTGTAGATCAAGATCAGCCGGCACATCTGTGCCGTCAGATCAGGATCTACACTGTTCGAATTTTGATTCGTTAGTTTATTTCTGACCAAAATGCGACCAGTGCAGATCCTGATCAGACGGCATGGATGTGCCAGCTGATCTGGATTTACACTGGGCGCACATGCGTAAAAATGTGTGTTTATGAAGGAAAAGGTTAAAATACAGTAGAGCCATAAACAGTTGTCATTGTTGCAGTAATTTGTTTGAAAACGAAGACCTAAATTACCATACCTAATGGAATATGCTTGTGTTTTACAGAACAATGTAATCTCAGAAATGAGATTTATTGTTTAATGAAGAGAAAGTAAAATTCCAATTGACAAGTCAGTTGTTCTGCAATTTTCTATGAGAGTTCAATATGATAGTTCAGTCAAACTGTCTGTTTATTTCCAACGGAGTTTATTTAGTGACAGACAGTAAATATACATCACATGTTAATTACGGCGGATCTAATGACATGTGATACAATTTTCTGAGTGTGACATAAATTTATTTTTACGAAGATGTAGTAAATTACTGTTAAGAAGACATTTTCTAGAAAATTTGTAGGAAAATCTCAAATCTGGAGTAGGAGTAGCGGGGGGATTAAATTCTGTGACAGATTCTAACGATAAAATACCAAACACGTGCAGTTTAAAGCAAGATCCAGCTGCTATAAAAATGGAAATATACGCACCTTAGAATTTTTCTCTATTGTGTCTATGGACTATTGTGTGACAAAAGATGTTTATATTTATTATGAATATTTACAAACAAAGTATTAAATGTGATCATGTCAATTATGGGTTATTTTTATGACAACTATTGAAAATTTATATAATGGGAAGAGACATGGCGTTGTAACGTGATTTGATTGTTAATAAAATTTACGTGAGCGACAACTTTGGTGGTTGAAATAATATTTTATCCAATCAATTTGCAGTTTTTTTATATTATTGCAAACTATATTTTTATAAATCAGTACTTACACATTGTTGAAAGATTTTCATGGCTTTAAGTGAATTGCCTTCATATGATTTCAACCACTAAATCAGTGTTTATTAATGATCATTTTACTAATTAAATCTGTCGCATGACCAGTTTAATTTGTTAATGCTCATTAATAAACTCTTAACTATACAAAATGTTCATGTAGTCACAAGTAATTTGATATTTTTGAAATTTTGTTATTGTTTGTTTTAATCAGGAACACTCTCTTAAAAACGTCACAAGAATCCGTAACAAAGGACATTTTGTTGAACTATATGTGATATTTACTGGATACCAGCTATAAAACGAGGATCATTCTAGAGTGGAAACTTGTGTGCTTTAATTCAGATAGGGATCATATTTTAATGCAATTTTTATAACGATAATGGAAAGCACATTGACGCATGTGTGACACTTAATTGGATTGTGTTGTATAATGATGAGGGAACAACATGAGCTCTTCGGGGATAGTGAGCTCTCGGGTCTCACCGGATCCATGTCTGATGATGTCACCATATCTAACGTATTTGAGGTGAGGATCCTTTATTTTGTTTCCATGGTAGCCAATTAAAGGCTTGAAATGATTTGATACTGTGTTGTAAAGGGAGAGTATTGATGTGAGGTAAGGAAAACTAGTAAGGGAAATAATCAGTGCAGGCTTCAAACCTAGTTAAATTGGGATTGTCTTTCCTTGGATATATGCCAATATCTCTATACATATAGTTCTGTAAGTCTTTCCAGTTTAAGATAACAGATTTTACATTTAAAAGATTTTCTTACATTTCAAAAGTTATTGTTTTGGACATTGAAATCATCACATGTTAAGAGTTTATTTCAAAATGACATCGGTACTTGTAATGTGATTTGCAAATTGAAGCACCCAGATCAGAAGTCACATGTCAAACAGTTTACAAGATGTCTGACATGTGACTTGTGATCAAAATGTATCAAATCAGTCAGCTGGACTGAATTGTTTTAATGTCTTCTTCCAGAACAACATTCACATCCAATGACAGACCTAGATAATCTCCCCCAAATATGTGCATTTTAATGCATATGCAACCAGTGTCAGGGCTTTTTACTACCAGGGGATGGGGCGGGCCCATGCACATACCTGCCATATTTCTGGAAAGCATTCCGGGGGATTTGGTTCAAAATTCCAGGGGATTCCGATATAATTCCAGGGAATTTTTTAACGCGGCTAATCAAGCGGAATTTACTAGAGACTAAACTAAGATGCAATATTAAATATATTTATCCTCATTTATTTAAACAATATTAATTTGTAAGGGCCTACTATGTTTTTTTGTAACATGTTTTTTGAGAATCTGCAGTCAAACCAGACCAGGAGTCAGTCTGGATCATTCTTAGTATGCTAAGGGGGTTTGTTTGGGAAAGTCTTTGTGTATTTACATTATAATTTCTATTTTCTGTTCAAAATCCCCATGAAAATTAAATATTGCTGCCCAAAAATTGTGTTCGAGCAACACTATTGAAGTCCATCTGGAACCGTCCCTGAATATATCAAATGTCACAGCTTGGCTATTATATTTTTATTCCAAGGATGCAAGAATCAGCTTGACTGGTCATTTCTTCCTACTTTGTAATTAAAAAAAAAATATTTGCAAACGTGCCAAAATGTTTATTGTTGGTCAAAAGACGAATAATTTGTATCCAAAAGTGTCCCATTATCCGGATACACACATATTTTGGACATCATAAAAAAACCTTCAATCCTTAAAGAAGTCCGCTAATTGTACATAAAGCAGACGTTATACTTGTGATTTCATTCACACCTATGCAAACAATCAATTATCCAATAAACAATCCTGTTAAGTGTCAATTCTCACTAATTAATCGATAATCCTCTCGGTGACACTAATTAGACGAATTCGGAACGTTTTGACACAACCGTTAGGAGTCCGAGATATGTATAGGTGTATTCGGTGTTTAGACAAATGTCTGATGAGACAACAAAAATGGCATTTTTATACCGTTTTTCTTAACTTTTGTTAATTCCGGGGGATTTTCGTCTCCCGCCGGGGGGCCAGGGGATGGCTCTAAATTCGGGGGGATTCCCCCCCCCCCCACCCCCCCACCCCCCCTCGCCGGGGGATATGGCAGGTATGCCCATGCACTATAATTTTGGGGAAAATAGCATTATTTTTTCTCTGAAGGGGAATGAAAAAAACCTGTTATATAAGTTACTTTTTGGGAAAACTGCATGATTGTGAAGAAATTTTAAGAGGGGAAGGAGCCCATAAATGGGACCTACTAAAGAAGGAAAAAAACCCTGAGTGTAGATCCAGACCAGCTGGCACATCTATGCCATCTGATCTGGATCAACACTGATCCCATCTTGGTCATAAATTACCTAATAAATCTAACAGCGAACCAGATCCAGATCCAGATCAGATTGATGAATGTGCCAGCTGATCTGGATCTACTTTGTTTGCCCATGCAACAAAGGTGTATCTGTGGAGTGAAGGGTTTAAGAAAACATGAACAAGGGTTTCTTTTCCTTCATTTCTAGAGCCCATTTACAGGTGTCTTTCCATCGCAAATTTTTCTTTAAAATCATGCAGTTTTTGTTGAAAATGTTACTTTCCACTTGGTTTTCCATTTCCATTTATGAGATAAAATTGCAGGGGCTCTTTCCCGAGGCAGTGAATAAAGCCCTGTCAGCTATTGTAGACCAGGTTCGTACTTTTTTTTAACTTCTGGGGCAGTCATATGGTAGTTCTGTAATACTTCCTATCCCACTGGCCAAGGTCCCCATAAAAAATTAAATATTGCTGTCTGCCCAAATAGGGTGTTCTAGTAACCCCACTGAACCCTTATGGATTTGCCTAAAGCAGGATCTAAACTGTTTGCAGCACAGAATATACTGTACTTCAAATTCATAATATTCATACAGTACTGTTACATCATTTTATTTCATGTGGGTTTAATTTTCGCGTGTTTCGTGGTACAGCAAGAGCGCGAAATTCTACCCCAGCAAAATTAAACCATTTAACAGGGTTTATTTATAGGAAAACACGCGAATGAATTCATTCCCCCGCAAATATGTTATTTATGGGTTTTGCGCAAAAATTTGTTCCCGCTAAATTAAATGATACTATAGTCCTGTTTTTTGTTTATTTTGTGGACTTATTTATAAGCCTCACAATTTATAACCTCCATGTGTTAAAAGAACCCAGTAAATTTGAATTAAAAAAAAGATAAAAAAGAAAATACGAATCTGTGAAAATGCTTATTTACAGAAAACCACAAAATTTAGAGCACCACAAATATTTAAGCTTTTACAGTAGGTGAAGATGTAGGACGATCTGCTATCACAATCAGAACAATTACCTAATTGTGTGGTATGAGGGATGTATGATTATTTGGAATTGTTCCATACAGTAGCTGGTCTGTGTTCTCCAAAATAATGTAATCAGGAGCAGGATATAGTGCTGGAGGCTGTTTGTTGCAGATGTATTTGAAGATAATTATATTATATCATATTTTTGGTGTGCACAGGAATTTCTTAAGATTGGATAGCTGAAATGGAGGAATTAGGGGTTAGTACAAAGCGTTATATTGTTATCATATAGTAATAACTCTTTTTCACATAATATGTATGAAGAAAACCTGATTTCATCACTTTGCGGCATCTTCTTTTCTTTATTTAGCATCAAATGTTGTGGAACTATTATATTTACATATAGTATATCATGCTTTTTCTGAAATAACAAATAATTCCAATATTTAGAAGTGTGTATGTTTGACATAACTCTACAGTAATCTTAGCAAGTATATATTGCATTAATCTATGCACAAAATGAAGATTTGCTGTTTGATTGTCCAGTAAATGTCAGCAGCAAATGTCATAGTATGTCAACAATGACCCTAGGCATTGTTTATTAAGACACAGTGCACCATTAATGAATGCTAACTCCCACATCAACATAATGACATTTGCAATGATGGAGGTAGCATTAGATCTGGCAGACAAATTGTAATAATTATTGATGAAGTAACAAATAAAACAGCAAAAACAGCAAAAATTTTATAATCAGAGGTAATCATTGTATAAAACTCATCCAGTTTTGTGAGAATGCGCTGGTGACTCATGAAAATGATGTACTGTAAAATTTCTTTAAATGCCGCCCCCCCCCCCCCCCTTTTCTTATTTTTTTAAGGGAAAACACCAGTAAATCCATATTTATTATCCAGTATCCTTCAGAATTTAATATTAGAACAAAATAATTAATTTTAATAATAATCATTCCATCTGTCACAAATGTAACACCTCCGAGGCATTTACATGGGAATTTTTTCGGGTGCTAACAGACTCCTGAAATTCATGGTTTCAAGTACATCTGGAGAGTATATGCAGAGTAAAAGGGAGAGAAATAAATGGTTTAAAGGAAGGGTGAATATATGCAGTATGAATATGGTATTTTTTATAAGTAGTTTCGGTATAATTTGAAAGTGGTCTTTAACCCATAATCCACTAAAGTTTTGCAATGGATTGTTTGTTTTTTTCAAATTTCAATTTTAATTTATTTTTTTTAAATGTGTTTAATGGAATTTGTAAACTGTAGAACACCATAGACCCTGATCAGACATTTGGTCAACACTTGGTTCCAGGCTAGCTCAATCGGTAGCGTAATTGGATTTGCATGGCTAGGTGCTGTCGCCATACAGTACAGGTTTGATTCCCAGTGTGGGCATCCGAATGTGACAAATACAATGGTGAGCACACAGATGTGACTGTGTATGTTGCCATGGTAGCACTAATCATGGTAATTCTTCTGTTTCAGGATAAAGCGGAGAACTTTGTGCAAGCTGCGTTGTTCTGTGCATCAGAAGAAGGAAATGTTCAAGGAATCAAAAGCCTCGCAGATATGGCGCAGAAGATTGACCTTACCATGTCTAATAGAGTAAGTACTTGTCATGTATTTTGTGTAGATAGGAACACACTTCCCAAATGCCAGACTGATGGACCTGTCTGCTAAAATTTGGGCCTGTCTGACATAATTTCTTGTGTTATCAGACCGAGTGTAGACAAAATTTAAACTGCGCTAATTCCTTTTAACATGTTTCGGTCAGACAGAGTTTGTTTCAGTCAGACAGATTTTCACATCTTCTTTGACCGAATGTCTGACACTTTTTTTCAACTTTCGGGAAGTCTGTAGAAGCCAGAACATCGACAGATTCTAAACTTATTTCTTCTTGGGGCTATTTGTAACATTGTTACATTTTGTATTACTGTCACGCCACCCCTCCACTAGTCTGCTTGTAAACCTGTTGAAGGGTATATCTCTCAAAGGGTGCAAATTTAACCCTTTTTACTTCATAGAAAAACCTTTATTGCATGGGCAAACAGAGTAGATCCAGATCAGTGGGCACTTTCATGCCATCTGATTAGGATCTGCACTGTTCACTTTTAGAATCATTACTGACTAAGATGAGACTGGTTCAGATGGCACAGATGTGGAAATTTTAGGGTCTGCTCTTTTATAAACAATAAACGATTGTTCCAAATGGAAAAAAAAGGTTTAGAAATTGATTTGTTTTTGATGATCAATTCAGTAAACAAAACAGACAAAAAATGGCATGTTATAAATGACATATACAAGGTCACTGACAGGTACTCATGATTATTCATAATTAATTACATAACACGTTCATATAAATTACATACTAATTAACAATTTGACAGCTAATCTATGTTTTGGTCTTGTATCCAGAAAGTTTATTTATTGTACAGCCCTTAAGCATCATAGATGAAATAGAAGCAATATTGTGGTAGGCTTTTTTCGTCAATTAATCTTGGCAAATGAGGGTTGTTGCATCCAGACGTGTTTACTCATGTCAGTAATTATGGACTTCTTGCATTCATGACATATTTCTAACATTGTGTCAGAAATTTTGAAACAACATTGTAGGAGGTGTACATGTAAAAAAAATTGATTTGACTGTAAAATTGTTGGATTGTTATAAATTTTCTAATTATTAAGAAATTAAATTAATTTTTTGTGTTGTAAGTGTTGGAAAGCAGGAGAAAAAAAAACATTGGAATTGATTTGTGGAAGGTTTTATACCTTAACAATTTTTTTTATTGATCATAAGATGCTTATTAGAACGTAAATCTGGATCCAAATTGAACGTTGTTTTTTTTTAACGTATCGTCGCCCTAATTCCAGAGGGACGTAAGTCATTTTTTGGCAATATTGAGTGTTTGGTACCGTTGAATTCGTTTTTTCAAGCTCTACAAGACTGTATGAGTTATATTCGTGTGGATCTATTCTGTATAGACGAAAATTCAATTCCACGAAGACGTAAGTCATGATTAATCGTTACTTGTGATTTCCAAAGTGCCGTAACAAAAGGGCCAATCAGAATCAGCCTTTCTGGGAAAACATGGCTGCCGATGAATGAAAATCTTCAAAACTTCAATACTTTATATCTTATTTTTGCATATATGCACAAAACAATGCAAGTATTTGTACTTTATTTAGTGTTTTTAAAGCATATACATTTAAGATTATTTGAAAATTGGAAGCCAAGATACTTTAATCAGCATGATTTGTCATGTTTCTTAGAAGTACATCTTTCGGATATTGTACTTTTCGGATATAAATAGGTTCCATATTGTTGTAAAATCTCCTGTTAAAAGTTATTCTTATGCATTTACATGTAAATTAAATCAGATATATTATTTAAACAATACCCAAAAAGCATGCTGTCTATGTTTTTGTTCTTTTGCATGTTTTGCAAAGAAACACACTGCAAAGTACGAGTACCTGTTTCACATTCATTTGGACCATTATGCATGTCAAATACTGTATATTGATTCGTTATCTTATAACCTCTCATTGGAGTTACCCATTTAATATTATCCAAATGCAGACGCATCACTTTCATGAATAAAAGAAATCAATCCTAGGTCTCAATTTTAATGGAATACCTTTTTCAAAAGTAACGGTGATTGAAATATAAAAAATACAGACACTGCTTGTCGAGTTTAAATTTAAAGGATGCCCTTTTCAAACAAAGACTGTTAAGACTGTTACTGTTAGCATCTTTGGCTTTAAATGCCATATTAATATCCGTTTATTTTCAAGGGAATTTATTCACTATTCGTTTCTATTCATAAGACTTCACTAGTGAGTCAAGAAAACGATGAACATTATAAATATCGGGTTCCTAAAAAAATTCTTAGTACAGTCTTTTTTTCTTTTTTTTTGTTTAGTAGCTTTTCATAGACAAAGGACATTTACGAGATTGTGTTAAGATTGTTACTTTTATTATTTGGTATTAAATGCGATTATATTTCCATTTATTTTACAGAGAAAATTTTATTTGCTATTAGTTTCTAGTCAAATTAAGACAAAACTAGTATTTCTAACTGACGTAAGTCAGTATGGCATTATGGAACTAATCTTTTATGTGAATAAGTGTTAAAAAGGCGTATAATAATTTTTGTTTTAATGATATAAAACAAATTGTACTTAATTTACAATTATATAAAATAAGATATAGGTTATTCATGGCAAAACCGAGCATCATAGAAAAAATCAAGAAAATCCGTCAAAAGACAAAAAAGTTATTGATGTCTAAAACTTCAAATGCCTTTTTCTCAAAACTAAGAAAATGCTCATACGTCGGTTTGGAATTACGACGACGATATATACTTAAATAAGTTATACATAAAATTATATTTAAACTTTGAAGCACCCATTTTTACACTTTCAATTTTTTGGATGTGCTGTCTGGTCAGGATCTACACTGTTCGGTTCTTAGGTCAGAACTAACCTAATTAATATAAAGCCGTTTGCTGTTTAGATCGTGAGAGGACAGCACATCAATGCTGGCTGATCTGGATCTACATTGTTCTCCCACGCCATAAAAGTTGTATCTATGGAGTAAAGGTTCATTCTTGTAACATAGAAAATGTTAACTAGTAGTTTGTTGCTTTCATCAATTTGCTCTACACATGACTAATAAAGTGTCCAAAGAAAACCCTGCATATACTGATTATTAACATTATGCCTACAGCCACTAGAAAGAAAAGCTAATTCACACACATCCTTTATCTTACGAGCCAAATTTTATTTGTTAGGACATAGCAATCTTTTATTGGCTACAACTGACAGTTGTGAAATTTCCAGTTTTCAAAGTTTCACAGTTCTAGCTTTGAAGAATCAATATTCCAGCTTTGTTAATCTGTGAGTGGACATTAAATTTTGTTGGTTTCGGTGAAACTGGATTTTTGGGTGGTTCTTAAATTTTCATGCCTTTAAATATTTGTTTGGTTGTTAAATTCATGGATTTAAATGCCTGCTAAATCAATGGAATCCATGGAAATAAGTTCCCTGGAAGTATTAACCCTCAACTCCATTGGATATGGCTGTTATCCCATGGGTAAACAGTGTAGATCCAGATCAGCTTGGAAATCAGTACCACCTGATCAGGATCTGCATCATTTTATTTTAGATTCATGTGGTTATTTCTTAACAAGAAGCAAACAGCGAAGATTGAGATCAGATGGAACAAATGTGCCAGCTGACCCGGATCTACACTGGATATGTAGTAAAGTGGTAATGAATCCGCAGTATATGTTCATCAACAGATCCATCATATCAGAATGTTAGTGTCTGGTTTTGAGGTCACATGATAATCTAACATATTTTGTCTATTACAGCACGGTGAGACTGCAGTACACATGGCGGCCAGCGGGGGACACACGGAGGTTATACGATTTCTCTACTCCAAAGGAGTGGACATTACTGCCTTAGATAAGGTAAAACATATAACCTTTTCCTCCATAGATACACCTTTATTGCCTGGGTGAACAGTTTAGATCCAGATCAGCCAGCACATCCGTGCCAGCTGATCTGGATCTACACTGGTCGCACATGCGTAAAAATGTGTACATATGGAGGAAAGGGTTAAAAATGCATAGTATGTTGAATAAGGTTTATCATGCCTAGATATTTTCCCATCGGAAAAGGCACAGGCAGTAAAATTATTTTCAAAAAATATCTGATTCCTAGCAAAAAGTTTTAAGAATAAAACAAAATTAATTTTATCACCTCCGTGCAAGCAAGGTATAAATACCATTGAAAAATGAAGGCAATATACCATTATTGCACTAAGGTTGCACAATAAATATTTCCTTTGCTCATACAGTCGATTCTGTTATTGCAGCATGGTCTCCAGGGCCGTTAAGCAATTGTTCAGCAATTAGGAATAGTGTTAAAGGCCTTACTTGATGTGATTTTAGTGACCTTAAAATAAGAACATTGCCATATTTATTATCCCAGTGAGAAAAATAAAAACTAGGCAGTCGCCTTTGCTCTGTAATTATTTCGTGCTTTTTTGCCTGGAATATAACTACAAGTAATATCTCTTTACTCCATAAATACAATTTTTCTGGCATTTCCTTAGTGATTATTTCATGTTTATAGTCCTAAATTTAATTTTTATCCCTTAAAGCGGCATTACTTCAATTTAACCCGCTCTTGTATGAAATATTACATGTATTTGGAACTAAAGGCACAAATTTGCAGCATTAGTTCGGGCTAATAAAATTTTAATTTACTAAAATAAATTTGGTCCGCGCGACTAAAAGCGAAAGTAGGATTTCAGAAACGTCACAGAAATCGAGATCGCGCATGAAGTGGTCTCTTCGTCGGCTAAATAAAGCCCCATTATATTCAGCTTCTTAAAAGTTTGTAAACTATAATTTAACAATATCATTGAAAATCCCGTCTATAAGAAAGAATTCAATCGGACCTTTTGTGTTCTGTTAGAGAGTTTATATATTGGAGTCTATATGGACAAATATGATTTTTCAATAGTATATTCTTACTTAAGTTTAGGGCTGGGGCTTTAACTCTGTGGATACCTTTATCATATGGGCAAACAGTGTATGTCCAGTGCCCAAGGTTATAAAACTGAGCATGGAAACCAGTCTCAAATCTCAAGCATCTGATTGGCTGAAATGGCGACCAGTCGCCATTTCAGCCAATCAGATGCTTGAGATTTGAGACTGGTTTCCATGGTCAGCTTTATAACCTTCAACCCAGATCAGCCTGCACATCTGTGCTGTCTGATCAGGATCTACACTGTTTGCATCTAGGTTGGAAGTATCCTCATGGATCTAAAAGTGAACTTAAAGAGATCTGACATCTTGGATGTGCTGGCTAGTCTGTATCTACAATGATTTGCCCATGTGATAAAAGACATACTGCTTATACACAGCAACTCCATTATATCGCGGACCTCGGGGTCCAAGCACGCCAACCGCGATATAAACGGAGTGCGATATAAGTAAATAATCGCGCTGGAACAAGGAGAATTCATTTGTTTTTGATGTCAGATGCATGTATATCACGGTGTTGCGTACTTAACACGCCGTGAAATCTACGGGTACATCAGGGAGTACGTTCCGTCTTGGACAAATGTTTTTAAACAACTTTCTTTATATATATTAAGATTTATTTTTAATAAAAAGAAATTAATTGATGTACAAAACGCAGACCGCCGTCATCAATTTCCAACGGTGGTATTATTGTTTTCGGTACTTTCAACTGATCGACGATCTGTTGGTCGGTCATGGTCGGCGGTGTTAGTTCGTCGTCGTCCGTCGTTTACCAGCTTGATATGTCAATGAGCAGGTAATGTCAAAACAACAACCTGGTTTGACGTTTCCTGCTCGTGTCTATTATGGTTAGCAACTTGCATTAAATGTCGCTAATTTGCGGTTTGTCTCGTTAACGAAATTCTGCTTATACCGTATCAGCTTGGTGTTTTTCGCACCTATTGTTCGTCACAAAGGGGGTTTTGTGTCAAATCAGAAGCAACAAAATTGTAAAATAACAAACTTTCATCTATTTTCATTACGTTTTCATACGTTTGATGTTAAATTGTATATTGCTATTGAACGTGTTCATCGCCTCAAATCCCTGCATACAAAATGTAATAAACAGCCTTAGCCGATAATGACGTAATACGACACGGAAAAAGCGTGCGTTTCGTGAATTTGTCGCCGACGTTGATTTAATCATTTGATCTTTTTTACCACCCATGAAGAATGAACAAACATATACGTTGTAAATGTACAAAAAATTGGGATCCACGGACCAAGCGCGATATATTGGATATCGCGATATAACGGATCGCGATATAACGGAGTTGCAGTGTAATTTGATCTGCTTCTATGACAGGCCCCCTATTTTACCACCCAATTCTGAGGTTTTCTGAGTGGTCCCATTTATAACACTGGGTGATATTTTCAGCAAGTCAGATCCCAGAATTGTGAATGTTGCTACAAAATGTATATAAGCGGTGTTTTAAAATCAGTTTATTATTTGGTAAATTAATATTTTCCAAGGTACCTGAAGTAAAGGGTTATTTTGTGAATATTTGGATATTTCAGCATGGTGATAGTGCTGTGTACTGGGCCGCCAGACAAGGTCACGTAGAGGTCATCAAGTTCCTACAGGAAGAGGGAGTGCCTCTCCATACTAAAAACAAGGTAACAAAAAATATGAAGTATTTGCTAGATTTTAAATAATAATAATATAAACTTTAATGTTTTACTCCATGGGATATGGCCTTTATCCCATAAGCGAACAGTTTAGATTCATGTCATTCAGCACAAGGACAGGTGCAGGATTTCTAGATGCAAAGGAGGGATTGCTCGGTGAAGTCTTAGGATAGTTAAATGATTATTTCCAAATTTCTGACCAAATTCCCCATTGCTGCACTAAAAAGGGGATGAAGTGACTACTGAACCCCCTCAGAATCCGCACCTAGTGCAAATTGAGTAATTTATTATATTAAGAACAAAATCTCTAACAACAATTTTAACTTGCTTTTAATCTATGTTAAAGAGGTAACAAGTATATTTTATACACAACCTAATTGGCTTGCACCAAATACTTAAAACTTGACTCCTTTTATCACATGGCCAGCCATAGATCCAGAGTGGACAGCACATCATGGGAATGTGGAAAACCCTTCATCTAGCTTGTGAGACAAGTTGATTTTTTACATGATTTTTCATTTCAGTCAGGGGAGACGTCTGCTCATGTAGCGGCCCAGTATGGTCACATGTTGGTCATGGACTTTCTCGCAAATGCTGGTGTAGATCTCAACGTACAAGACAACGTAAGTAACTTTATACATAATACATAAAAAAAACCAACTGGATCTGGATACATCTTTAGTCCTTGAATACAACTTATTTCTCATATGTGACCAGTGTAGATCCAGATCAGCCTGCATGTTTGTACACTCTGCTTTGGGTCAGAAATAAGGCTCCAACGTTAACACGTGTCAACAGTACCGTTTCAATTTCAGGCCGTAAACCTTTACATTATCTTGGACCGTTCATACGAACGGTCACATGATTGTAAAGGCGGCAAAATATTTACTGAAAATTGGCATGGAAACTTTTAGAAAATATTAATTTTATTTACACCACTAAGTACACAACTGTACATTAATATGTAATTTACATTGTTGAGGTATAAAAAAACTTCCTTTTTGTTATGGGTTTCCGCGATGTTCAGGAATTTCAATAGCTTTTGAAAACCAGGCGTCATCTGATCCCTGTTGAGCATGTTCATGGGGTCATTAACAGATCTCACTAGTCATATCTTGTATTTAGTGAACCATACTACTTATAAACTTGCTTTAACGTCTTTTTAATTTATTTTCAGTGTTTAAATAAGGGTTAACTTCATCTTTTAAATAGAACATACACTAAAATATTCTTTATTCTTGCAAAAGTTGACCACTTTTAAAAATTTTCTTGCATCAAAATGACCCCAGTGAAAAAAAAATCATATTTGCTAGCATAAAATGCAAGAATCTGCATCAGTTAAAATTGGGAATTTACCAGGATTCCCACGGAAGTTTAGCAATCCGATAAGATCCCGTTATTATGGAGTTGCATTGTTATGTACAACTTAGAAAGTTTAGTGAAACTTATCACATTGCTACTAGGATTGTTTGTTATAAACAAGGTTTAAACAACATCGTTTCGTTTTTCATGTTTATCCAAAAATTTGTAAACATTGGAGCCTTAGTCAGAAATAACTTCATAAACCAAAGAGTGAACATTGCAGATCCATTATGCAATTGAGCATGAAAACCAGTCTCAAATCTCAAGTATCTGATTGGCTGAAATGGCGACCAGTCACCATTTCAGCCAATCAGATGCTTGAGATTTGAGACTGGTTTCCTATCTCAGCTTTAAACCCTTCAGCCCTGTAGAGTCGAGTCGGCTAATTTCGTACGGTTTCGGATGCGTTTGTAATTTATATATCTCTGGCTCCATATGCGGCTATATCGCATTCGCCGTCATTTTGCGGTACCAGTACAATTTCTTTCAACGGCTTTTGTTAACTGCTTTCTGATTGGATAATCGATTTAAACTAGACTAAAACACGCTAAGTGCAGGTAGGCCAATTTCGTACAGGGGCGGCAAATGTCGTACGCAGCGGAGGGAAATTTCGTACACTAAACTGCTGCATATAATATGAAAGATTTCACATTAAGAATGTTTAGGGCGCTGTTCAGAAAAAAGTTAAATCATAATAATTTCAACTTTAAAGGATTTTACTTACTTTTCATAGTTCATCTCGATCTTCGTTGAACTGTCCAGATTTTGGTCTTGGTTGAAGAAAATGAATTGCTACTCAGTAGATCTAATATTATCTATTTATAAGTTGAATATTGCTTGTCACAACTCTTTGATATACATGTATAATAAATAAGGTGTTTTAGCTTGAGACAAGATATCTCATTGTTGCTATTATGGATTGTGTTGAAAGTTATGTGAAAGTAGAATTCGTCTGAAAGTGAAAACTGGAAACATAACAAATATTTACTGAATCTTAAATCTATTTATTTTTTTCAGGATAAGATAATTGAGGAACAACGTGGCATCTACCTGATCTAAACTGAACTGACTAAGTTATATCTGCTTCAAAGATGCGGACTGTTCTTTCTTGTTAGACACTGACTGTTCTTTCTTTAAAATTCTACATTTTTGTCTATTTTCCTTTTCTACCTTTATTTTTTCCTTTCTTTCAAAATCTTCTCTTTTTTTATCTACAATGTCTTTAGAAGTAAGAATTCTGTGTGAAGTTAACCTTCTGGGATTTACTTGAGTGCTTACTTTACGGTCTGATGCCGGTAATGTAAATGCAGCATTTACCTCCGTAGACCAGTCGTGGCTAGAAGGAACAGGATCAGACACGGACGGACCTAACTCAATTTGCAACTCTATACTACCTGTTACTGGGTCTAGAGTGTACGGACATTCTCCAGAAAGGATCAGATTGATAAATTCATCCTCAGATAATGCCCTTCCATTATCGCCGTCCAACGGGACAGCAGCAGTCGTGGCAGCATATTCTGCAATAGTACTGTTGTCCACCTTTGGCGTTGGACCAAACTCACATTTGGGAGTTAAACTTGGTAACGGTTCACTGGTTGGGTTTTCTACGGAGGTAATTGCAACATCAAATGGCTCTGATGGGGCAAGTGCAGATTTTGGCAAAGCATTGGCATTAACAGGAAATATGCCACATTTTTTGAATCCGCTAGTAATGTTAGCAGATGTGAATGCCTTAGTATATGCCTGTCTGAATAATTTAGGCCACTGCCATTTATTATGCTCCCCCCGAAATTCGGGGGAGCATATAGTTGTCGCTTTGTCCGTCCGTCCGTCCCGTCCGTTCGTTCGTTCGTTCGTTCGTCCGTCCGTCCGTCATAATATTGTCCGGACAATTACACAAAAACTATGAGAGATATCAAGACTAAACTTCATAGGTAGTTAGATCTCGTTGAGGAGCAGTGCAGTGCACAAGAACTATAACTCTTGCTTTATTCATTTTTGAGTTATTGCCCTTTGAAATTTCTCATACTTACTTTTTGTCCGGGGCATATCTCCCAAAGTCTAAGAGTTATGAAGTTGAAACTTCATAAGTAGATAGATCTCAATGAGGAGCAGTGCAGTGCACAAGAACCATAACTCTTGCTTTATTCATTTTTGAGTTATTGCCCTTTGAAATTTCTCATACTTACTTTTTGTCCGGGGCATATCTCACAAAGTATAAGAGTTATGAAGTTGAAACTTCATAAGTAGATAGATCTCAATGAGGAGCAGTGCAGTGCACAAGAACCATAACTCTTGCTTTATTTATTTTTGAGTTATTGCCCTTTGAAATTTCTCATACTTACTTTTTGTCCGGGGCATATTTCACAAAGTATAAGAGTTATGAAGTTGAAACTTCATAAGTAGATAGATCTCAATGAGGAGCAGTGCAGTGCATAAGAACCATAACTCTTGCTTTATTCATTTTTGAGTTATTGCCCTTTCAAATTTCTCATACTTACTTTTTGTCTGGGGCATATCTCACAAAGTATAAGAGTTTTGAAGTTGAACCTTCATAACTAGATAGATCTCAGGGAGGAGCAGTGCAGTGCACAAGAACCATAACTCTTGCTTTATTCATTTTTGAGTTATTGCCCTTTGAAATTTTTCATACTTCCTTTTTGTCCGGGGCATATCTCACAAAGTATAAGAGTTATGAAGTTGAAACTTCATAAGTAGATAGATCTCAATGATGAGCAGTGCAGTGCATAAGAACCATAACTCTTGCTTTTGTTGATTTTTGATTTATTGCCCTTTGAAATTTCTCTTACTTATTTTTTGTCCAGGGCATATCACACAAAGTATAAGAGTTATGAACTTGAAACTTCATAAGTAGAATGAATTCGTTGAGGAGCAGTGCAGCACACAAGAACCATAACTCTTGCTTTATTCATTATAGAGTTAATGCCCTTTGAAATTTACCATACTTACTTTTTGTCCGGGGCATATCTCACAAAGTATAAGAGTTAGGAAGTTGAAACTTCATAAGTAGATAGATCTCAATGAGGAGCAGTGCAGTGCACAAGAACCATAAATCTTGCTTTATTGATTTTTTATTTATTTCCCTTTGAAATTTCTCTTACTTAGTTTTATCTGGTGCATATCTCACAAAGTATAAAAGTTTCTGAACTTGAAACTTCATAAGTAGAATGATCTCAATGCGGAGCAGTGCAATGCACAAGAACCATAACTCTTGCTTTATTCATTTTTGAGTTAGTGCCCTTTGAAATTTCTCTTTTTTTTTTTGTCTTATTTTTGTACAATATTGTAAAATGCTTTCTGTTTGAATCGTAAAGGAAACTTTCAAATACAATATCTTTCTTACAAATTCTTCCTGTTCTAACAAAAAAGTATTTGTGACAAAGCGGCGTTGGGGAGCATAACCCGTCTCTGACGGCTCTTGTTAACAATATTGTTTGGACTGCAGGCCATAAATTCTGTACATACTCTGGAGTACTCTCGTGAAAGAGGTCCAAAGATTGATTTGTCTAATGGACACAGCCATTGCGTAGTATGCGGGGGAAATGCCAACAATACAATATCGTTCGCAATGGCTGCATCAATTAGGCCCAGTGTCTCGTGAGAAGAATGGGAATCCATTATAATGAGTTGAAAGTGGTCCTGAAACCACATTTCACCTAATGCATCCTCCATCCATGCCCGTTCTTGATATGTATAAACGGTGCCGGGGACGCCTTCCTCTGTGTTATAGGCAAGCAGACTTTTGTAGGTTTTTCCTTTTATTATGACCAGCGGAGGAATATCACCACCGGCAGCGTTTACACATGCCAGGACTGACACATTTTCACGGTTGTTGCCAACGCGACCTGGTATGTTCTTTGCCCCAGTCTGACCCAATACCCTGACCGGTTTGTGCAACAAAGGCACACTGGTTTCATCAATGTTCCATATTTTCATGGGCTGATCAGTTAAACCAATGTCATTTAAAAGTTTCTGAAGATCCGAATAAAAATGATCTGTCACTGTTTGATTAAGCATTCTTGCTCTACAGGTCGATAATGCCTGAGGCTTTCGCAAGCTGATGTCCGTATGGCGGAATAAAAATCCAGATACCCAATCCTTTCCAGGAATTCCATGACGAAATGGGGTCTTGATTCCCAGTTTCCTGACCATCCGACCGACTTTCACCTGAAGCATCCTCCGTGTGATTCCAAAACCCTAAAATTTTGAGACATACCAGAATTGGTGAGGAAGACACCTAATCAATTATTACATGACAACTTCTTTCATAATGCATTAGAAGAGACAATAGCTGGACTTTTGTCAACATAAAGCTCGAACGAGGTTCTGGACCAACAGCATTATAGAATAAACATTTAACCGTCAGCCTGCTGATTAAGATTTGACAACAGCTTAGAAACAGACTACGACGATAAATTTGAGAAACAGATTATACTTTATCTAAAACCTAGGGATTAAGAACATAATTCCATGTATTCATCTTCTTTCGGAAAGTTGAAACTTAAAGTAAGTTTAAGAAAATTTGTTGATTCTGTACTCTCTTAAACGGTAACTGACTTTTAAACTTTAATACTCGTCTTTATAATACATTGTTACAAATTTACACGTACTCTGTGGTGTAATGCTGATAAAAGTTCACGATAACACTGAAAACACAACAAGAAATGAACGAACAAACCAGCTAATCAGTCGTTTATGTCTGTAAATAAGTTTTAAAAGAACAATTTTAACTCGGCAAACCCGGCTAAAATGAACTGAAATTCAAAGGATCAAATAACTCGCATGACAGAAACCAACCCTGTCTGCAGCCCTTTTAATTTTTTCGACAATCTGTTTCTCTATCTCAGCAGGAATAACCGTAGGTCTCCCAGCAGACGCATGGTCATCTATGAGACCGCTAACCCTATTTTGGATAGTCATGACTGGCACACCGAACTTGGCGCTGGCCTTTCTAAAGGACAGACCTTGTCGAACAGCTGTCACTGCCTCTATTAGACTTTTTTTGAGAGTATCCCTTAGGCATTTTGCTGAAAAAAGACAACAGGGAACAACAATACTTAGTAAAGCCATAACTTTTATTTCACATAAATAATTAGCGTTAAGAATATTTGTACACCATATCCAGAAATTAACTGGCGGACACTATCTATATTTCTGTCCTGACATTTAAATCCGATATTGCATAACTGCATTGGTCCCTTACGTGGACTGAACTTGGCTGCAGACATTTTAGCCTTCAAAAACACATTTCTATCTGCAAATTCTAGCACTTTATTTAAAGCGGCGGCATCCTCTTTGCGTAGATAACCTGCTGTTGATTGCAAGGTAATGTCAGAGAACACCCCAACAGCATTCCTGTCGTATGGATTACTTGGTTCTCGTTTACAGTAGTAAACCACTCTGACCTCCAGTTCCCTTCTACCCCAGTGATGCATTCCCACAACATACACTCCTTTGATAATGACATTCTTCATCCTAGTGTAAATATTTATTATAGTTGTCAATGAAATGTAAAAAGATCAATTAGATCTAGATCTATTATTATTATTATTATTTTATTATTATATCTATTAATTATTATTATTGTTATTATTAAAAATATTTTTATTTAATGTGCGGTACAAAAGAAAGTTTTGCCATGTGCACTAACAAAAAATTGGTGTACGACATTAGACACCTTCAAAAACCGCGTTGAAATCAGCGGAGGGTAATTTCGTACACTTTATTTTATCATTTCTATTTAAAAATTATAAGTTATTTTCGATAAATACTTAACATATTATCAAAGCTAAATGATCAAAGTATCGTCCTACGATATACACTCATACAGTGAAACAAGCAAAGCGATATAATTCATCTACCTTTAACGCAGAAATTTTGAAGCGGTTGTCTATCTTTACAATCCGGAGCGGGGAAGAAATTCCAACTTGGCGCCAAGTACATCATCCAATCAGATTATATGATGACATATTGTTTGTCATCTGTGTAGGAAGACGCTTTGCGGGCACTTGATGGATTGATGCATTGTTTACGATGCAGCCCAGTATAAAACAGCGAAAAGGAGAGCGACGGTATTGAATATCGTGAGACTGTACGAAATTACACGCCCGTACGAAATTAGCCGACTCGACTCTAGTTAGTTTAGAGTTCTGGAAGTATAAAATAATTTCTATGTCATGTAAATGAAGAGACATTTGAGTTCTTTGCAGGAACGGTTAACTTTGATGTGCATATTTCAGCTTGGAGAGACGGCCCTTCACCACGCAGCATGGCATGGGTTCACGAACATTGTACATGTGTTGTGTAGACACGGAGTCAAACTAGACATTCAAAACAAAGATGGCGACACTGCCTTACATTGTGCAGCTGCACGGGGACATGTGGAAAGTGTAAAAATACTGCTCGAGGCGGGCATGCCACCCGACATGAAGGATAAGGTAATATAAACAATACCCAGCCTCGAAAATATTTTTACTGTCACTTGCTGTGCAATCTGACTATACCTGTACAAAATATACTTGCCAGCATTTTTCATGGACAAAAAAGTCATTATGACTAGATGAACAGTGGCTAAATGGAAATCAATTAACTGGTGAGAATTCAACTGTGTACATTTGATAAAAATTATTATTACTCATCACAGCATCTTATGGTTTCCAGTTTACTTTTGACTTTTATCTGTGGTGACTTCAGTTGAAATATATTTTGCAATCATATTGTTATGAGACATAAAGTGGATTAATATTTGGATCAGGAGAATGTCCAATCAGGATCTTCACTGTTAATCACCATTGTGGATTGGTGTAATTGAATTTCCTCCTGCCAAAACTTGAAATTTACTTAAAATTGCAAGCATGTGAGAAGTTTTTTCCAGGCCCGAGTATCTCCATTTTAACCCTTTCCTCCATATATAGGCATTATTACGATTGTGCGTCCAGTGTAGATCCAGATCAGCCAGCACATCTGTGCCATCTGATCAGTATCTGCACTGGTCATATTTTGGTCAGAAATAACCTAAGGAATCAAAAAGCGAACAGTTAAGATCTAAACTGTTCACCTATGCAATAAAGGTGTGTCATTGGAGGAAAAGGGTTAAATGCACAGACAGAGTAACATGTACACCACACACCATGATATAAGAAAAGAAAACAAAACAAAAACCGAGCCTATATTGAATGTGGCATTCTAAATTAACAGATGTCACTGAACAAGTGCATTGAACTCACCCCCAACTTCTGAATGATAAAATGGAGTAAAAAAAGTGTTGCCTATACGTGAGTGATAATGGTAGTGTGTTTTTCAGCGTGGTTGTAGTGCCCTGTACCTGGCTTGTAACAGACAACACACAGCGATAGCTCTGATGGTGCTACACGCTGGATGTAACATGGACGACATCATCGAGGAGGCGGGGGAGCATGTTCTACACTGTGCCGTAAGGGAGGGGCTGACTACTGTTGTACAGACAATGTGTGTGTTTGGATGTAAAGTCAATGTCTTCACTAAGGTAAGACGATGCCTTAAATGTTTAATTGTTAACCCTTTTACTCCATGAAGTTAATTGATTAACCGGTTAACCTGTCACATCCCTAGTCAAAATTAATTCATGGATAAAACTTGCAGTGCAAAACCATTACATGTACATTACAGTTAAACCTTGCCATTAAGACCATCTCTTGGACTAAATAAGAGTGGTCTTATAGTGGGTTCTTCTTAATTTCAGAGTGAAAATAAATGCAAAACAGTTTAAAGGGAGATTTAGAAATAGTGATCTCATTATGGGGTTGGTTTTAATATTGGGTGGTGTTTATGAGGGTATTTAAGTACATTCATGTTTTTCCAACATTATTTTCCAGAACATCCCTGCCATCAGGGGCGGATCCAGAGGGGGTTCAGTAGGGTTGTACAAACCATCTTTTTGGGCTGGACATTTTAATTTTCATAAAAACTTTGGCAAGAAAGCTGAAAATTATCTGTAACTGCCCCAAGACCCCCAGAACCCCCTTTTTGGAAATCTTGCATCCACGCTTGCCTGTCATATTTCTCAACTTATTTTATACAAGAAATTGCATCCAAATTTTCAATTTTTGAATTATATTATAAAGGAAACAATATGATATAAACTATGCATTTCTTGACTTTTTTCAAATAAATATTATTCCACTTAATAAATTTAGGTAATAAAGAGTTGTATTTACTTTCCAGGAGAGTCATGTGACACCTCTACACCTGGCCAGTAAAGGAGGACACACTGATATGGTCAGATGTCTTGTTCTCTCTGGAGCTCAGCCATTTCCTAACAAGGTATGTTCTAATTAGTGAGATAGGAGACCAGTCTAAAAGTCTGGCTTGTGATTGGTCAGTTTGGAGACTGCTGTCTACGTCAGTCAGCTGGGCCCCAAGATCATAAAATTAAGATTGTAGACCACCCTCAAATCTCAAGCATCTGATTGGCTGAAATGGCGACCAGTTGAAATGGTGGCCATTTCAGCCAATAAGATGCTTGACATATGAGACTGGTCTCCAGATTTTGTTTTATGATCTTGGGCACAGTCTAAAACTCTGGCTTGGGATTGGTCAGATTGGAGAAGGCTTGCTGTTTATTTCAGTCAATCAGCTGCTCAAAAGTGGAGAGTGGTACAAGCAGCGTTTACTTTGCTCAATATGCTCAAAATAAATAGAAACTTGACACTGCATATTTGACCTATTTTCACAGAATCAGATTGACAAATTATATGAATTTTGATAAATGAAATTGAATGTGTTTTGAACTTCAGTGCATTTTTGGCATTTATGGGTCATGAAACACTGAAAATGTTTTGTGAGTCTGCTGTATAAACTTAACCCTTTACTGCATGCGATATGGCTGTTATTCATGGGTGTAAGATGGAACTGTTCGCCTTTTTTTCGCTCATGTAATCTGGATCTACACTTGACTCATGTGATAAAAGATGTATTATATGGATAAATGGTTTAATTTGTTATTTTACAGGATGGTGTAACGCCGGAGATTATGGCTCTTGCCGAGGGTTTTACTGATATTGCTGAGCTACTGAACAAGGTTAAAGGGGTAAGTTTACTCAGCATTCTAATTGATTTTACAGTTTGAAGAAAATAGTTTGTAAGATTCTGAATCCCACATTTCCTCCTTAGAGTTATAGTTATATGTAAAAAACTTCAGTGCTGTTAGTTTCAGTATGCTTAAATTTTTCTTTCAGAATTTGTTTAGATTAACATGCTTTTATAAGTTGAATTGCATGTAAAACATTATTTACTTTAGTAATGCGTATTATTACCAATACCAGGCCCTGTGATTATAAAACTTTTTTCATGCTCAACACAATTCTATGCTCAAACTTAAAGTGCATAGAACGTAAACAGTCTTAACATATAAGAAATTACTGTCTTTTTTTCAGTTGTCATGGAGATCAGTTATGTCATATTTTCAGTTTAAAATATTTTGTTTGATATCATAAAAAATATGAAGACTTCAAATTTTCATGCTCAAATTGAGTGGAGCATGAAACAGGTTTTATAATCACATGGCCAGATCACTCATTTTCTGACTGCTAACAAGCTAGAACAGTCAGTCAATGCCAAACAACTCCAAATGTTTGAGCACTCACTTATAATGCCAAACCACTCACAATGCCAGATCACTTCCAATTTGTGACCACTCACTTCCAATTTGTGACCACTCACTTCCAATTCCTGACCACTCACTTCCAATTCCTGACCACTCACTTCCAATTCCTGACCACTCACTTCCAATTCCAGACCACTCACTTCCAATTCCTGACCACTCACTTCCAATTCCAGACCACTCACTTCCAATTCCTGACCACTCACTTCCAATTCCAGACCACTCACTTCCAATTACTGACCACTCACTTCCAATTCCAGACCACTCACTCCCTATGTCAGGCAACTCACTTTCAATGTCAGACCACTCACTTCCAATGTCAGACCACTTACAATACCAGACCACTCACTCCAATGCTAGATCACTAACTTTTTATTTTTTCTTTACTCTGTTGATTCCATTACAGGATAAAGGGGAAGCCTATGTAAAACAGTTGATGATGTCATCACTGCCGCTACCTCAGGTCAAGGTCAAGTTCATTGGTTCGACAGGGGTGGGCAAGTCCACCCTGATCGAGACCTTGAAATGTGGTCTGTTCAGCAGTTTCTTTCGGCGGTCACGAATCAGTAGTACCAGCGGTAACAGTAGTAGCCACTCCAAGTCCCCAGGTTGGTTTGACATTTATTTAGACTTGTTATACTATTAAATTACATTTTTCTGGGGTTTATGCAGGTGTAGGCAATGCCAAATTTCACACAAATTGAATAAGATCAGAAGGACTTTATGTTAACACTTCACTTAATGAATAAGCTTTTTATCTAATGCTGACCAGTAGATCCAGATCAGCCAGCGCATTGATTCTAAACTTCTTGGTCAGAAATAATCTAATGAATCTAAAACAGTGAAGATCCTTTTAGACAGCACAGATGTGATCGCTGATCTGGATCTACACTGGTTGCACATGTGATAAAAATCTTTTTCATGGAGTTAAAGGTTAAATTTATAAATAAAAAAATGAGAATAAATAATAATTATAGCAATAAAACAACAAACAGAATTCTCAACAAACAAACCCCTCTATAACTGACACCTAAGGGACTGAGGTAAAGTGTCCTTAATAGCAAGTTGTCCTTAATTGTGGATTTGAATCAAGAAGAAGAGAAACTGTCTATTCTTTAAAAAATTCACCCATAATACAAAGTGCCCGTAATATCGAGTGTCCGTAATGAGGGATTTTACTGTACTAGTATGTATTTTAAAATAAATGAAATCATATTTAATGTTTCTCTCTTCTATCACTGTGGAAACAATTCTATTTTTGCATATTTTGTGCTTGTAAATTTGTAAACTGATAAGCACAAAAAATTTATGAAAATAGTCAACCCATGAATATTAACCCTTTCCTTACAGATACACCTTCATTGCTTGGGCGAACAGTTTAGATCCAGATCAGCTGGCACATCTGTGCCGTCTGATCAGGATCTACTGTTCGCTTTTTGAATTGTTAGGTTATTTCTTACCAAAATATGACCAGTGCAGATCCTGATCAGATGGCACGTATATGCCAGCTGATCTGGATTTACACTGGTCGCACATGCGTAAAAATGTGTATATATGGAGGAAAGGGTTAAAGATTTCATAGTTAAAGAGATGCCTTATACCTGTATGATATTACTTCAGGATCCAAACCCCGCTTGCCGAGACAGTACAGTTTACCTACACCATTGTGTTACTCTGTCGGTAATCCACAATATACGAAAGGCATCAATATTCAACATGTTAACATTACGGGTAAGTTTTGTTGGTGAAAAGTTTTCATTACCATCATATTTTAGTTGCAGATGTTTGTTTATCTTATTTAAAGTCTGAAAAAAACATAGTTTATATGCTTATTTTTTTGCGATAAATAATAATCTGCATTTTGAGCATTTATTTCTGCGTTTACAAACTCTATATGCCTCCCACAAAGTTACAAATGTTGAACTGATGGGAGAGGTCAATTTCTTAAAGATCACCAGCTTTGTAATATTATTGATTTTCATAATAGGATTGGTACAACAAAGGTCATATTGAGCTATGTCGAGGTAAAACAAAGTTACAGGTGTGGGGAAATAGTCCTTCAGTAATCATTATGAGCCCTACTGCATGTTGTGTGACTGTTTTTTTTTTATTTAATCATCTGTGTAGATCTGGATAACTATGTTGATTTGATCAACAATTTTCTCTGTTTTATTTAGGTGTAGGTGACCTAAGTCTGTGGGATTTCACAGGTTATGAACCTTATTACATGTTGTATGACCACTTCCTGGGAGAGACGGGCTGTATACATGTAGTCATGTTTAGTTTGATGGATCCGTTCGATGAACAGCTCGCTCAGGTCTCCTTCTGGCTGCACTTCCTCAAAGCAAGGATTACACCTTTATTACCTCTAGGTAAGCCATTGAAGAGCTTGATTACACCTTTATTACCTCTAGGTAAGCTATTGAAGAGCTTGATTTCACCTTTATTACCTCTAGGTAAGCTATTGAAGAGTGTGATTACACCTTTATTACCTCTAGGTAAACTATTGAAGAGTGTGATTACACATTTATTACCTCTAGGTAAGCCATTGAAGAGCTTGATTACACCTTAATTACCTCTAGGTAAGCCATTGAAGAGCTTGATTACACCTTTATTACCTCCAGGTAAGCTATTTAAGAGCTTGATTACACCTTTAATACCTCTAGGTAAGCCATTGAAGAGTTTGATTACACCTTTATTACCTCCAGGTAAGCCACTGAAGAGCTTGATTACACCTTTATTACCCCTAGGTAAGCCATTGAAGAGTGTGATTACACCTTTATTACCTCCAGGTAAGCCACTGAAGAGCTTGATTACACCTTTACTACCTCTAGGTAAGCCACTGAAGAGCTTGATAACACCTTTATTACCTCTAGGTAAGCCACTGAAGAGCTTGATTACACATTAATTACTTCTAGGTAAGCCACTGAAGAGCTTGATTACACATTAATTACTTCTAGGTAAGCCACTGAAGAGCTTGATTACACCTTTACTACCTCTAGGTAAGTGATTGAATAATTAAAAAACTGTATGCTGGGCTGTAGTGAAGATAGGCAGTTATTTTATTTATGATAGATTTTCTGGCTGCATTGATTCAAAACCTTTTCATTGCCATTTCTAGAAAAAGGTTTACATTTAACCCATTGCTCCATATCAATATATGGAGCAATTGGTTAAATGTTTTGATGCGTGTGCAAGCAATGTAGATTCAGATCAGTTGGTACATTCATGCTGCCTGATTTCGATCAGCACTTGTCATATCTTGGTCAGAAATAACATAATGAATCTAAAAGCAAACAGTGTAGATCCTGATAAGACTGCACAAATGTGCCAGCTGATCTGGATCTACACTGTTTGCCCATGCCATATTAAAGGCATATCTTTGGAGTAAAGAATTAGTTGTAAGTTATAAGTGTTCTGGCTGCTTTAATTTAAAAGCATTTCATTGCCATTTCTAGAAAGGGTTTTAAATTTAACATGGGCTGTATAAAAAAATGAGTAAGATTAATGTTATAAGAAGGACATTATGTTAAGGAGCATACATTTACTCGAGTCATGTTTGTATATATTCTGTTGAACAGGTCACTGCGGACAGCACCTGAATCGACCCAGTGTATTACTTGTTGCCAGCCATGCTGATAAAGCTGGCTGCCCCAAGAATGCCCGAGGGGAATACGCCAGTCCTGTGGCCAGTAGTATTCTTGCTAAAGTACAGCAGAACTTTCGAAGTGACCTTGACATTTTGGAAAGGGTGTTTGTTGTGGATACACAGGTTGCCCAGACTCCTGATGTGAAGGCCTTGAAACATCAGCTTTTTAACTCAAGAGCTAAAATTGTAAGAGTAAGTATTTGAATCTTTGTTATTTCATCAGATTCTCAATAAATTTATTAACCTTTTACTCCGTATATTTTTGTTTAAGAAGCATATGTAGACCAGTGTAGATCCAGATCAACCAGGATATCTGTGCAATCTGATCTGGATCTGCACTTGTTGCATATTGATCAGAAATAACCTTAGGAATCAAAAAGCAAAAAATGAAGATCCTGATCAGATGGGATGGATGTGCCAACTGATCTGGATCTACACTGTTCGCACACGCAATATAGGTGTATCTATTGAGTTAATTAAGGGTTAACTGTTTTGCAAAACATTTGAACAGAAATGAAAGTAATCTGGTATTTTGCAACAGTTTGAGAATAGTTATTATGGATATTTGAGAAACCTAATACCTTGAGTAACTTTAAATCTTGCAGGGTAAGATTGCCACTATAATTTGCATCTTCGACCTAATATAAAATCTCGTTTCAACCAAATTTGATTTTTGGCAAGGCAAGAAAACTGAAAAACTAGACCGAAATCTTTCAAAATATACCAGTGAGAAAGGTTCAAGATAGTCATGTTTGAAATAACATTCTGATTGGTGAATATTTCTTAAGTTCAAAACCTGGTACAAGGTTTTGATATTAGGCCTACATATTTGCCATGAATAAACAACTTATCCTTAACATAATTCTAATTTAGTAATGATATATTTGCCATGGGTTAACAACTTAGCCTTGCCAACACAATTTGGTGATAATATATTTGCTATGTGTTAACATGGGTTAGATTCACAAAATTTATTTCCTTTGGTTTCATATTTGTAGTTCATTTTTTATCCAACTTCAAGGATAATATAAAAGCTTCTTGTGAAAAACTTAATAATCTTACCTGCCAAGTGTAAATTGTTTAATTGAAATTTCAGAGTGTTGATAGAAACAGTGGTTTCCTAGAGGCGATGTTAATGACGTTGCCGTCATGGCGACGCTCTTCCTCCTCTTTCCCGGTGTTATCATGGCAACAGTTTGTTGAGTTTGTGAGGTCAAAGGTTAATCCACTGGTTGGAGAAAACCATATAAAGCATCTTGTAGGACAGCTGCAGTTCATAGGAGAGGTATTGTTTCTTTTTATGGGTATTATTATTTATAATTGCTTTTTTGTGATTTTTTTGTGAATTTAAAGTGATAATCTTAGTCTTAGTCAATCCCCTGCCTTCTCCGGTAATGATGGGCCCCACGAAGTAGGAAGCATATAGAGTTGCACTTGTCCGTATGTTCTGTGCGTATGTCATCCAAATCTGGTGGCATCAACTCTGCCTTAACTTTCAGGCAGATTTCTTTCAAACTTGCACAGATGATCAAGCAGGATGTGTGGATGATTGTAAAGAAAGGATTTTTTCCTGCAGCCATTTTACCAGAGTTATGGCCCTTTGTTATTACAAATGTTGTTGCAGCAGTGGGGGCATCAGTGTTTGAGGACACATATATACACCTTTATGGCATGAGCTAACATTGGTAGATCCAGATCAGCGTGCTGTTATTTGTAACCAAGATACTACCAGTGCAGATCCTGATCAAATGGCATGGATGTGCCTGCGGATCTTGACCAACAATGGTCGCACATGCAATAAAATGTGTATATATGGAGTAAAGGGTTAAATCCAGATTCAAAAAACAATTGAGGCATATACAGGTAGATTGAATAAGTCTGTTGGTCAGTCTGTCTGGATTAAATTTGTAAAATGATTTAATAGGATGTTGAGAATTTTCTTAACATATGTATCAAGTTTTGGCAAGGGTTTAACCACTAACACAGATGGCTCAGTATGAACTCAGGCACTGGTTATTGAACTTGATCAGGAAAAAAAGGTTTATCATCCACGCAGGTCACTACAGCCTTCCCTTACTGCCAAACAGTAGAAAGAAAGAAAGGTTGTAAGATTATAATACATTGAGATATTTAGAAATACGAGGAGTTTTGAAAGTGATTCTTAAGACTAGGCAAGTTGTCACTCAAATGGATTGACAGTTTGTTGTTTTTAACTTTAACATTAACATTTCAATTTCAGAAATGTACTTTACTTGTTTTCAGATTGTGTATTTAGAGAAGGAACCAGGAGACAGTCTTGTTGTCCTTAATCCAAAATGGCTGTGTGGTGATATCATTGGTAACCTTATATCGCACGAGAAAATCGTGCAGTCTCGTATAACAGGGTGTTTCTCCGTTGATGAATTCCAAATAATGTATCCTGAAACTGACGCCTTAGCCTTGCTCAATGTTTTAGAGGCGTTAGAAGTGTGTACCCGCTGTGAAAATGATGATGAGATTGAATACGAATTCCCGTGTTTGAATTTTGTCGAAACGTTAAATGGCTTATGGCAGAGAGATTTAAAACATTTTGGTAACGCTGTGTATGGTGGTGTTAGAATAAAGTCCCCTGATAATCTCGCACAGTTGAAACATATTTTTCCACGTATACAGACGCATTTACGTAGGAACATTATTCAAGAGAGTGATGATCCGGATTCGGATCTGTATCAGTGGCATCACGGGTCGAAATACTGCTGCGGGGATCTAGAGGGGATGATCAGTATGGATCGACAGGAACAATTTGTCGAGATAAAGGTACGAGGACCACCAGAATCTGCAATGGCTCTGTTCTATTTCCTGGAAGACTTTGTAAACACTACAGAACAAGTAATTAGTCATGTGACTCCTGGATTGTGTTTTGAAAAACATGGCCTTAGTCCGTCCCATCTTAAAGATCATGTTAAGAATCCGCATTCTTATACGTCCAAGGAGATCTTAACATCGGAGTTAAATAAGTGCTCAGTATTAAGTTTGCCTGACGATAAAAAAGAAAACTTTATTGATGTGATATTTCTTGGCTCTACGGAGGCTAAAAATAGTGTTTGCCTAGGTGTTGATCTGCCGATATCATATTTACCGATTTACGCGCGGCAACAGCTGTGCCAAATCATGGACCCTCAAGACCCCTTAGGAAGGGACTGGTGCCTTCTAGCTGTTACTCTCGGTCTTGAAACGTGTCTTCCGTCGTTAGATACAAGTAGCAATAAAGGAGAAAGTAAAACAGAAAGAACATTGGAGGAATGGTGTAATGTTGAACCTAATGCAACTATAGGACAATTAATAGCGAAATTACGGGAATTTAATCGTGAAGATGCTGTGGAGGTTTTGTTACAAACGTCACCATTGTTTAGGAACTTGGTGTATGATGAACAGTCGACTGATGAAGGCAGTGGGACCCCTGGTCAGGGTACAGCCTCGACCAATACTCTGTCAAACCTGTCTAGATGACGGTGACAGTTACATTTATAGTCGATGTCAATAGTAGGAACACATGAGCTACGTCACAGAGAAATGTGTCTGCGGTGATAACTTCAGTTTTGAGCTGCTGCTGTTTTTGGAAAGAATGAACAGTAATTAGTAATGATTTTTTTAATAATGAAATTTGGTGATATGTTACAATTCTTAACTTCAGTAAAACCCCTCATTACGGACACTATATTACGGGCACCCCGGTATTATGGGCGATTTATTCAAGAACGGACATGTTCTCTTCTTCTTGATTTAAACCCACAATTAAGGACAACCCGCTAATAAGGACACTTTCCCTCAGTCCCTTAGGTGTCCGTTATAGAGGGGTTTCACTGTACATCATATTGTCATTGTAATTCTAAGAAGATGTATGCACTTTATACAAAATTTTGAAAAGAATGAAATGAGGAATGAAAATACTACAAAATATCACATGCTCTGTATGGACTATCTGATTTGTTATCGATACTAGGGGTATTTTAATGCTTCTAAACAGATGAAAAACAAATATGCTCAAATTTATCTTATGATGTTGTACTCCAAGTCTTTTTAGAATTACAGCAATAATATAGATAAAAAGTCCACAAAATTAATAAAAATAGTCATCTACTCAGGATCAAGTTATTTTATTGAATGAATGATGTCTAATTCCTGTAGATACATTTTTGCTATGGCCTGGCTCAATAATTCTTTTATATATGCCAAATACTGTGGTATCATTCAATTTCGCAACAATAAACTTTCCCTGACAAGAAATTGTTATACAAGTGAACCTGCCATGGCAGCCACCTGCATTCAGCAACCACCTGTCTTAAACAAACAGTGAATATGTTCTAAAGAAGTGACATTTTGTTCTAATTGTTATTTTGGTAAATATACGTCACCAAGACAAACCAAACATATCAGTAGTTTGTAATTTTAATGTTAAACCAAAATAAAATTACAGACATGCCATATCCTCACAAGTACCTTCTCGGGCTATAGCAGCATAATCTTCCTGCAAATACTTGGTCTGTGCGTGACAGATAAGAAACAACTGATCCAATGTATCTTGAGTAATCTCCTGACCAGGTTCGATAGTTGATGATAATTTAGCAGTCGATCACTGTACCTGCTACACTTGGTCAATATGTTAAAAATAGGCTGGTTGGATCGCTTGATCCCCTGACGAGATTCGTTGAGTTTGAGCTCAGTAGGTAGCTTGATTCTTGCTAAAGAGTCCTTTAACGCACTGAAATCTCCTTGGGTATCAGTCCACTTCCCGGCGGCGTTCTGATGCTGAAGAACGGGGCCTGTTGCCACCATGTGGCTGACTGGCGGGTGCACAAAATCCGTAAACTCCTTCGAGATCAGCGAAGTACGGCACCCTGCAGAAGCACTCTGCACTTTGCTTAACCCCTGCTCTAATTTTCTGTCAAATTTATCTAGTTTCTCACGAAACTCCGAAACAAAAAGTCTAAATTCTTCCATTCAGAAAATATGTCCTCTCCCGAGAATGTACAAGATGAGAACGTCGTGATGTCATACAGCTGGTATGATGTCACCAAGACTAAAGTATGGTCAGTTTGTCTCGTGACTACTACCTGTCTTAAACAGCCACCTGTTATAAGCAGCTCCTTTTTGTGACTCCCTTGCATGGCTGCTTAATACAGGTTTTACTGTATTTGCACAGGCATAAATATGTGCTATTAGTTCTTCTATTTAGACATATTAATACATGGTGTCATTTTGCTGGGGTTCAAATTTGTGAATTTACCCTACAACAAAATACATGAAATTTTAATTCATGTTAACTTTTATTCCACAATACTTGGCATCATATAAAACCCTAAGACAGCTATGATGAACCTTTGCATGTGTAAATTTTGATAATTTAATTTATAGTTTAAGGGAGGTTGGGGGAACATAATTTAGTACCTTATTATACATTGTAGACCCCAATACAACTGCTGGGATGTTGTGCTAATCTGGTTTTACAGTGTTTACAAATGCAAGTAGTAGTGGTTTTATTTAACCCTTTCCTCCATAAATATGCATTTTATTCCCATGTGTGATCAGTGTAGATCCAGATCAGCCGGAACATCCGTGCCATTTGATCAGGATCTGCACTGGTCGCATTTTGGTCAGAAATAACCTAACAAATCAAAAAGCAAACAGTGCAGATCTGGGCCAGATAGCACAGATGTGCCAGCTGATCTGGATCTACACTGTTTGCCAACACAATAATGGTGTGTCTATGGAGGAAATGGTTAAGTGGAAGTATGTTTGGCTTATGATGTGTCTGTTGCCTTTACTCCATGGGAAATGGCTGTTATCCCATAAACAATCAGTGTAGTAGATCCTGATCAACTAACACATCCATGCAGTCTGATCAGGATCTGCACTGTTTGTGTTTGATTCAGGTATTTCAGACAAGCAACCAGTGTAGATCCAGATCAGACAGTATGAATGTTCCTGCTGATCTGTAACATCACTGGTGCCACATGCCATATATTCAGTATATATGTAGTAAAAGGTTAAAAGATTCTACTGTAATTCACCTATACTATTCAACATTGACTTTTAAGTATATATTAGAAATCTTTAGACTTAAGGTATATGTTAGAAATTATGCATAATCTTAATAATTTAATTATTTATTGCCCATATTTTTCTAAAATTATGTCTTAGTGATTTATTCTGTTTAAGGTGAGGGGAATACTGTATTTAATCCATGGAATATGGCTGTTATTCGATGTTCAACTTGTGTATATACAGATCAGCTGGCACATCTGTATAGTCTATTCTTGATCTATACTAGATTCATTAGGTTACAAGAAGCAAAAGAATAGTTTAGATCTAGATCTGACTGCTCAGGTGTGCAGTCTTGTCTGGATCTGACAGCTCAGATGTGCAGTCTTGTCTGGATCTGACTGCTCAGATGTGCAGTCTTGTCTGGATCTGACTGCTCAGGTGTGCAGTCTTGTCTGGATCTGACTGCTCAGGTGTGCAGTCTTGTCTTGATCTGACTGCTCAGGTGTGCAGTCTTGTCTGGATCTGACTGCTCAGGTGTGCAGTCTTGTCTGGATCTGCACTGAGTGCACATTGGATTTGAGCTATATATTTGGATTAAAATGGTTAATGTTGCATTTTTTGCTATACATGTAATTTTATATGCATGTAAGCTGTTTTTCTTGAAATGGTTTGTTATAAAACATGAAATAGTTTACTAATTAACGAACAAAGTTTACACACCTTATGATGGTACTATTATTATGCTACTGAAGTGCTATGTTGATATAAAATCTGTGATGTAGAACACAGTGTTTAAGGGTTCATGTCAAAATGATGTATCTCGGGTACAGAATAAAAGTAGATACATCAGTTTTGAGCTGAACTCTTGAAATATAACCCGATGAGTGTATATTTTTATCCTCATTTTTTAAAACTTTTTTTGGAATTCTTCATCTGTTGTTGCTATTTTCTGTGTAAATTTTTTTTTTGTTTTTGACATGCACTTTTGCACTTTTTTCTGTTTTTGACCAAACCATAAAGTATTGAGAATTCGGAAATCCATGAAAGTATTCATGTTTTTGAAATGATATTGGATATTAAAGTTGTTGAATAATATTCGTTTTACCCTTTAGGGGATATGGCTGTTATCATAAGGGCGAACAGTGTAGATCCAGATCAGCCTGCACATCCATGCCATCTGATCAGGATCTAAACTGTTTGCTTTTGATGAATTGGTTATTTCTGACAAAAAATTGAACAATTCAGATCCTGATAAGATGGCACGGAGGTGCCGGCTATTTTGGATTTACACTCTTCACACATGCAATAAAAGGGGTATCTATGGAGGAAAAGGTAGAATAAAGGACGAGGTTCTGCTGGTTGCAGTGTAAGGGGAAGACACTTCTGCAGGCCTTCAGCATCTCTGCTCTGTGTAAGGGGAAGATACTTCTGCAGGCCTTCAGCATCTCTGCTCAGTGTAAAGGGAAGATACTCCTGCAGGCCTTCAGCATCTCTGCTCAGTGTAAGGGGAAGATACTCCTGCAGGCCTTCAGCATCTCTGCTCAGTGTAAGGGAAAGATACTTCTGCAGGCCTTCAGCATCTCTGCTCAGAAGGGCTTTAACCATTTACTCCCTATATATGCCTTTTATCAGGTAGTTGACCAGTTTAGATCCAGATTGGCCAGCACATCGGTACCAACTGAACTGGATCTACAATCTCGGCATTCTGGTCAGAAACAACCTAATGAATGTAAAAGTAAACAATTTAGAATGTGAACAGATGGCACAGGTGTGCTGGCTGATCATGATGTAATCTCTTTGCCCATGCAATAAAGCGTCATCTATAAAGGGTTAGTGTCCTTAGAATTAGTAAGTTTTACATTCTACATATCTTGTCTAGTCTACTTTGTAAGTGTTCATTTTATGTCCCTGGGTAATATAATCCAATACTCGAACGTTGTTAACGGTTAACCTTTTTCTCCATGGATACGGCTTTTGCTTCATGGGTGATCAATGTAGATCCAGATCAGCCAGCAAATTTGTGCCTATTGATGAGAATCTACACTGTTTGCTTTTAAATTCATAAGATTATTACAGACCAAGATTAAAAAAATGAAGATCTAGCTCAGACCACACATATGTGCTGGATGGTCTGGACCTACACTGATTACACATGTGATAAAAATGTATTACACCTCACATGATTAGTTTACTATATAGCGTAATGTGACGTCACAGGGAGATAATCGCTACTGTCACATATGCGACAGCATCATGTCACCCTCGCGTGGATCTAAAAATAAATATTTTGGAAATCCGATTACAAATTAACTTCTACGCATGCGTAATTGACCAAGGGAGATTTTGATCATTATTTGTAGCAGCTTATTGAGCATTATTGATTTTGGACTTCCGGCGCTTGATTTTGTTCCCAAACGAAATTTGGTCATAGTCAAGATCTCTAAAAAAACAAATGTTCGGTGTAATAAAATAAATATCACATCCCATTGGGGGAAACAGTACGAAATGTTAACCCTTGAGAAGATAATGACAACCTCGGCTAACGCCTCGGTCGACATTACTTCTCTGGGGTTAACATTTCATACTGTTTCCCCCAATGGGATGTGATATTTATATAATATAAGCAGTAAAAGGTTGACTGTTGGACATGGCTTTTATAACATGGGCAAATTATACATTTATGCAGTCTGATCAGGGTCTACATTGTGTGCTTGTAGAGATTTTGGATTATTTCTGACCAAGAATTAAAAAGTCTAGATTCAGATCAGATTGCATAGATGTGCAGAAGATACAGAAGATGTGTTGGCTGTTCTGGATCTACACTGATTGCACCAGTAATAGAAGGCATATCCATGGAGTAAAGGGTTAGATGTGTTTATAACTAATTGTTAGCTCACCGAACTAAAGCTCAAAGCAATAATTTTACAGGTGAGCCTGTGGTCTTTTGGTAACTACATTATTGTAATGTAGCACATTATTTCTTTCTTTTACGCACATGTTTTTGGTATTAGATAAACTGTACTTTAATTTGTTTCTATAAGAAATCATAGGACTTTGTAGGATCAGAAAATAGGATAGACCTATTATGTGAAATAAGCAAAGTGTAGATCCTGATCAGACAGCATGGATGTGCCTGTGATCTGGATCTACTCTGTTAGCCCTTGCAATAAATGGAGTAAACGGTTAAGAAACGAGCATTTACTTACAAATCTATAATTAGTCAGTATTATACAAGGAAAGTGCTAGTTATTATTGTCCCGCCATCTTTTCCTAAGTGTGACACGACGATGCGATACTGATGAGATCAGCTGATATTAATTATCCCTTTCCTCCATATTGTACACCTCTATGGCGAGGCGAACATTGTAGATTCAGATTAGCTGGCACAGCAGGGCCTTCTGATCTGACCAGGATCTGCATGGTTTGCTTTTTGATTATACTCCCACAAACGAAGTTTGAGGGGGTATATAGGAGTGAGCTTGTCGGTCGGTCTGTCGGTCAGATTATTCATTTCCGGATGATAACTCATGAAAGGCTTGACAGAATTAAATAATTTTTGGTACATGGGTATATCGTCATAAGATACAGGTCAAGTTCGATTTTAGGGCTGGTGGGATCAGTGTCAAGGTCACTGTTACTAAAAATAGAAAAATGTTTTCCGGACGATAACTCCTGAAAGGTATCAACTATTTAAAAAAATTTTGGTACACAGATGTAACATCACAAGATAAAGGTCAAGTTCGAATTTGGGGCTGGTGGGGTCAATGTCAAGGTCACTGTTACTAAAAATAGAAAAATGCTTTCCGGATGATAACTCATGAAATACTTCACAGATTAAATCCTTTTTTGGTAAATAGATGTATCATCAGAAGATACAGGTCGAGTTCGACTTTGGGGCCTGTGGGGTCAATGTCAAGGTCACTGTTACTTAAAATAGAAAAATTGTTTCTGGACGATAACTCATGAAATACTTCATAGATTTAATTATTTTTTGGGACACAGATGTAACATAACAAGATACAGGTCGAGTTCGACTTTGGGGCCTGTGGGTTCAAGGTCAAGGTCACTGTTATATAAACTTCAAAACTTCATTTCCACTCAGTAACTATAGCTTGGAATGAGATTCTTAAATAAAATTTGGTGTATTGGTGGTTTTTGTGAAGATGACTTGGGATTCAAAGGAAGGCATGTGGGGTCAAGGTCACTGTTACTAAAAATAGAAAAAAACTATATATGCTTAATAACTTTGGTTCGGAATGAGATATTGTGATGAAAATTGCTATATAGGTATTGTCTGTGAAGACTAAACGGTATTGAAATTGGGCCAGATGGGGTAAAGGTCACTGTTCACTGTTACTAAAAATAGAAAAAAATGGTTTCTGGATGATTTCTCATGAAAAGCTTCACATATATAAACAATTTTTTGGCGCACAATTGTTTGATAAAAGTTAAGTAAATGTCACTGTTACTAACATATTCAAACCATTTATGCTCAATAAATTTAGAAGGAATGAGATATTGTGATGAAACTTGCTGTTTATGTGGCTACTGTGAAGACGACACTTTGGATTGAAGGTGGGGCACATTATGTCATTGATTCGAAGCATTCCCAGTTCAAGTATCAAGCACACATGTGGGGGTATTTAATCACTTTCAGTGATAATTCTAGTTTATTTAGTTATTTCTGACCAGTTAGGGATCAACACAGATCCTGATCAGAAGGCACAGGTGTGCCAACTGATCTGGATCTACACTAGTTGCACATGCGTAAAAAGGTGTATAATTATATGGAAAAAAGGGTTAATGTGTTTACCTTCATTTTTGTACGGTCATTTGTATGTTTTGTACAAAAGTAAAATGAATAAAAAATACAAATTAAAATCATTGAACAGAAACTTGTGTATTTGCATTTTGTTCACCTTTGATAAAAGAAGGACAGAACTTTCTGTCCTATTGTTCACAAAACTGTGATTTTCATTGTCGGCTGATATTTAATTTTAAATCTTACATATTTACACTTCAACTTTGTCTCCTACGAGGAAGTATTATTCATCTATCGTATCATAATTTCTAATGGTAAACAGTGTGACATATTACTTGGAAAGGCATGGCTACTGTAGAAACATCCACAATTTATTGGACGTTGCACACTGTTTTTACGATTGACGTAGCATGTTTTGCCACGAGTCGCCGTGAAAAAGGGTGCCGTCATTCACTTTGTCGTCAATGTGGCTGTTCCAACAGCATTCTAAAGCTTCAATATCACAAATTCTTCTAAAATCTTTCTGTTATAATGAGAGTATTTATGTGTGTAAATATAAGAATTGAATCGATAATTGATAATTTTCATTTGGGTATGAAAAACAGTTGGATTGTTTAAAGTATGCAAGAAGCCCTATGGGCTTTACACACTTTAAACAACCCAACTGGTTTTCATACCCAAATGAAAACCATCAAATATCAATCCAATGCTTAACAGACTGCCAAGATCCTCCGATGGCAATGCATTGAAGCGACAGTGATTCAATCCACTGCTACAGGCCTGTAATTTTTTACCTTATAAACTGCGTGACAAACATTCTCAGTTATGCTGTATAAATTATGTTCATGCTAATATGAAAATACCAAATAGCCTCCAGTGGTATATTGCAGGATTTATCATGGGATTTTGTTCAGGCGAGTAGATATACATGTTTTATATCTCTCAGGGCTATGCCTCTGGTGTATATCATTGCCAAGGTATCTAAAGTTTCAAAATTCCAATCAAACAAAATTAACCCCACCCCTGCTTTGACTTCTGGTCCCCAATCCCACAAGCAACCTTCCTTCAAGGGATGAGATTCGTCCTCAATTTCCACAATCCCCAGCGCGAGTACTGGTTGGAAACTCGGGAAGCAGTCATCGAGTGTGATAAATATAAGTTGGAAGAACTTGTTTCACAATCGATGTAAAATAAATAAGTTTAAACTAACCCTTCTCTCACATCCCCACTCACCCCCAATATAAATTTTCATGTTGATATCCTATAACTTCCAAACATTGCTCTTTGTTTACCTAGCTGTTGACAATTAATTAAATTTTCTTTTTAACTGTTGGCAAACTAGATGTCAACTTTGAAGTTTGCTGATGTCTACATCTTAGATGTAATACATGCCCCAGGTGGCTGATATCCTGATTATTGATTTCCTAGCTGTAGATGGATATTAAAATTCTCTGAAAATGGATGATTTTAGTCTAGGTAAATGTTATAATTTCAGGGTTTTTCAGGGGCAAGAATTTCACATCATTTAAAGTATACATCATTCGTATGATTTATCATCGTCCATCCCATGAAATTTACACTTCAACTTCGTCTCCTACGATGAAGTCTTATTCATCTAAAGAATCATAATTTCTGATGGTAAACAGAATGACGTATTTCTTAAAAAGGCGTGGCTACAGTAGAACCCTTCATAATTTGTTGGACGTTGCACAATGTTTTGAGGTGTGACGTTGCCGAGCACGCACATTTTGCCACGAGTAGCTGTGAAAAAGCGAGCCGTCATTCACTGTCATCAATGTTGCTGTTCCAACAGCCATTAGAAAAAGCCGTAATATCAAATTCTTCTAAACAAAAATAATTTCTGTAATAATAGACTATTTACAATAACATGTGTGTAAATATAAGTATTGAATCGATATTTGATGGTTTTTCTTTGGGAATGGAAAACAGTTGGATTTTTAAAAGTACACATGACGCCCTCTGGTTTATGTAATTCTTAAATTAACCAATTTAAATTTGTTCTATACAAGATAACAATTATAATTAGCTCCAACACCAAACATAATTACCATTCCCCTGATATTTTTACCATGTTTTGTCAAATGCATCCATATTACATGACCCAAATTTTGTTCAAATGGTACCACTTGATGCCAAATAATGGACACCTTAGCTGAACAAGGCAAAAAGAAGCATCTATCAAGCATTCAATTCAATATTATTCCCCAGTGCCCAAGGTTATAAAACTGAGAATGGAAACCAGTCTCAATTCTCAAGCAACTGATTGGCTGAAATGGCAACCAGTCATAAGGTGTATCCATGTTGGATGAATGAAGGATCAAACAGTGACATAAACATTGTTTCCACATCGAATATAAACCAAAATCAATGTTTACACACTCAGGATACACGCTACATCCATTGTGCACAAATGGTTTGTAATATATATTCACTATTCCCATAAAATTATGGGATATACGAGTAAGCCATATTCTGAGTTCAAACATGGGATATAAGCCCTACCCACTGTTGACCAACAGCATGTAAGCCATATTCTGAGTTCACACATGGGATATAAGCCATACCCACTGTTGACACACAGGGTGTAAGCCATATTCTGAGTTTACACATGGGATATAAGCCATACCCACTGTTGACCAACAGCATGTAAGCCATATTCTGAGATTACACATGGGATATAAGCCATACCCACTGTTGACCAACAGCATGTAAGCCATATTCTGAGATTACACATGGGATATAAGCCATACCCACTGTTGACCAACAGCATGTAAGCCATATTCTGAGATTACACATGGGATATAAGCCATACCCACTGTTGACCAACAGCATGTAAGCCATATTCTGAGTTCACACATGGGATATAAGCCATATCCAGGACACAGGGTTTGAGCCATATTCTGAGATTACACATGGGATATAAGCCATACCCACTGTTGACCAACAGCATGTAAGCCATATTCTGAGTTCACACATGGGATATAAGCCATATCCAGGACACAGGGTTTGAGCCATATCCTGAGTTCACACATGGGATATAAGCCATATCCAGGACACACAGTGTTTGAGCCATATTCTGAGTTCACACATGGGATATAAGCCATATCCAGGACACACAGGGTTTGAGCCATATTCTGAGTTCACACATGGGATATAAGCCATATCCAGGACACAGGGTTTGAGCCATATTCTGAGTTCACACATGGGATATAAGCCCTATCCAGGACACACAGGGTTTGAGCCATATTCTGAGTTCACACATGTATGGGATATAAGCCATATCCAGGACACACAGGGTTTGAGCCATATTCTGAGTTCACACATGGGATATAAGCCATATCCAGGACACAAAGAGCCATATTCTTGAGTTCACACATGTATGGGATATAAGCCATATCCAGGACACACAGGGTTTGAGCCATATTCTGAGTTCACACATGGGATATAAGCCATATCCAGGACACACAGAGCCATATTCTTGAGTTCACACATGGGATATAAGCCATATCCAGGACACACAGGGTTTGAGCCATATTCTGAGTTCACACATGTATGGGATATAAGCCATATCCAGGACACACAGGGTTTGAGCCATATTCTTGAGTTCACACATGGGATATACATGTAAGCCATATCCAGGACACACAGGGTTTGAGCCATATTCTGAGTTCACACATGTATGGGATATAAGCCATATCCAGGACACACAGGGTTTAAGCCATATTCTTGAGTTCACACATGGGATATAAGCCATATCCAGGACACACAGGGTTTGAGCCATATTCTTGAGTTCACACATGGGATATAAGCCATATCCAGGACACTCAGGGTTTGAGCCATATTCTTGAGTTCACACATGGGATATAAGCCATATCCAGGACACACAGGGTTTGAGCCATATTCTGAGTTCACACATGTATGGGATATAAGCCATATCCAGGACACAGGGTTTTTAGCCATATTCTTGAGTTCACACAGGGATATAAGCCATATCCAGGACACACAGGGTTTGAGCCATATTTCAAGTTCACACATGTATGGGATATAAGCCATATCCAGGACACACAGGGTTTGAGCCATATTCTAAGTTCACACATGGGATATAAGCCATACAGGGATTTCAATAGCTTATATTTACACTTCAACTTTGTCCCCTATGATGGTCTTATTCATGTAACGAATCATAATTTCTAATGGTAAACAGTTTGACGTATTATTTTGAAAGGTGTGGCTACTGTAGAACTGTTCACAATGGACGTTGCACAAATTTTTGACAAGTGACATTGCTGTGCACGCACATTTTGTTGCGCTGTGAAAAAGCTTGCCATCATTCACTTTGTTGTCAACCTGGCTGCTCCGACAGCTATTCGAAAAAAGCCGCAATATCACAAGTTCTTCACAACAATTTCTGTATTAATGAGAGTATTTATGTGTGTAAATATAAGAATTGAATCGATTTTGATAGTTTTCATTTGGGTATGAAAAACAGTTGTGTTGTTTAAAGTACCTAAGAAGCCCTTCTGGCTTCACACACTTGAAACAACCCAACTGTTTTCCATACCACCAAAAAACCCTCCAAATATCGATTCAATCCTTAATTGAAAAACAGGGGTCATGGGTCATATCTTGTATTCAGTGACCTTTACTTCTTATAAAATTGCTTAAATTTCATTTTATTTTTTAATAAGCAAATTTTGTAGATCCCAATAAGAGGTGTGTAGGCCTTATTTGGATCTACACTGGTTATACATGGGATTGAAATGTGAGTAAAAAGATTAAAAGTAGGGGGCGGAATATTTGTTAATAGCTGCCATTACTACAACTGTAAATGCAGAAATTCTAATTAAGGTTTTAATTAATTATTTATTGCAGTCATCAGAGTATGAAAACATTTGCGTGTGGTTACAGCTAAAATGTATCCATATCAGATGAATGAACAAATTAATAATTCATTTCATATTAATTACACACATATTATATACAAGTTTTTCTTGAATGCAACCAGTGTAGATCCTGATCAGATGGCATATATGTGCTAGTAAATCTACACTGGTAGCTTCTTGGTCAGAAATAACCTGATGAATCAAAAATCAGTGTAGATCTTGATCAGACAGCACAGATGAGTGAGCTGATCCGGATCTACAGTTTACCCCTGGAATAACAGTCATATCCCATAGAAGTAAAGGGTTAATGATCAAAATTCTCATAAAAATGTAAGTATAAAGGCTGTTTACCAAGGATTAACCCTTTCCTCCATACATACGCATTTTTACGCGTGTGCGACCAGTGTAGATCCAGATCAGCCGGCACATCCATGCCTTCTGATCAGGATCTGCACTGGTCGCATTTTTATCAGACAAATACAAACAAATCAAAAAGCGACCAGTTTAGATCATGATCAGAGGGCTCAGATGTGCCGGCTGATCTGGATCTAAACTGTTCACCCGGGCAATAAAGGTGAGTCTATGGAGGAAAGGATTAAACGATAGCACACTTTCCTAGCATCTGGTGGCAAAACATAAACGCATGCCTGTCAACACCACAATTCTTCATTTCAATAATTCGAGAGCAGATTTCATTGTAACCATTCCCAGGGTAAATGTTTTAATTGAATAAATGAAAACTGTCTTATTGCAGCCAAGTGCAAGCTGAGTGTAAATATGATTTAACTCCACTCTATATAGACCTTTTAACACATCGGCTTACAGTGTAGATCTTGATCAGCCAGCACATCTGACTCTTTGATTTTAAATTCATAGCTATTTCTGACCAAAAAACCACTGGTGCAGATACAGATCAGACAGCATGTATGTGTATTTGCTATATGTGTATAAAATTTGAATATATGGAGTAAATGATTAAACAAACAATTTCTGAAACAACAAAGAACAAACTCTTTTTTTTTACAAAGTTTTAATATTCTTCATAGTGAAAAATATGCACAAAGTTTAATGATTTTATGAAAATTTCTGTGAAATACAAATACACAATATATTCTTTCAACAACATGTACAAGAAATGAAAAGCTTTTTGAAGAGTTAACAGGTTTAATCATATAAATAGATTCAGTTCCCAGTCACACTAAGTTACAAATGCATAGAATGTTTTTAACAATCATCAGTAAGCGCATAAATATGAACCTTTCACTCCATATATATGGGGTTTATCATGTGCACAACTGGTGAAGATCCTGATCAGCTGGCACAACTGGTGTAGATCCTGATCAGCTGGCACAGCACAACTGGTGTAGATCCTGATCAGCTGGCACAGCACAACTGGTGTAGATCCTGATCAGCTGGCACAGCACAACTGGTGTAGATCCTGATCAGCTGGCACAGCACAACTGGTGTAGATCCTGATCAGCTGGCACAGCACAACTGGTGTAGATCCTGATCAGCTGGCACAGCACAACTGGTGAAGATCCTGATCAGCTGGCACAGCACAACTGGTGAAGATCCTCATCAGCTGGCACAGCACAACTGGTGTAGATCCTGATCAGCTGGCACAGCACAACTGATGCAGATCCTGATCAGCTGGCACAACTGGTGAAGATCCTGATCAGCTGGCACAACTGGTGAAGATCCTGATCAGCTGGCACAACTGGTGTAGATCCTGATCAGCTGGCACAACTGGTGAAGATCCTGATCAGCTGGCACAACTGGTGAAGATCCTGATCAGCTGGCACAACTGGTGAAGATCCTGATCAGCTGGCACAACTGGTGAAGATCCTGATCAGCTGGCACAACTGGTGAAGATCCTGATCAGCTGGCACAACTGGTGTAGATCCTGATCAGCTGGCACATACGTATGTGCTGTATGAACAGGATCCACACCAGACATTTCTTGGTCAGAAATAACCTGATTTATCTAAAAGAAAAATCAGTAGATCCTGATCAGATGACATGGTGGGCCAGCTAATATAGATCTACTCTGTTCGCACATCACTAACAGCCATATCTCCTGGAGTAAAGGATTAATATGAAGTAGATAATAGTGTTAGATTTCAGCCCTTGATTTGGTTTCGAAGAGTTACAAACCTTGTGTACACTGGCTCTATACATTTCTGTTAGTTGTAAGCTTTAAATGGATATTACTCCTGATTAGAATTTACACGAAGTTGAAGTTTTTGCATACAATCTTGTACCATGCATTTCATGTTTATGTACTTAATGAACATTGCAATTCATGTACATGTACTTAATGAACATTGCAATTCATGTGCATGTACTTAATGAACATTCTTGCAATTCATGTGCATGTACTTAATGAACATTCTTGCAATTCATGTACCTTGCGATTCATGTACAAGTACTTAATAATTCATGTATGTCACAATTCATGTACATGTACTCAGTAATTCATGTAGACTGCAACACATGTACATTACATGTACTCGTGTACTTAATCATTCAAGATTCATGCATTCCTAGCGCTCAAGTTTTAGTTCCCTTTTTATGGACAACAAACTATTACACTTTCGTTACATAACAAGAACACTTAATTTTCAGCACTCGTAAGACTTCCTGAAAAGATGTTAAAAAAACATACCACTTAATACAGTGAATGACATACCACACTAACAATTTGTGCCATACTTATTTTAACCTTTTACTCCATATATACACATTTAAACTTTGGTGCAACCAGTGTATATCCGGATCAACTGGCACATCTGTGCTGTCCAATGTGTATCTACACTGGTCACATCTTGGTAAAAATATCCAAATGAATAGAAGTGTACAGTGCAGATTCTGATTAGATGGCACTTTAAATGTGCTGGCTGATCTGGATCTACACTGTTCTCCCACACAACACGTGGTATTATGGGGTAAAGGGAAAAAGTATGTAATGTGTTCAAAAATTCTAATCATCTGACAATAGGAATTAATTTTTTGAACATAGTATCAAAACCAAACAGCTTTTTTTTTTAAATAATAAAACAATATTTTGTTTGAAGCTATTTTCATGAAACAAGTTGTGTTCTCTTTTTTCCCCGCCAACACACAAATTAGTCTACCTATCGTACAACAATCAAATAAATAACCAAAGATTTCCTTCAAATCTGTACATAATAATGTTACTTAATAACACAGCGTCTCATTGTCTTTCTTATAAATAAGGTATAAATATAAAGGCAATTACATATATCAATTAGCCGCCATCAAAATGCAAGACAAAACAAAAACAAATTATTTGATTTTTGCTAATCATAAGCTAAGCTAAATAAGAAAGAACAAATACTGCTTAGCACAAAATAAAATCAAATCCCAAGTCAAACACATTATTTTTTGGAAGTCTTCAAATAGATCAGGGACTTTGATCATAAAACTGTGAAAAACTGTGGCCACAGTAGCCACCAAGGACTGACAATAAGTCTCAAATTTAAAACGTCACAGCTCAAAATAACAGATCTGATAGTGGAGACCTGACTTAACCCTTTAAATCCCTGGGATATGGCTGTTATACATCGGCGAAAAGTAATGATTCAGATTATCTGGCACATCCATGCCATCTCATCAGCATCTGCAATGCTCACTTTTGATTCATTATGATATTCCTTACCAAGTTGCGACCAGTCTAGATCTAGATCAAATGGCATGGATGTGCAATCTGATCTGGATCTACAATTGTTGCACATGTGATAAAACCTGTATGTATGGAGTTCAGGGTTAAATTTCAAGATTCTGATTGGCTGAAATGGAGACTAGTCTCCTAGGATCTACACTGTTTGCTTCTAGATTCATTATGATACTTCTGACTAAGAAGCAAACAGTGTAAATACAGATGAGACAGGATGGATGTGCCAGCTGTATTGGATCTACAAAGCTTGCCTATGGGATAGTTGTATATATGCAGTTATACAATGTGAATTTTATGCAGTTTCAAGACCGTTTCTAGGTTTCACAAATATTTTAAAACTGCTATTTTAGTAAGAAAAAAACATTTTCATGCCTAGACCATTTTTTGGCCATAACAATAAACAACAATTAATTTTAAGGCCTAAACTTGAGTTCTGTACAAAAAGTTACCAACAATGCCAGATTCTTCCCAAGAGCAACTTCCTTAAGTTATCAATACAAACATTTCCCCAAATTTAAGCACTTTTTATAAATAAATAATTAACTTAACAACTGAATGGCAGATTAAAATTCTGTAACATTTTGATCACTGTATTAGAACTTAGCAAGAAGAATTCTTTGAAAATGGATTTCAAATAAAACTCTTACAGTATTTCCAAACGTTTCAATCATAATGCCTTCTTCAGTTGTTAAAGTCACAACAAGTTTAAATTTTCTTCTTTACACAACACAATCACAAGTATTACCGATGCCAACAATGCAATCTACATTTACCTAACAGTTTTTCTAAACAAACACGGTACATTTCCCAGTAAATGTGTCATCAAATGACTAACTAGGTCGTACCTGGTGGCCATCATTTTGTAATGTTCTGTTATATACAGATAATGCTATTTTCCAGCAAAAAAACCTGCTATATAATCAAGAAGTATTCCTAAATTATCGAACAACGCTTAACCCTTTCCTCCATATATACATTTTTAGGGCATGAGCAAACAGTGTAGCTCCAGATCATCCGGCACATCCGTGCCATTTGATCAGGATCTGCACTGTTCTCTAATAGATTTAATAGGTTATTTCTGACCAAAAAGTGACCAAAGCAGTTCCTAATCAGATCACATGGATGTGCCAGCTGACCTGAATCTACGCTAGTCGCACACACGTAAAAATGTGTATATATGGAGGAAAGGGTTAATCCTGCATTTAATCAATAAAGAACAAGAAAGGCAAACATACAGCCACAGTCCACTTGTCCTCAACAACATCCGACCAAGAATCACATTTAGAAATCAAAAATAAGAAATCAAAATGTAACCCTAAAGGATAAGGTGATATAACTGACCCGGCCTTTATGGGTGTCAATCATCCTATTGTAAGATTTTGTTATATTGCAAACAGGTTAATTTTCATATGAAAGTATTCTGTAATTCAAATATTTGGCAAACAATTTTATTATGAATGTAATTTTCAAGTATAATTAATTAGCACTAATTTATATCTGTGCAAAATACTAATTGCAGCTTCTTAGCGTTAATTTGTATCAGTCAATTTATAATATGATGCTAAAATCAGATAGGAGCCATTAACTGCTAATCTTAACACAGTCACCCTCCTTTAACGCTACGATAGGCAAATCACTTCTACTATAAGGTCGTATGATGTCACATTATTATAGATCAAACAGTTTTAAAAATGCCCACAAATGAAAAAAGTTCCTAGTAAAAGAAAATTTATAATGTTATTACAAACTTATATTTAAAACGGTAGTGTTTTGCTTAACAAGAGGTTACTGCAGATTTTTGGTTTCAATGCATCATTATACAGTTATTTCATATGTGATTTTGGAACAGTCAAAATGTTGGCCCGAGGTGGAGGGATAGTGTTTTGAACTGTTTCCCGAGGCCGTAGGCTGAGGGCAACAGTTCAAAACACTATCCCCGACACCGAGGGACAACTGTTTGACTGTTCCAAAATCAAATATGAAATAACTGTTTTATTACCTGATCAATTACTGTTTTAACAGTATTTGCAGATGAAAAAAAGGAATAAGAAAATAATTTTGCAAAAATGTTTTTAATTAAACTTTTTTAATTTAACAATCTTGTAACTATGTCACACTGCCAACATTTTGTATGTCAGTAGGTTTTCATATTGTTTTTCTCTGTAATTTCATTAAAAAAAAACTTAAGAAAACTGTCATTTTGCTGACAAAATTTTAATTTGTTTAAATACTTCACCATATTTTATTTATGGAGAAATAATCATTGAAGTCAATTTGTTTCTTTACTGTTCCACATGACGTCATGACGTCAGAGCACACGAGGGAAACAGTCGAAACTATTGACAGGTCAACAGTTCGCAAACATGGACTTTCTTAGAATTTCAGAAAACAGTCAAAACTACCAATTTACATTTATATAAGGTATCAGGTAATAATACACAATATTTTAAGTCACTATTACACACAAAACCAAAGTAAGTTAGTATTCATTAATTTGTCAGTAAAGGAAAAAAGCACATTTATCAGGACATAAATTAAACAATGGGGAGGCAAAAAAATATGAAATATCAGAACACTTCAATAACAAAACTCACAGAGTTACTCAAACAGTTTCTATCATTTAACCCTTTTTCCATATATATGCATTTGAATGCAGGCGCTACTGGTGTAAACATGTGCCTTCTACACTGGTTACAACTAGGTCAGAAATAACCTAATGAATGTTAGAGAACAGTTAGATCCTGATTTGACAGCTGATCTTGATCTACACTGGTCACTCGTGTTAAAACATGCGGAGTAAAGGGTAATGTCCTCTAATGTGAAGATCTTTCAAGTGCCAATTAAGTCATTTGCATGAAAATCTGTCTCTACAGAATAAAATGATTCCAGTTTTACACTCAAGGCCCCCACCCCACCCCAACCGAAAATGAAGGTCTGACTAAAACTTGCAGTTTTTTATATGTAAGATGAGAAATAAATTCAAATGGATGTTGTATTCATACAATGTACGTTGTGTTGTTACGCCCCATGTATATAATTTTGCATGGTTAATTTACAAACAGGTGATTTTTTGAAATTTGACAGATTTATTTTACCTTTTAAGATGACATATACAGTTATACCTGGGGAGCTAAATTTACAATGTACTACCTTTCTTGCGTGGGTTAACACTCAACAGTGTAGATCTTGGTCAGCCAGCATATTCACGCCATATGATCTGCATCCCTTTGAGATTCATTAGGTTATTTCTGACCAGAATGCGACCAGCTTAGAATAGATGGCATGGATGTGCCAGCTGATCTAGATTTACAATTGTTGCACTAGCATTAACCTTTTGCTACATATATACACATTTTAAGCATGTGCAACTAGTGTAGATCCAGATCAGCCTTGCTGTCTGATCAGGATCTGTACTGGTTGCATTTGGTCAGAAATAACCTAACGAATCATTAAGCGAACAGTGCAGATCCTGATCAGACAGCACGGCTGTGCCGGCTGAGAAAGATCTACATTGTTCACCCACACAATAAACGTGTGTCTATGGAGGAAAGGGTTAAAAGGTGTATAAATGGAGGAAAGGGTTCACTCTTGCGGCAATGTATCAAACTTGCGCCAACGCCCTCAGTTCATTGACTGATAACCAAACACCAATCTGACCTCAATCAAACCACTACAACTAACCAATCTTATTCATTCCTTGGAAAACTGTTTTAAGTTATTAGACTTCAGGCTTATTGCACATACTCCTTCAAATAAAACTGGAATCAAAAAATCTATTTTGTAAACCTTTCCATACTCCTAGCATCTTCTGCCAATCGCTCCTTTTGTATTCAAATAATGACTGACCAATATCCTAATTTCTTTGTCAATGCAATTTTTGCTCCTTGGATACTTTTGTTTTAACAAAAATGCACATATTTTTCTCGACAAATGTCTGAACTGATAAGTCGTGCAATGCTTTGGACATTTTTTTAGTCTCTTTTTCAGATGTTGATCTTCGAAGCTTACAATCTGATTGGTGATACTCTTATTGAATTTCCTTAAAGCTGAAACTAAACACGGATTATACTACACTACAAATTTTTTACGAGCCATTCAAACATGGATGACCATCCTTCATGACTTATCCAGTTATCCAAACGAGCATGAACTCGTACTTAGTAAATTCCTCCAGGCCTTTTTCAAACACAGATGACAATATTTACAAAATTTCCTTCATTCCTTATCTAAACACAGATGTTTCAAGTATAACACAAATTCATTAATTTAAACAGTTTGAGACCGTGACTTACATTGCTCTTTCTTTAGAACTTACGAATGTAATTCCTCATTCTGTGTGTTATAATTTATCAACACTTAAACCTTAAACAAATATATTTTTTCAGTAATGGTATAAGCATGTATAAATAATGCATATAATAAATTCCATGCTATATACCAGTAGGCACAGTTTTAGCCATGCAAATGAAACCCCCTATGACAATCAGTGTGGGGAGTACTAAATCAAAATCAGGGATCAACATAGGACACTCAACATACAATACACATAAACCATTTAAATTTCTAATACTTTCCTATAGATCCAATTTTAAACTCTGAGAAAACATAATTTAGCAGATTTCATAATTTAACGAAAAAACAAAGATGGCTGCCTGAATCACAATCAGGACTCCTCATTGCCCGAATCATCGTCATCATCATAATACATGTCATCCTCATCATCATCGTCATCAGCATAATCATCGTCATAAAAATCGACGTCATTTATAGGTTCATTTTTAGGTCCGGTTGAAACACAATATTCCTGCAATGTTAACGGAACTTTAACACCATCCTTTTCTGCCTCTTCTTTTGTTCCGAGCACCTGTTTTCTGAAAAATAAAATAGGAAACCATAAATTTCTCACTGAAATAAATGATAAAATATCAATAGTGATGTTGATTAATTATGACTGTGTAAAAGCTACCCGATAAAGATAATCACTGTCATTTTCTTATTAATTAACACGTATGTTTACAACCAATGGTAACGTACTGCACAAAGCATATCCTAGTCATTGTTCTAGTCATAATTGAAATTGATTGTATGGCCTTAAAGCCATTTAGTGCCTGTACCTGTTTTGGGTTGTGTATATTTTGCTTAGCATTGTCCATTCAACCTATTTAGTGCTTATAAAGGGAAATAGTGAAATTTTTTTTAAACACCAACCTTTATGTCAAACTAGCCACAAAAGTCACAGTATAGTAAGGATTATTGTGTAAGCTAGTAATCATAAACCATTTGTAAACATCAGGGAAATTACACTGAAAGTGACAACCCATTCCAACTGTTGATTGATTTTGATTTTCAACCAATAGCCATAGTACACTAATTTGTATTTATATGTTACGAATTCGAATATTTGTCCCAATACTGATCAGAAAAGTATGAATTTCCCGATAGTCCATCTAATATGTACATGTCGCAGATACACTAACCTTATGATAGTTTCATATTCTTTATCCTTTCCACGCGACTCTTTCCACTTCCTGTACATCACTGAGGCATCAACGTTGGCGGGGGAGAATGTGTTGGGTTCATTCAATAATGATATGATGCTGAGCAAGATAGTTCTGAAAATAAACAACAATGTGTGATATGTAGCTTTCCTCAACTACTAATTAGAGCTCCAATACATCACAATTACTGGTGTCCACAACTTTAACCCTTTCCTCTATAGACACACCTTAATTGCGAGGGGGAACGGTGTAGCCAGATCAGCCAGCACATCCATTCAGGATCTAAACTGTTTGCTTTTTGATTCATCAGGTTATTTCAGACCACAATGCGACCAGTGCAGATCCTAAACAGATGGCACGGATGTGCCAGCTGATCTTGATCTACACATGTTTCACATGAGTAAAAATGAGTATTTATGGAGGAAAGGGATAAACTGCTATTCTATTGGATCCACTATATATGAGCAGAAACTGAACTTGCCAAGATGATTCTTTGTCTGTACAATTACTGATGTAATGTTATTTCTTGTCATCCAAATGGTGCTATGATTTTTTCCACTGCGGTTATAACTCGTGTCTAAATTGAGGAATTTTTCTACATGAAGATCATGAGTTGAAACCAGTACTCTTGCTATTTGAAATTGCAAAATAATCTCAACCCTGAGGACTGGGAACCTGCAATTTCCAGATCTGGAGTCTGGGGCTCTATCCCTACAGCAGTGTTCTTCATCAAGACTTTGAATTTTCTTATTTCACTTTCAAGACCAGTCGCCACTTCAGTCAATCAGATGCTTGAGATTTGAGACTGGTCTCCCATCTTACTTTATGATCTAAAGCTATGATCTCACCTGACATTTTGCGTAGGATTCCATCTTTCGGAAGGTTCCTCTCCACTCTGAGGATCATCAATGGGTGGGTGAAGAATTGATATACATACATCGCCATTCTAAAAGGAAAACAATATATTTTATAACAGTTCTCATAAACACAAATATAATTCCTACGCTTCAGGGGGATAAACCTTCTCTTTTCAAGAAGCTTTTACATGGATTACTGGTAAGTAACATTTACATATTTTCATAGTATGAATGTAATGTCAATGACCTCCAGCTTTAATGACGTCATTGACGTAACACATTTCGGTGTCAAAATTTCGATCAAAATTATTATACAAACATGTTAGAAATAAGCTTCTGAATCTAAATGCAAACTGTTCAGATCCAGGCCAGATGGCAAGCAGGCTGATCTGGATCTAAAATGTTTATCCATGCAATAATGCCTTATCTATGGAGTAAAGGGTTAATTGGTTTTACCCAACTATTTTTAATTCCTTCCTTACTAACTTTTCAGATTTTTTGATGCCACTCATTAAAATAAAATCTTCTACATTTCAAAGGGGATATACTTTCATTCATATTTGATCTACATGTAAATACAGAAATAACCAGACAAAATCTACTACACGGTTATTAAAGGACATTTCAACTATAGCACAGAATTGATAGTCTTTACATGTCAAAAATTTAGGGTAAGTCTTATATTTTACCATACTTGCTCATGTAATGGTCGCTCCCGTATAATTGCCGCACCCCCAAAATGACCGCAAAATTTGAAGAAAAATTCTAAATCAATGTAAAGGCTGCACAGTTTATTCAATGGATCTCCGCTATATTGCGAAATGCTATGCCGCGAAATCTAATATAACGGTTCGACCCGTGGACCCGCATTTTTCCCTATAAAAATGACAGTGAAAATCTATCAATGGCCATTTTGCATAATGGAAAGGGAATAAAAGGGGAAGTAACAACGTCAATACCGCGTAATCGATAAAGACAATGATGGTCGTTCAGTAATGTACCAAGAATTATTGAAAAAATTGATGAGCGTATAATTACTATTTATTAAATTTCGAGGTGGATCTAATCGTACAAATTTGAAAGGTTAATTCCTTCTGGAATATTTGTGGTGGCCCTGATGGGCCTTGTTGCCCTTAGAAGGACAGTGAAGTAATGCAGTATCTCAAGTCTATGACTTTTTGATGTCGGACTCAACGAAACCCTCAAATTCGCTGTCATCGTCGTCGCTTCAGCATACGCTATTACTGCTAACTTTTCATTTGCTGTGTATGATTTGTAGACAGGACCCATGACAATTTTTTGGATATTCGACAATTTGAAGGTAAATGGGGCGACAATATGAGAGATACTCTATGCTTGACAATTTGAGAGTTTGGTAGGCAGGTTTTTAAACGAAAATTGAGCTACTCATGTCCCCTCAAATGTCAAGTGTCAATAAGATATTTCGCACCTTATCAATATGTCACAGTCTTCTCTGGGGGCCCAGCGGACAGGTGAGAATAACTTGTCAACTAGTGGCTCTGACAGAAGATAATAACGTGTCAATTAACAGTAACAGGTGATGTACAAACTTGTACAAAGGATTGTGATTCTTAGTTACGTATGAATGGACCTTGAAATTTAAATCATTTTATTTTCATAGAAATATTGTATAAAAATTCCGTATAAATTTAAAATATTTCCGTATACATGTACCGGTTATTTCACAAACTTGTTTTAAACCCCTTTGTTCATATACGTACATTTTGCTTTGATCAACCATCCTGTTTATTTCAAATGGAGGTTACATTTTAATGACAGGCTGTTTTTCCTGTCTATGAAATACAACTTCAAAAGAAATTGTCGGCTCGTATCAACGCTGTGTTGTTTTATCGGCTCTGCTATGAAATCCTTTGATCTGCATAGTAGTGGGCACATGACACTTTAGCTGGGCGAAATTGTTTGATGACGCAATAATTGTGAAATATGATACGAGATAAAACTGGGAAATAATTTATAAATTATAGAATATGTTCACGCTGGTTAGTGTTTTAATATTATATTGCATTTTTAAAGAAAATATATTAATTCAATTAGATCGCTACCGGCAAAGCATACAACGGCGCTACCTCGTTCACATCGTCCGTCAACCTCCTATTTAGAGAGGTCATGTAATAATATCACAATGTAAACACATGGCGTGTCAGAAATCGGCAGAATCGTTACAGAAAAAAATGTCCCAATGCCTTACACCAACTCCTTAACGATAAAATTGGGTAAAAAAGTGTGGCGATTACATGAGCGAGTACGGTACTGGCTGTTTGACAGTCTTATTGATCAAACTAGATACAGCAAAGGGCTGCCTTATGACATTATGTTGAGGAGTGTTTTGCAATGAAAGTCCTTGATGTGCTCAACAAATAACACCAATGTCTGTTGAACACTGCCTTTACCTTTTTACTCCATATATATGGGTTTTACCACATGTTGGGTCAGAAATAACATACCGATAATCCATCTGGAAGTTATGTGTAGATCCAAATCAGATGGCACAGATCTGCTGGCTAATCTGGATCTACACTGTCTTCCATGGGATAACCGCCATATTTCATGGCTGCTAAATGTGTAATAATCAATGTCAACTGATAAACTTTATGACATTGTTTCAAGCATTGACATGAATGTCTGGAAAATATTTCACACGACCAAGTCTCAAATTTTCGTACTTACTTCATAAACATTTGGATGCCACATCTTTGTGAGGAATTTGACACTAGGTGGAGAGTACGGATAGTCCGATGGGAATTTCATCATCGCCTGAAACACACACAAATATATCTGGTATTCTAAAAAATATATTGTATTGCCTGAAATACTCAAAACATCAGATACAGGGGCTCCACTAGCTGCTGAACCTTAACAGTCATTTTCTTCATTTTTAGTGCATTCAGCCAATTAATTACCAAAATACAAAAATATTATAATGACCCTTTAACAAAAATTATAGGGGTCAAAATAAGGCTTTGGATGGGTCATCTCCCAGGTCTAATGGTACCCTTACTGTAAATATACACGTACAATTATTTTCATGGGTACAAATTTTTCTTGTTTTCAATTAAACATTATTTTCATGAGTTAATGAATTTATGGTAATCAATTTTCTAAAACCATATTTACTTACAAGTATATTTTTAATTTTTGTAATTTCATGGCTTCTACTCCCCACAAATCCGTGATAATTAGCACCCCCAAAAAAAGAGTTCACATTTTTTTTTAAATTATGAGATTGTATTGTAATGTTAGACATCCTTGATTCAAACAATTTTTTTCTATCAATGACACTAGCACCATTATTTACAGCCAGCATTTAATGCCTGTATAGAATATGTTGATTTAATGTGGAACTGTCAAGGATCAGAGGTTAAGATCATTTCCTGTCAATTACAGGCCCCTCATTACTATGTGATCAATGTCTCTACCATGTAGTGAAGAAGTATAAGTATTAAGCTATCCAGCTAGTGTGTGCAAGATTAGCTGTTCATACCATGTGAAAAAACAAGTCTAAAATAATATCACATAGGGAGCCTGGTATGTTTTGCCAGACATGCCTCCTTGTCTATTGGACATCAACCTGTATATTGCCAAACATCAGACACAAAATGCAAGACATCCAGGGTTAGATACACAATTTCCAGAAAGGGGTTTTTGAGGCTAACTTATGGAGGTTACATGCATGATAATATCCAAGTTTCTGTCAAAAGACCCAACAAAAATTAAATAATGCTACCCAAAATGGGGGTTGGAGAAAAACCATGAATTTACATGTACCACCCCACCAACCTACCCTGTCCACAATGTGTTGTTTAAAGGAAAACCATCAAATTTTTGGCCTACAAATGTGATCACATTTACAGTAATCAATAGCAGACAATGGGAGAAAATATGAAAGTGAAACTGTTCTTTGATCTTCTCTGATCACAACAAATTGTAACAGTGACCTCTACAGCAATATTATACAGCTGCCAGGTTCACTGAAATACCTCCTTTGATTTTTATTCCAAACCAACAACTTTTCCATGGAATATTGGAAATGATAATCAATATATACTGTGGATTTGTCATAATTTATTTAAGCTCAAAATCATTATGACACCATTAACAGACTAAGTATGGGTCAAAGTTATTAGTTAATTTATTATTAGTTACAGAGCATCTGTCTCATTATGTCGCACAATGGATGTAGCTTTTGTGGTGTTTAACCCTTCCTCCATATAATATGCCTTTCATCACGTGTGACCAGTGAAGATCCAGATGTCTTGAAACATTTAATTTACCTCTATACATACAACATACTGCCATGGGCGAACAATGTAGATCCAGATTAGTTAGAACATGTGTGCTGTCTGATCAGGATCTGCACTTTTTGCTTTTTATTTATAATGTTTTTCTAACCAAAGAGCAAACAGTGCAGATCCTGATCAGATGACAAAGATGTACCAGCTGATCTGGATCTACACTGGTCGCACTTGCAATAAAATGTGTATATGGGGAGTAAAGGTTAAAAGTGGCATAATACAGTAAAAGAATATGTCAAATGTGAGGAATCTAGTGTGGCCTAAAGATGGCCAAGGTCTGGAAACAGGGACAGATCCAGAGATGGTTGAGAAGGGTTGCTTTAGCCCCTTTTTGGAGAGCAATATTTAACATTCTTGGGAATTTTGGTCTGAACAGTGGATATTATTATGTAACTACCCTAAAATTGTCCCAAACAAACCCCCTTTTGGGAAATCTTGCATCCGAAGCTACACCCTCTGGGAGTTGGTCCTTTCTTCATCTATTCCATTATCAGTGCAGTGTAAAACGTCACCCCAAGTATATTCAATCAGTGCTGTTAATAGTGATATCAATATCGCCCTTTTGAAAGTCGTTGAGCAAGATATCAATATTTGTGAAAATATTCATTTGAGCTCAACCTACGGCTAGGTACTCCACCTAGTAATTTGCATTTGCACAATCAAACCAAACCTGAAATATCTGATATTAGCCGTATTCCACGACTATAAAAGTTCCTTTTTCATCAATTAAATTGACTGAAAATAAATGATTATTGTTGAAATTGAAGACTCACGCCCAGAAGCAGGTAAATTGCACTCTCAAGTAATTCTGCCCCTGAAATATGGGTAACCCTGTCAACTTTATAGATTACCTTGACACTTGTAATACTTATAAATAGACAATTAACAATGGCAATAATAATAAGTAAATCTGTGAGCTAATACCCCACTTTGAGAAATATGACTTTCAAAATGGGACTTCCGTGGCCGAGTGGTTGAGGTCATTGGTAGACAACCACACGCCCCTCACCACTGTAGGTTTGAGTCCTACCGGAGTTGAAATCTTTCATGTGAGGAAGCTGTCCAGCTAGCTTACAGAAGGTTGGTGGTTCTACCCAGTAAAACAATGCCCAGAGGGGCACCTGGGGTTTTCCTCTACCAGAAATAGCTGGAATGTCTAGGTCCCCACCAGGGGTTTGACATTAATGGCAGATAGATAAATATATAGAAAATGTAATTTGCATTTTTCAATAACGATGCCCTTTGGTTTAAATAATGCACCTATAAAGTGATAAAGATGCCCTTTGGATTATTTAACGCACCTTTATTTCGTAAACAGGAAGTAGATGAGCAAGGCACATGAAATCGCTTTACACTTTAAGGGCTATAGATAAAGCAATATGCAAAATAACAGGGTGCTGCATGTTCTAGTTGCTTAGAAAACTGCCGTAGAAATTTTGTTATGGATGGATGGAAGAACACACAAGGGCAAAAAGAGTAAACCCCACTCTTTTTCGAAAACGGGGTATAATAATAACATTAATTGAAGTAAAAATACAGCTTCTGTTCAAGTTTCAAGACTGAACAAATATAAAGGGTAATGCTGGACTGGTTATTCAAGATCTTGTATTATATAGGTCAATTTGACCCAGATTCCTCTCACCTATGTTTTTCACATAAACTTTTTCGCTAATTCTGTATAATTTGCATATAATTATCTGTACATAGTATATCTCGATTAGGTATTTGGTTTGATGTGCAAAATGTCGTACTTACTCATAAACAGTGTACATTATTGTTCTGTTACCATAGTTATGATTAGGTTTTTTTTATGTACAACACCAAATTCTCATGCAAAGGTCAGGGCTGTACTAATGTCCATGACCTCCTAGAATTATACGTGCTCATTGCAAGTTCAATTAATCTTCATCCACTGTGACCGTAGCTAGATTGGTATCTGGTCAACTCGTACCTGAGTTATCTCGTAACTTAGTCAACTCGTACCCTATTTTGGTCAACTCGTACCTGATCTTTGGTCAACTCGTACCAACGCAAGTCAACTCGTACCCTAGTTGGTCAACGCCTACATATTCACGTTATTTATTTTTTAAAAATTATAATTATGAACATAACTAATGATAATCGAGTATGTACTACATATTTATGACGATTTATAAGAATTTTGCAAAAGTATTCTTGGTGTTTGATATACCGGGACTTGACGTATATTGTAGTCAAATAAATTGTAGATATATATTTTTGTATTTGACAGTTTGTTACACTTGTTACTATTTAACGTTTCTAGTTATTATGCGAACAAATAGTGTTAATAATTCGTAATAATTGTCATTAACCAGTACTTTCTTTATTTCTTAAGATGTCTGCAAAATTAATTATCCTTAGATAGATAGATAGATAGATAGATAGATAGATAGATAGATAGATAGATAGATAGATAGATAGATAGATTTATTTCAACATAAAATGTGTAATAACATGGCATAAAATATTAAGACATACAGAAACAATATAATAAAGTATGAATTAATACAGCCATATCACTCAACATTAAATGTCAAGGATAACACAAAAAAGAGTAGTAATTTACTCTTATTTCCATTGTGGTCCTTGAGATATAGTGTTGTATGACAAAGGGAGATTTAAAAAGGATCACAAATAGTCAATGTTTAAAAAATTGTTAAGAAAAAAAACACTTTAGTGAACAGATTGTGTAAACATTATATATATAAGAAAATAATGATAATTGATAAGAACAGATTATCACAAGAACAAACTATCACAGGATCAATCATTGACTTAAGAAAACTAATATAAGGATAAGTTAAATAAATAAGATTATGATTTACATAAAATACATTAAACTAAAAATGCCATGAAGTATTTATGAAGAGTAAACTATCTATCAGTACATGATATAATTACAGTCAGCTAAAGACACAGCCTGAACTGACCGATATTATTACACACAAAAATGTAAGATAACTTCATTTTTAAAAATCAGATTGTAAAAAATGTTCCTTGACCCTAGATTTAAAAGAATATGGTGTTCTGGAATCCCTGATATATTGAGGCAAACTGTTCCATAAGGTACACCCGCTGTAGGCAAATGATTTAATGCCAAACCCTTTGACAACTGGAACAGTATACCTCTTGCTGTCTGTTAAAATACTTCTATCAAGGTTAGTGTTGAGTTTTACCCTGAACCTAATAGGATAATTATGAATATCACTGACAGGGGTAAAATGTTCACTCATATATGCGGGAGCAGTGTTTAAATAAATCTTAAAAACATGACAAACAGTTATTTGGTTTACTCTATCAGCAACTGGTAACCAGTTAATTTTGACAAAATGCTCTTTGCCTAAATGAGACCTAGGGTGTAAATTCAGAACAAATCTGATAAGTTTGTTTTGGGAAACCTGTAACTTCTGTTTTAGCTCTTTGGTTAAACCGTTAAACCAAACCGAACAAGCATAGTCAAAATGACACTGGATAAGGGATGAGACTAAGAGTTTTTTTGTGTGATGTGTTAGAAATTCACTTTTGCGATATAAGAATTTTAGCCTTGCATTTGATTTCTTAATAACATTCCTGGCCATAGAATCAAAGGACAAGCATTGGTCAATAATGGCGCCAAGGTATTTAACTGATGTTTTAGATTCAATTGTTTGACCATTGCAGCTAATATTAAGACTTGACTGAGAACTTAACCTCCTTTGGGAACCGAATAAAATGGATTCTGTTTTACCAAGGTGCAAAGACAGTTTATTACATATAAGCCACTGGCTAACGATATTCAAGTCATGACACAAAGTATTTTCAATGTCGTGCTTGTTTTTGGTAGATACAAGAATGGCAGAGTCATCCGCATAAAGTAAAAGTTTATTCTTTATAGCAGCAGACATGTCATTGACATAGATTATAAAAAGCAAAGGACCTAAAATTGAGCCTTGAGGGACACCGCAGGTTACCTTGGCTGTGGAAGACCTTACACCTAAAAGTTCAACTAATTGACATCTATCTGACAAATAAGATGAAAACCATTGAACAGATAGTTTAGAAAGACCTGTAGCTTTCAGTTTCATTAAAAGAATGGAATGATTAACCGTATCAAAGGCCTTCTGGAGACCAAGAAGAGATCAAGAAGAATCATACGTACCTATCCTTGTTAAAAGACACCCTTTAGCTATATTTAAATAAGTTTATATCGAAAATTTTATATCGGAATAAGTTTATTATATATTCATTCTCAGATATGACCATTGTTGGATCAAATTGTTATGTCTGAAATATAATAAATAGTCATATCCATTCAGGTTTTATTTATTTGTTCAAATATTTAAAAAAAATCTTACAAGACACCCTCCGAGCGATATTAAAATAATCAGATGGATAAAAGTCTTTATTTAATGTTCTGGCTTCTTTAGATAATAAAGTGTCGAAGCAGCTTACACGGCCCCCATTTATTTCTTTATTTTATGTGATATCTTTAAAATTACATCTGCACGTAACAGAAAAGTTGGTCCGGTATAAGATAAAGTTAGGTCGAAATAGAAAACACAGTCCTACTCATTAACTCCTACATATTTTCGGATGTCCTTAAATCAGTTTGTCTTGTATTGTACCCTCATATTGATATTAAATCTCTTAAATCATGTGGAGGTTGAAAAATTTTACATACATATAACAACGAAAACAAAAGTATGTTCGGATGCCGTTAACATGTTCAATAATGGTTAATCGCATCACTGGTATAATTGGATTATAACACCCCAGGCTCAAGACACGATAAACTGATTAGATTATCTATTCATTTTAATTTGATGTTCAGTGAATTTGACGTATTAATTAGCCGATATGTTTTATTACTTTTTAATATGGACGAAAATATGTTAAATACTTTTTATGAACTGTTGCATTTCAATGTTCTTTATCAGCAAATTATTGATTGAATATAACTATTATAAACAAAAACAGTCGTATCTCTTAATATTTGATACACAAATTCAACGAGCATCCCCACTAACACCATTGCTAATGTGTGATAATTCAATCAATTATCGGTAACGTTTTTTGAATAGGTCCTAATATAATCAAATGTGCTGTCATAGTCAATAAGCTCATTGGATTAAATAAACGGCTATAATTAAACTTGGTTATCGTTTATCACTGGATTTTTATTGTTATTGTTATTTTGATCAAGTTTGTGTCATGCTTAATTAATCTTAAAAGGCAGATCTGTAAAAGGGACAGGGCCGAGTATTCCATTTCTGACATAATTTTGACATGGAAACTGTCACATTACAAACAAAATTTAATAAATCCCAGATTTAAATAATTTCAACACAAAATAAGTTTATTCTAGCTCCATAACCGAACAAGAATTATTAAAATATCTGAACATATAAAATGGGTTAGGTGTTAAAGGTACATGTCTTATATTTCTGACTTAACTTTGAACCGAAAACAGTGAGAGTGAATCTAAAAAACTTATTATTTAAACGATGTAAGTAATACTTTAAATTTATTTCAATATATAAGGTAGTGTACACGACTTATAACATGGAAATGTAGATATCTTAATAAATCTAGATTTACCGGGGCGTTGGGTCGTGTTTTCAGTTTCTGACCGAATGTTGATCAAAAACGGTTATATTTGAGACGTACTATAATAAAATTGTAATTAAAATAATTTCGATATAAAATTATTTAAAAATAGCTAGTAGGTTGTTCTCTAAGATGCAAATCTCTAAAGCTATCTTAAGAAATGAAGAGGTTATAAGATAGGACCGTGTTTTCGATTTCCAGAGTAATTTTGATTTAACAACGGTTCCACTTTTAGACAAATTTAGACATTAAAATTATAAACAAATTACCGTTGCTCTTTATTATCGCCGCTGTGAACTGTAATTCTGAACAGGGGTACGAGTTGACTAAGGTACGAGTTGACTAAGGTACGAGTTGACCAAAAAGGGGTACGAGTTGACTCAGGTACGAGTTAACTAAGGTACGAGTTGACCAGAAACCGCTAGATTTATGTTGTCATTATAGTGAAAGTAACAATAAAAAATGACATCCTACAAAAATCAATGTTCTAAAAATAAATAATACACTTTCAAACATCGTGATTCATCGAGTTGCAACACATCACTGTCATCAGTCACGATGTAAACAAAGACAACAAAGGAAATTAAATATGTGTATAATATTCGATAGACGAAAAATAAAAATCGTTAATGAAAAATTAAATAAGACATGTCTTTTATCAAACCTTGAAATAGCCCCCTTCGTAGAGTGTTCCTGGGGGTCCGAAAATTGCAACTTCCCACTCGAATAAATTGTCATCGTCCAGCAACTTCACTCGAAATCCCTCAACGGGTTCGCTAACAATTTTCTTGAGTTCGAGTTGTAGAGCTTTAACAGCTCCACTTGTCGGACTTTGTGCCATTGGAAACGTTCAGATCTTTTGAATTTGTGTGAAAATTTCCAAAAAGAAATGAGAAATATATCGATTTTTTTAGTCTAAACACAGACGACTTTCCCTTTTGTTTCTATCGCAGCGCAATATGGCGATTGTGACGTCACTGGTGGTTTATTAAAATGTCGTAAATAATAACAAATCCTTTGCCATAACACACAAAGATTTTTTACGATTCGTTACAATATTGTACAACTTAACCCGTATTTGAGAAGAAAAGACGCTTTTTAAGACTAAAATTTAAGTTTTTAATAATGTGTTTACGACAATTACCACAATTCGATTTTGCTTCCGGGATTGATGATAATGACGAAAATAACTGCAAAATTAGATTAAAATTTGATCCAACAGAGGATGGCAGCCTCTGTTTTAACTGCAGAAGAAACACGGGTATATTTATATTCAATGCTACAAATTGCGGTTTATGAAAGATGTATTTTCTTTCTTAAAAAACGAATATTCACTTGTTAGCTATTTTGTAGGATTGGCTTTTGTTTAAAAATAACAGTCAATACTGACATTCATTGTATTTCCAATTGCTTGTAAAGGTTTGATTTTTTGTTAAGGTAATAAGCAGGTTTTATTAAATTTTGCCTCACCATGGATTTGTTTGGACCATTTCAAGATCAATATGCCGTTTGTCCATAATTTCGGGGGTTTAACAGACGAATTTTACACTGGCGCTCTTAGTAATTGTATTTCAAATGTTTATGTTTTATTCACCAACTACAGTCACTTGTGTTTGACCGAATTAAAAGCCAAAAATTTGAAGTCGTCACTATTTACCACATATACTGCCGCCATTTGCAACAGATATCGACCCTTTGAATCTCACAGACGCTTTCTCATTTTTTCGGGACTTTCGATTGGATGTTAATTATAACCATGAGAAACCCACATGATTTGATTTTGTTCACTAGAAACATCAAGAACAATTTGATCCTGACATAGTGTGAGAAATGTCTAAAATTTTAACACGTTTTGTTTAGTTTTGGAACTGAAACAGGAAAGCAGTCGAACAGAGAAATTGTTTTTTACTTACTAAAATGTTTTTGACTATTATAATAAAGCAAAGTTTTATGCTTTTTTAATGATATTGGAGTGCAACAGTCTATAAAAAGTTAGAAACTTAACTTGAGCTTGGAAGTTGGTCTCTTGGATTGGTGCTATTTGACAACCCTTTTGAGTACACAAGACGTTCATAATTGATTTTCAATTGAATTGTGACCTTCGACCTGCTGTGGTATTAATAGCATTGCATACACTTCAAGCTCTGAGACGACACAGATTTTTGCAAATTACGCAAGGGAAACTCTCCTTCAACCATAAGGGGAGGGAAAACAATTCTAGTAAATATTTTCGGTTGTTTTTTATATTACTTGGATTTTAAGAAAAAAAGGAGATGTTTTGGAGTAAAGTAAACTTGTATCTTTTCTTTATTTTAGCAAATATATTTCAAGATGTCTGATAAACACGAAGATAACGTGATTATAAAATATTGAATAGTATTTCGGATGACTGGACAGATTATGCGCGCGCGCATATGACATTTGATGACTTCACGAAAATATGAGAAACCCCGAAAATATGAGAAAGCGGCATACATTATTTCTGAGGTCGCGGGATAAAAGATGAGCTAATGATCTCTATCAGACCTTTAAAATTTAAAGCTAGACTTAATTTTTTTTTACTAAAGCTAACATACTCTTATCCTTTGATACTAACATTAGTTATATAACCTGGTGTATGAATCTAGTTTGTGAAAGACTTTTTTCACTGCCTGGGGAAAGGTCCCATATTAGGCTGAAAAAAGTATATTCTTGTTTCTGGTCACACAACTGACCCACTTTTTTTACCTGTGACTGCAATTTTTTTCCGTGATTCTGGGTATACAGCGGAATTCGACAGCAACATAATAATGTATTTAATTATTTGAAGTGCCTGCCGCCGGCAATATCGCTGATACTTGAAAAATGAGTGCCGGCTACTTTTGCAAATAATACTTGAATAATATCCACTCAAAAACCTATTGGACATAAAGAGAAACTGAAATACAATAAACTGGATGTTTCGGTTTTACTTCACGTATTTATGTGAGGTCGGATGCAGATCAACGTGATAACGTACCTATTGTTTTTTAACAGTATTAATTAGTGGTTTTCCAATTAATGACGACATTAGACTTTTAGAGCTATCATGATATGAAATTGAAAATACTAATGTTATGGGCGGAAATATTTTAAACTTAGATCTGTCAGACGGCTATTTTGATTAGTAATTTTTTTACCGTCTTTAGTATCGGCTGATCTCAGCGTTCCTGGGCAATTCGTCCTCGGTACGTTTCGCCCATTATATCGATTTGTTCACTTTATTTTAGAGAATGGATGTTTTTTATCAGCATTTTTATCCAGGCAGACATCATCTTCTTTGTTATGAGAAAAACAAATTTGCATGGGACCAATCAACCCATACAGTCTATAGCTTTGCAAGATAATTATACTTTTGCATCATTTTTTTTTGCTGATAAAAAAAACAACAAATAAAGCACCGACCTACATTGTACCAACCCTAATATTTTGAGGTCTGTGACCAGAAAGAAGAATATTATTATTTTCGGCCATAACCTTTAATTTTGGGGAAAAAGCATGTCTTCTTCCCAAAAGGGGAATGAAAAAACCTGATTTAAAGATACTTTTTGGGGAACTGCATGATTTAAAAGAAATTTTCTGAGGGGATGGCACCTACAAATGTATACATGGCCCAAGCTTTAGAAGGAAATAAATCCCTGAAAGATGTGTAAGCTGCCTGATACCTCAGTCGGGAGAGCACTCACCCAGATACCTAGGAGTCACTGATATCTTAATAATTTGACTAAGCACAGACCTATTTTATATACTGACTTTTTATCGATGTCTTTCCTTAACATCTAAACCAGTTAGGATCAAAACTGTGGTGCAAATTGCACTGATTTAAATTAGTGTTTTTCACTTCCACAAGATAAATTTTAACACTGGTACTTTCAGTTGTTGTTTTAAAATGAAAACAGTCTATATAGTTAATTATAGTATCAATAAAATTACAAATTTTATGTTCAACAAAAAAACTTGTTACGCCTATCACCTTGCCTACTGTTGACGTGTAGATTTAAACTTTATAACCAGTGAAAACGTTCCTTTTTATCAATACACTACAGTCGAATTAGGGGCGTAAACAAAATTGACATTTTAATATGTTTTGCTTTTTTAGACATATGCTTTGGATGGAAAAAAATGTGTAAACTGGTTGAAAACAATCTTAATCAAATATTTATGGGCAATAATATATTTCAATCAGCATCAATGGTGTATTTAGGGCATAATGCAGTCCCATTTCTTTTTATTATTTTTTCAAACTTTCTATTGTTTCTTATTCAACATAAATTCCAGTTTAAAATGATGCCCCAGAATTGGACAACATATTGGGAACATAGTCGCACTGTGTTTTGTTGTGGGTTGTTAATTGGTTTTCAATGTCTACATTTGAATTAAGAGCCAACAGCTAACAGATCTTTTAATAATCAATAAAACAGGAAACAGTATAATAGTACATTGTATAATACTTATCCAATGTAACATTACCTCAGCGATGTATAGTTAGTATGACAAGGTCATTTGCATGTCCATCTTTTCCAACTTTTTGGCCAAAATCCTCATGAAAATTAAATAATACTGTCCAAAATGGGACTTGAGCAACCCCACTGACTACCCACTGGATCTGCTCATGTATATATTATTATTATCTTATCTTCAGATGCTTTTTTGCAGCTTGTTGACACATTTACTGAGAAAGTGAACAACTACAGACAGCATGAGCACCAACAGCCTTTACCCAGGAACACTGCCATTAAGTTCCTTATGGCCAGAAAGTTTGACTACCACCGTGCAGTGGAGTTGTATTTGTCACATGAGGTAGGTTTAACTTGAAATCTAATTAAGAAAAAACATCTCCTGAAAACTGCTGGCCTATCTGGATCTGATGACAAGTCACTAAAACATATTCTTGTTTTTTATCTTTGTTAGTTGCTCTTTGTCCATAATTTTGAAAGTACTTTAGATAACAATTTTAAACACACTTAATTAACTAATTATACCCCCGTCACAGTTTTCTCAGCAACTATAACGTGCAGCAGCCTGATACTTTGCATATTGCTTCATCCTATAGGCCCATATGGTGTAAAGCGATTTTATGCTCCTTGCTCATCTACTTCCAGTTTGTCGCATATTTTTAGATTTTGTTACTATATAGGTGCATTACATCAACCAAAGGGCATTTTTATTTTCCGTCTCAGTTCTCTGAGGAAAAATAACTTTCAGCAGCCTGATATTTTGCATATTGCTTTATCCTATAGTCCCATATGGTGTAAAGCGATTTTATGCTCCTAGATCTTCTACTTCCTGTTTACTGAATACTTAGATTTTTACACATAGATGACAAACATGCATATTTCCGTAGCAGTTTTCTAAGCAACTATTACATGCAGCAGCCTGATGTTTTGCATATTGCTTTTTCCTATAGTCCCATATGGTGTAAAGCGATTTTATGCTCCTTGCTCATCTATTTCCTGTTTACAGATCATTTTTAGATTTATGTTACTATACAGGTGCGCTCCACAATCCAAAGAGTAACTTTGTCATTACATAAACCAAAGGGCATCTTTATTGAAAACATGTAAATTACATTTTAAAAGTCATATTTCTCAGAGCAGGGGTATCACTAGTGAGCATTAGCTCACAGATTTACTTGTTAAATCTACATGTACTTTGGCCTTTCTTTTCTGTGTTCACTTTCTTAAAACTTGACACATTTCATCAACTTTGTTTTCTCTTTGCCATTTTCACTTTCTGAAATTGTTACACACTTTGTCTATAATTTTAGATTACCTTCATGAAATTGTTTAGTTTACTTTTTAACTTTTGCAGGAAATGCGAGCAAAGGAAGATTTACTGGACATCAATGTTAGCGACCTCAATCTTCAGAAGGAGCTAAATACAGGGAAGTTCACAATTCTTGTAAGTTGCCGCAGAATGGTGCAGACTTCCCGAAAGTTGTAAAAAAGTGTCAGACATGTGGTCAGACAAGATGTGAAAATCTGTCTGACCGAAACAAATTCTGTCTGACTGAAATATTTAACACATTAAATAAGCAAAACACAGTATTAAGGGTGTTTTTGTTTTTTATTCAGTGGTACAAATTGTCATTATGATGAATACGTAAAATATTTCATTCGGATATCCTCACTCATTTCCCTCGGAACAGTCTCGAATCAAAACAGCGAGTAAAACATGTATAAAACCCAGATCAAGAATGATCTGTATGGTTTGACGCATAACTGCAGTTTTTTACTATTTAATACTTCGGGACTGTGTAAAAAGGCACGCAATGTAGTTTGTAATTTATCTTGCAATTTCTGTCTTTTTTGGACAGCTATATGTAAGTGTAATTATGACAAGAGTAACACATTTTTCACAATTAAACTCAAATTGATGGTATATGTTGTCTAAATCTTTTGCCACAAAAGTGCAAATGAAAGTTATAACATCAAAATGAAAGTTATGACGTCAGCGTGCCTGTAATGGATGGTGTTTAAAAATCCGAGTGATGGCCACTTTCATCGAAACTTAAAATGGGCGATATTGATTAACTACATGAGGCTTTAGTTGTAAACGAAACAAGTTTAATGTTGTTGACGCTTTTCCTATTTTAATTGTAAAAAATAAATAATACTTCACATATTCTCCATGTCCTATAGCGTCTGCTTATGCCATAAAGCAAACCCGATTCTTAAATGCAGTGCAGCAGGGTCGTAGCTCCGCCCTAAAAGTAGTTTCTATCCCAGAGTTCTTAGCTCCAACGTACCCAGGTCATGTCTTGGACCGTGAACTGTGTTTTATACATTGGCGAGTAAAATTGTAATTTAGCGAGTAAAATTGGAATATGAAGATCAAATTTTTGCCGGACACTTGGTCATACAACATTGGAAAGCATATCAGACCAGTCCAAATTTTACCGGACAGGTCCAACGGTCCGGCGACCTTCAGGAAGTCTGATGGTGTAAAGCGATTTTATGCTCCTTGCTCATCTACTTCCTGTTTGTCGCATATTTTTAGATTTTGTTACTATATAGGTGAATTTCATCAACCAAAGGGCATTTTTATGAAAGTTGAATTGTACTCCATAAATTACAAGCCAATATTAACACTGATCATCAATTTGACTACCATAAAAGTTTTTGTGATGACAACATATATTATGCAGTTTGTTGACATTTGCCTGATGTGTCAGGGGTTCCATTTGACAAGGGTGATGACCCTTTGACCATTGAAATTTTCAAAATGCCTTATTTTGACCCCTAGGATTTAAGCTGAAGGGTCATTTTTTCCATTAAATTACAGGTATTTCTGGCTTATAATTGAGAGAATCCTTTAAAACTGGACAAAATGACCCTCGAGATTCAGCAGCTAGTGGAACCCCGGTGTATTATAATACATATATAGTCAAATTTAACCTTTCAGTTAATAAAACGTATTAAAAACGTTCAGACATGTTTGTTGCTGTTTTTAGAAAGACATCTTTAAAATCACTACATCTTTCTTCAGACTGTTTCCTTTTTTGCATTGGTAAAACATTTTACACAAATGTCGCACGTAACCACAAGCATGCATGTTTTAGTAAGTAATTGCAAAGCCCTTTAGGCTTCACTCACATTAAACAACCAAATGTTTTCCATACCCTGATAAATGTGATGAAATAGACCTCAAGCTTGCTTGCCCTTTCGATTTGTTTAGTTTTCAAATAGAGCATAGAGCATGTCACCGGAAAAGGTACCTTCGGAGATAATTTATGACATTTTGATTGTTTCTATATTTGGGAAGATATTAAAATTGTATCATTTTTCTCATAGCAGATTTTAACTATATAATGTTAGTTTTACTGCAAATAATGTTAGTTTTACTGCAAAATGCGTGATAATGTCTTGACTGATCTACATTTTACCCATTTTACTCCATAGATAGCACTTTTTAGCGCATGTGCCAATAGAGTAGAGTGAAGGTGCATCTAAGCTGTCAGATATGGATCTACAGTGTTGGCTTCTATATTCATTAGATTATTATTGTCCAAGAAGTGAACAATTTACAAATGTAGAACCTGGCGATAATTATGCTCTAGATCTACGAAAATCAGTCAAGTTATAAAAGTTATATCAGTGGAGTAAAGATTTAACCCTTTCCTCCATAGATACATCTTTATTGCGTTGGTGAACAGTTTAGATCCAGATCAGCCGGCACATCTGTGCCATCTGATGAGGATCTAAACTCTTTGCTTTTTTTATTCATTAGGTTATTTATGACCAAAATGCGACTACTGCAGATCCTGATCAGCCATCATGATCTGGATCTACAATGGTCGCACATGCCTAAAATATTTATATATGAAGGAAACGGTTAACAAATTAGAATCTTTGTGTTTTATGACCATAAAATTTTTGGCATTGAGCATGGTTCTAATGAAAAAAAACACTGTTCACTTCTTAATTAGAAATAACCATATAAATCAAAACGTGAACTGTGCCGACCCTGACCAGATGACACTGATGTGCTGGCTGATCTGGATCTACACAGTTTGCCCATTGATTACAGCTGTATGCCATATGGAGTAAAATGATAACTATTACTGATATGTAAATAAATAGAGGATATTTGTTTTTACCAGTATAAGATAGAAATATATTCCACCGAGTGAGCTCCGGAATTTGTATTTTCACGAGTGGCGAAGCCACATGCGAAATACATAATTCTAGAGTTCAACAAATTTTCTTTTAATTTTATGCTTTTAGTGCACAATCTATGAGAATTTGACAGAAATATTCCATGAAATGGCGCCAAAAACGTTTGTTTATGACGTGACATCATGACGTCATATACCTAAACTTTAGCTCGGAACATTATGTATGTTTGGGTACCTATGTGAAAAAGCAGTGGAAATAAAAATGATATCCCACTGTTTGAAAACAGTGAAATACCACTTTTATTTCTTTGGGAAAATTCTATAGTTCACTAGAAAGCATAAAATAAAACTGAATTTTTTAACACATAACTTCTTGTATAACAGTCAGGTCGTGACAGCCACGGTGCAGGAATTGCCCTGTTTGCAGCCAAGTTACACCTGCCTTCAGAGACAACACACCAAGTTGTGCTTAAAGCCCTCATATACCTGTTGGATGCTGCACTAGAAAGGTATGCGTCTGTCTGTATCTATGGATTGCAGTGTGTCAGGGAAACAACTTCTTCTATCTTTGTACACAGATTAATTTTGATTGGTAATATGGGTAGAATCTAGTTTAGCGGACCCCAGATCTTCAAAACACAAAAGCCCAGCAGCGTTTGAGCGAGAAAAACGGGGGTGTGGGGGCTGTAGCCCCCATTTAAACTCATTATAATTGAAATTTGTTTGACTAACGACTAGGATACCAATGAATTTTCTCACAAGCAAAGCTGTTTAGTGTTAGGGTCCGCTAAACTAGATGTGTTCCGGTAATATTCAGGAATGATCAAAGATTCTGGCAAACAGTATAAACCCTGATCATACAGCATAAATTCTGATCAAGCCAATTAATTGTTTATAGCAGTGTTTTGCTGAAAATTAAGTCAATACACATTATGATTCAAATTTGCCATGTTCACTTTACTTACTGGCTGTCATGGGGATTTTTAGTAAATATTTCCTTGCAGTACATTGCTTAGCTTTGCACCGTGTAATTATTTGACCTGGAAACACTCTCAAACTATGAAATGCATTTAAGCATTAAGGCATTAATGTGCTTATTGTTTATATAGATCGGCACTGGTTTACCCTTTACTCCATGGACACACCTATTATCACATGGGCAACCAGTTTAGATCCAGATCACCACATCCATGCTATCTAATCTGGATCTACACTTCTTGGTCTGAAATAACCTAGTGAATCTCAAAGCAAAACAATGCAGATCCTGATCTGATGGCTTGGATGTGCTAGGTGATCTGGATAAAGCAAACTTTGAGGTGCAAACATTTTCTAGTTTGTAACCAGTCAGGTTCCTGTTGATGGTGACATTTCTATAATTCATGTTTGGATATATATTTCAGTCGTGAGACACAGCGACATGGATTAGTGTTTATCTACGATATGTCCGAGTCTAAATATAGTAACTTTGATTACGACCTTAGCATCAAGATACTGAATATGCTGAAGGTAATGTTTGTTTTGATACAGCCAGGGTTGGCACCAATCGACCGCCCCTGGTTTAAACCGGCGGTTTTAACCGGTTAAAACCGTCCCGGTCAATACTCCCCAAGTGGTTAATAGTGGTCAATACTGGTCAATTGAACTTTACTGAGCACTTGGGCAAAGCTTACAGAATGTTCTTTAATGAATCCATTACATAAAACATAACAAACATTGTATAACTTGAAACTTTTAGCATACTACATTTATTGATTTCAGTCTGTAACTTATCATAAATGCCTATCTGTAAGCATTGAATGCCCGAAGCTGAATGAGCATATATTTTCCAACAATACACATGAGAACTCGTGCATTAAACCAATGAAAACAACACCTTTTGATTGGTACATTCAAAAGATCTTACCCAATCAAAGGAAATTAATATTTCCACCTAATTCGCTTTGCTTAACAGTCGGAAAATACATTTCTTTTGCTTACTGAACTCAGGAATATACCAATTAAGAAGTTGTGTTCATTTAAGGCTTATCCAAAAATAAACCATACATGAAGTACCACTTAGGCCCTTACAGTATTGTAAGGGCCTAAAGGATTTTAAAAGATTCTAAGAACATTTTGGACAGTTTGGTTGTGAATAAAATTGAATTGACCAGTAATGACCAGTATTGACCAGAAATGACCACTATTGACCAGTAATGGCCACTATTGACCACCGGCCCGGTCAATACTCAATTGACCGGTCAATAAGCCAACCCTGGATACAGCTAAACCTTTGTAAAAGAGACATCTGTAAGAGCTGAGCCATGGCGAAATCAGTTTCCAGGACATCAATGTTATTCCCTGTTATAGTGCACTGGGGAGTTTTCTTGTTTAAACATGTAAAATGGTGTGTGTCACAGTAAAAGGTACCTTCGGACAGTTGACATCAGTTCTTGAAGTGATGTCATAAAGTTGAGCAGACGACATGACTTTCTGGTAAGTCACATAAGGTTGACTCCAGATCCAGAGACTGTGGGTTCGAATCCCACCAGGGATGAGATCCTTCTGCAGTTTCCACAACACACATTCGGCATGAGTACTGGTTGGAAACCCAGAAAGCAATCACGGAGTATGATTAATATAAGTTGAAAGAACTTGTTTCACAATCATTGTAAAAAAAAATAAGTTTAAACTAAATTAAGTCACAACAAAAATATGACCGAAGGCACCTTTTCCCGCGGCGTGCCCCAAATAATGGATCAATGTTTTGCAGGGTGCATATCCAGCACGTCTGAAGAAAGTACTGATCGTGACAGCTCCCCTCTGGTTTAAAGCTCCATTTAAAATCCTGCGATTGTTTGTGCGAGAAAAACTAAGAGATAGGGTAAGTTAGGTTTGTTTGTATCATTATTTTTCAAGAACGTGTGATTTAACCTTCTATTCCGTAAAACATCGTCACCTTAGTGCAAAAACACTATAATTACCATTGAAATAAGAAAGAGTAAATCTGTAAACCAGTGTAGTAAAATCCGCCGGCACAACACTTAATATTTAATTATACAACCAAAATATTGTAATTTTTAGAAGTCAGAATAATATTTACTGAATTATTGATACACAACCAAAATATTGTTATGATTTTATGATAGTGTTGCTATATTCTGTGCAGATTTTTCTGTTTCAAGAAGAATTTCACTCATCTCTTTAGTTTTGAAGCATAGGATAAAATTATTATCCCTTTACTTCATAGATATGCCTTTGTCATGCTGGCTAATAGTGTAGATCCATATAAGCCGGCACATCAACTCATCTGATCAGGATCTGCACTGTTTGCTTTTAATTCATTAGGTTAATTCTGACTGTGAAGCAACTAGTGTTCATCCAGATCAGATGGCAAGGATGAGCCAGCTGACCTGGATCTTCACTGGTAACACTAAATCTAAATCTAAAATCTGGTTAGTTACAAGTTTCCTGAACTGGTTTAATATTTTTGTATTACATGACAATATTATGTGATTTATTATAAAACAGTTGTTTGAATGACTAATTTTTTATTTCTTCAGGTATATACAGTTAACAAAGAGCAGTTACTTCTGCATATCCCTCGAGATTCACTTCCTCAGAAATTTGGTGGGAACTTGTGCGTAAATCATCGCCTTTGGCTGCAAGTGTGTGCAGAGATTCACCAATCAAATTTAGATGTTATTGACACATATTTTGTATCGAGAAAGAGTCAGATGTCTTCGTCTAGGTCACATAGTTCTAGTGAGAATTCAGATTACCTACATATAAATGACACTGGAGTCGAATCTGAAGATTCAAGAGAAACTGTATCGGAAAAGCAGAATCTTGAAGAAGGTGAAAAAGACGATATAATTGAAGGTAACGGTATCGAAAAAGAAGTTAATGTTGAAAAGGAGGATGGAAGAAGTAAATCAAAAAGAAGGCGTGAGTCTGATTATGCCAGGGGAAGTAAAACTGATCGGGACTTAAACGAATCTCAACTAATGGACCCGAATGCTGTAGGGGGAATGCAGAATAATCCTAATAAAAAGCGACAGTCAACTCAGATTTCGAATATTTGGGAGGATTCTATTCACATGGCGGAAGAAGGTGGAATGACAGTGGCAGATCTAGTCAAGCATGTGAAAGCCAAGGGGAAAAAGGGTTTACATGATGAATATGCCGATATACGAAGTCAGCCTCCAGCTGGAACATTCATCGTAGCTAAGTATGACTGACAGTGATTTAATTATAATTACAACTTCATGTTGATTTTTTAGCTCAAATATTCAAAGAATTCAGGAGCTATTATACTCACATTTGCATTAGCCTCCATTAATATTTTTGCACTTGTTCCATAACTTCGAAACATTTTGAGATATCGGCTTCAAACTTAAAATTTGGAATCAGAAACTTTTGGAGAAATCTAGAATATTATAGATTCCTGATTTCATTAAGCTTTTATTTTGCTGAGTTGATTTCTATATGACTACATAGCACAACTTTTCTTGAATTAATTTGCAGAAAACATGAAGAGAATCGTTAAAGATCTGTTGAAACATTAAGTTAAAATATATGATATATAGACGTTATTTCAATTTTCCAGGGCTAAGTACAATATACCTAAGAACCGTTACTCAGATGTACTGTGTTATGATCAAACAAGAGTTATCCTGCCTCCAAAAGACAACGACCCAACATCAGATTATATCAACGCTAACTTCGTAGATGGTTATATGCAGAAACATGCATATATCTCAACACAGGGTCAGTTGACTTCTATTCAATCTACATATTTATCCATTTAACCCTTTCCTCCATATAAAACCCTTTATGGCATGGGCGAACAGTGTAGATCCAGATCAGCTGGCACATCCATGCTGTCTGATCAGGATTTCCACTATCATTCATTTTTAAATATTTTTTATTATTTTTTTCTGACCAAAAGGGATTTCTGATCGGGATTTGCGTTGTTCGCTTTTTGATTTGTTAGATTATTTTTGTCCAAAAGGCGAACAGTGCAGATCCTTATCAGACCTGATCAGACAGCATGGATATGCCCAGCTGATCTGGATCTACACTGGTCACACATGCATAAAAAGGTGTATATACGGAGCAAAGGGTTAAAAAATCAAAGGATGAAAGCAAAAGGTTCTATATGCTTTTTTTTAAATTTCTGATCACAAAGAACATTTTTCACTTTCATCCCACAAAATGTGTTCCAAAGTCATAAAAACATAATCTGAGATCATTTAATTCTATGTGGTTGAATTTTTGGGCAGAGGTTGCAAATTACGTTATCGAGCTAGCGTACATTCACACAGTTGTACTGTTATTTACAATATATATTCTATATATTTATATTATACTAGAAAAGGTATTGCATAGCTTAATTTTACTTGGAATTTGATTACAGTAAAATTATACCCACATGCAATATAATTATACCACAATAGGTTTTTATTATTTTTTTGTTTAATTCTTACCCAGTTTTGAAGTCCTCCTTAATTTTTATTTATTTGTTGTTTTTTTAAATCTACAGTTATTCTTTGTCTTTATTTATTCTCTGTAAAAACTTCTAACACCAATATCATTTGCTAAACATTGTGATGACATTTCTGATAGTGATGTCAACTTTTAAAAGACAGATTTTAAATAATAAAGCTTAGTTAACTTTTTGCACCATGGATATGCATTTTCTCACATGGGTGATCAGTGTAGGTCTACTATTGCATCATGCCATCTTTGACAGGATTAACACTGTTTGCTTCATGGTCAGAAATAAAAGGATGAATCTGAATACAGAATAGATCCTGCAGACAACACAGATGTGCAGACTGCTCTGGATCTACACTGTTTTCCCATGCAATTAACCCTTTTCTCCATATATATGCCTTTTTATGCATGTTCGGCCAGTGTTGATCCAGATCAGCTGCCACATCCGTGCCATCTGATCAGGATCTGCACTGGTCTCATTTCGGTCAGAAATAATCTAACAAATCAAAAAGTGAACAGTGTAGATCCTGATCAGACGGCACGGATGTACCGGCTGATCTGGATCTACACTGGTCGAACATGCGTGAAAAATCAAAGATGTGCCAGCAGATCTGGATCTACACAGTTTGACCACGCAATAAGAGTAAGTCTATGGAAGAAAGGGTTAAGGTCTAATTTATGGATGTCTAATTTATGGATTAAAGGGTTAATAAAAATGCCTACATTTCACCTTATCCTAATTAGATTACAATTTGTGTTCTTCTTGATGTATTCAGGGCCTTTTCCAAAGACGTTTGGAGATTTCTGGCGAATGGTGTGGATATCACAGTGTGTTACAATCGTCATGACTACCAAGTAAGTTATCAGTGTGTAACTATTGTCATGACTACCAAGTAAGCTATCAGTGTGTAACTATCGTCATGACTACCAAGTAAGTTATCAGTGTGTAATAGTTGTCATGACTACCAAGAAAGTTATCAGTGTGTAATAGTTGTCATGACTACCAAGTAAGTTATCAGTGTGTAATAGCTGTCAAGACTACCAAGTGAGTTATCAGTGTGTAATAGTTGTCATGACTACCAAGTTATCAGTGTGTAATAGCTGTCAAGACTACCAAGTGAGTAATCATTGTGTAATAGCTGTCAAGACTACCAAGTAAGTTATCAGTGTGTAACAGTCATCATGACTACCAAGTAAGTTATCAGTGTGTAATAGTTGTCATGACTACCAAGTAAGTTATCAGTGTGTAATAGCTGTCAAGACTACCAAGTGAGTTATCAGTGTGTAAATAAAGTCATGACTACCAAGTTATCAGTGTGTAACAGTCATCATGACTTCCAAGTAAGTTATCAGTGTGTAACAGTCATCATGACTACCAGGAAAGATATCAGTGTGTAACAATCATCATGACTACCAAGTAAGTTATCAGTGAGTAAAAGTCATCATGACTACCAAGAAAGTTATCAGTGTGTACCAGTTGTAATGACTACCAAGTAAGTTACCAGTGTGTACCAGTTGTCATGACTACCAAGTAAGTTATCAGTGTGTACCAGTTGTCATGACTACCAAGTAAGTTATCAGTGTGTAAAAGTCATCATGACTACCAAGTAAGTTATCAGTGAGTAACAGTTGTCATGACTACCAAGTAAGTTATTAGTGTGTGCCAGTTGTCATGACTACCAAGTGAGTTATCAGTGTGTAAAAGTCATCATGACTACCAAGTAAGTTATCAGTGTGTAACAGTTGTCATAACTATCAAGTAAGTTATCAGTGTGTAATAGTCGTCATGACTACCAAGTAAGATATCAGTGTGTAACAGTTGTCATGACCACCAAGTAAGTTATCAGTATGTAACAATCATCATGACTACCAAGTAAGTTATCAGTGTGTAACTATCGTCATGACTACCATGTAAGCTATCAGTGTTACTATCGTCATGACTACCAAGTAAGTTATCAGTGTGTAATAGTTGTCATGACTACCAAGAAAGTTATCAGTGTGCAATAGTTGTCATGACTACCAAGTAAGTTATCAGTGTGTATTAGCTGTCATGACTACCAAGTGAGTTATCAGTGTGTAATAGTTGTCATGACTACCAAGTTATCAGTGTGTAATAGCTGTCAAGACTACCAAGTGAGTTATCAGTGTGTAATAGCTGTCAAGACTACCAAGTAAGTTATCAGTGTGTAATAGTTGTCATGACTACCAAGAAAGTTATCAGTGTGTAATAGTTGTCATGACTACCAAGTGAGTTATCAGTGTGTAATAGCTGTCAAGGCTACCAAGTAAGTTATCAGTGTGTAACAGTCATCATGACTACCACGAAAGATATCAGTGTGTAACAATCATCATGACTACCAAGTAATTTATCAGTGAGTAAAAGTCATCATGACTACCAAGAAAGATATCAGTGTGTACAAGTTGTAATGACTACCAAGTAAGTTACCAGTGTGTACCAGTTGTCATGACTACCAAGTAAGTTATCAGTGTGTACCAGTTGTCATGACTACCAAGTAAGTTACCAGTGTGTACCAGTTGTCATGACTACCAAGTAAGTTATCAGTGTGTACCAGTTGTCATGACTACCAAGTAAGTTATCAGTGTGTAAAAGTCATCATGACTACCAAGTAAGTTATCAGTGTGTAACAGTTGTCATGACTACCATGTCTGTTATCAATTAATATCTGACATTGTGGAAGGACTAATTTGAATGTGGCCTTGTGAGGTCCCACTTGTGAGAATTATGTGTTTTGTGGAAGAGTTGTTTGAATGTGGTCTTGGGTTACACCACTTAATACAATTAAGTCTACAGTGGGAGTACTAGTATGAATGTGGCCTTGGTCCCACTTGTAAGAATAATTTTTCCTGTGATAAGACTTGTTTGAATATGGCCTTTGGTGTTCCTGCTAGTTAAAATCATGTATTATTCTTATGTGGCCTTTTTTAAGGTTTTTATTCCCCCACGAAGTAGGAAGCATATAGAGTTGCACTTGTCTGTAAGTACGTCCGTCTGTCTGTATGTAAGTCTCCCAAATCCTGTGGCATTTCTCCTCATTAACTGTCAGGCCGATTTCATTCAAACTTGCACTGATAATCATGCAGAATGTGTAAATGGTTGTAAAGAAAAGTTTTTTCCTTCGACCATTTTTACCAGAGTTATGGCCCTTTGTTATAAATGTTGTTGAAGCAGTGGATGCATCAGTGTCCAAGGATACATTCTAGTTTTATAACGGTTTGAATGTTATTTACTTTTAGGACAACAGAGAAGGGACGTGTTAAGTGTGGTCAGTATTGGCCTCTGGAAGTGGACGGCGAGGAGCAGTGTGAGGAATTTATCGTGACCAACACCGGCATGGAGCAGAACCGTGACTATACCATTACTAGTCTTTTGTTACATAATACAAATGTAAGTCACATAACTAGTATCTTATTGCATAATACAAATGTATGTAACGTTGCTATGGTAGTCTTTTATTGCATAATGCTTTACCATGCCCATTGTGATTTTATCTAACCAGAGACAAAGGCTCAGAGCGAGCTACGAGGATTTGGTTTTGCCAAAAGAAACAGCGATACATAGGGATCGCTTTGTCTTTCTGTCTGTCACGAAAACTTAATGTTGGCTATAACTTTGCCATTTCCTGATATATCTTCATCAAACTTTCAAATTATATTGCTAATGACAACACTGTCATCATGATGCCAAATTCTTTAGGTCAAGGTCACATTTGATGGAGTTATGCCCCTTTTAGTACTTGGATTTTGACAGGAAAACTTAACGTTGGCTATAACTGTCATTTCTTAATATTTCTTTACAAACTTTCCAATTATGTTGCTTATGACAATGTGGTTATGATGATGTCAAATTCTTTAGGTCAAGGTCACATTTAATGGAGATATGCCCATTTTGTTCTTGGATTTTTTATTCTGACAAAGTACCTGAGGGTGACACAAGTGTTCAACTGAACACCCATCTACGGGTAGTCATCTGGTTTTTATCAAACATGCTCATATTGTTTTTTATTGATGTTATATCAAAGAGAAATAATGTGTTCTGATTTTGTTTGTTGATTTATAGAATGGTCAAGATTGGATGTTGTTAAATGAATTTCCGGCTAGTTAAAAATAATTTGATATGATGTTGTTATATGAATTACAGCCTGGTCAGGTTATAACCTGATTTGATTTTGTTAAGTGAATTACTTTTTAATATCTTTATCTGATATTGTTAAATGAATTACAGACTGGTCAGGTACGACAAGTGAAGCATTTACAATTTACAAGTTGGCCGGACTATGGTATCCCACCTGCGGCTGGATTTCTTGACTTCCTACTCCGTGTGCGAGCATGTCAAGCCGACTCTACAAGGTTACTGGAGCCGGTCTGGAACGGTCACCCTAAAGGGCCGCCCATGGTTGTCCACTGTAGTGCTGGGATAGGAAGATCAGGTAACTGAACAAATTTTATATGGAAACTCCTTTTTAGGGGTCTATTTTTGGCATTGCTGTTGGCATCACACATCTGGTGAAAGTTTACGTGTGCTCTCAGTTATTCTTACAAACAACCAAAGCTACAGCCTTAAACACTCATTCACCATTCTATGTATTAGTTTTTATCAAATTATTGCCTTTTTGTACATAAAATTTCAGGTTTAAGTTTGAATGCACGATCATTTTTTTTTACTAGTATTACTTCAATTTCGAAACTTTTTCCACTTGTTCACCATCATATCTACATGTACCATTTATGATTTAATTTTTAAATATTGTATCAGTGTTTTTCTCTCACAAATATGATTTAACTAGTAAAGTTTTGTTCTAACAAATATGGTTTAAATAGTAAAGATTTGTGTGGGAAGGCTGTTTATTCCTGATATGCATATTTCACTTGTTTTATTTTATTACAGGAACATTTATCAACACAGATATAAGTTTACATAGACTTGAACATATTCACACAGTCAATATACGAGAAACAGTACAGCGAATTCGATCACAAAGAGCATTTAGCATACAGATGCCGGATCAGTACGTCTTTTGTCATCTGGCTATAATAGACTACGCCATTAAACATAAAATGTTGCCTGATACAGACTGGGTATCACTCAATGATAGTGATAGTGATGAATTTGATTGAAAGACAAAATGAACAAGTTTTAACATGGACTGGTTAAAAACTTGAAAGAACATGAGAGTATTTGAAAACAGTCTGTGACAAATTTGGACTGGAAAGGAATTTTGTTTACACTGAAATATTAATATAAATCAGATCAAATTGTTGAATGTCGGACAAAGGTGTGATTTTAAATTATAACTTGAATACAGTTAGACACAAACTGTGCATCATTTGATAATAAGTGGTATAATGTGTTTGTATTGCAAACTAGAATACCAGTCATAAGCAGACTGGACATAATTCATGATAGATTATTTGATGTTTTACATTGAAAACTTGAATACAAGTCTATTGTAGACTTGGCATCATTTCATGATATGTTATGTGATGTTTTATATTGAAAATTTGAATACCTGTCTAATGTAGACTGGGAATCTGGTTTGATGATAACTTGAATACTAGTCTTGATACAGAAAAATGCCATTTTTGGTGTTAGAGGGTGTGATGTTGAAATCCAGTTAGTTAAAGACTGGTTATCATTTGATGATACTTAAGTTGAAACTTGAAATCCAGTCTTTTTTCTTTTATTTGAATGCAGAAATATTGCCATTTCATTTAGAATCGAACAGTTAATGCATTTTTCATTTAGAATCGAACAGTTAATGCATTTATTTTCTTTTTGGTATATCTGGGTAATAGAGACTGGGGTACCAAACAAAATCTTGTGCCATTTTTGCATGCTTCTGGTGTACACTGTTGTGTTCCAGACAAAACTTGCCAATAATTTGATAAAGGAATTCTTGTTATATTAATCAAACATCTACTGTACAGCCATTGAAATTGTTTAATTTATGGATTAAATCTTTGTCACATTCAAAATACAGATAATAACCTGACATAACTCTTTAATCCTGTTGCAACCAGTGCAGATCCAGATCAGCCAGCACATCTGTGCTGCATGATGTGGATGTACACTGATTGCTTCTTGGTAAGAAATAACTTTATAAATCAAACAGTGAACAGTGTAGCTACATTCTGATCAGAGAGCGAGGATGTGCCAGCCGATATTGATCTGAACTGTTTGCCATAACAGCCATATGCCGTGGGGTATAGGGTTAAGCAGCAACCCATGGGGAGTGTAAAAAGACAGCTGCTTGTCACGTCACTAGGTGGCTTATTACGATGAATTACCCGGTAATGTTGGGTGGAACTTTGATTTCAGACTGCTTCATGCAACTACTATAACAAGTTTTGTACAATTCCAGCAGAAAGTCATAATGTTATTGTGTACATTTTGAATTGTTAGAGATAGGAGTATTTGGCTTTCATTGCCTTACTGTACTATTGGTTGTATGTTAATATCAGACTGGTTTCATACCCATACAGTATTACTGGTAGTATTAAAAAATATCAGACTGGTTTCATTTCTGTACTGTACTGTTATGGTATATAAATATCAGACTGGTTTTACTGCCATACTGTACTGTGGTAGGATAAGGTTTTAAGCTTGAGCTGTACTGTAGTATGTTAAATGATTACTATGAACAGATTTTGTGATTCACTGAATGTGAGCAAACAGTAATCATGTTAAATTTTTGTTGATTGGTCTTAACTGTTTAACTGTTGAAATCTCTAGAACTAAGTCTTTTACTCCTTTTTTAGCGAAATGGAATATGCCTCTTATTTCACATGTGTACAGTCTGATCAGGATCTACGTTATTCCATTTTAAATTCATTAGGTTTTTTTTGCCAGGAAGCAAACTGCATATGTCCAGATCAGATCACATATGTGCCATTTGATCTGGATCTGAATAACACAATAGCTGTTTCATTGTAAGAATTCCATAATATTAATATTTTTATGTGTTAATTTAATCTTATCAACAGCTCAAAGTTGTTTTTAACCTTTTCCTCCATTTATATGCATTTTTGCGCATGTGCGACCAGTGTAGATCCAGATCAGCCAGCACATCTGTGCTGTCTGATCAGGATCTGCACTGTTTCGTTTTTTGGTCAGAAATAACCTTATAAATCAAAAAGCGAAACAGTGCAGATCCTGATCAGCTGGCACAGATGTGCTGGCTGATCTGGATCTACACTGTTCGCCCATGCAATAAAGGTGTGTACATGGTTGATAGGGTTAAAAGATAATTTGTGATACCTGTCATACATGGAAGTAATTTTTTTCTCACTTACTAGACAGAAAAATCTCTATTTTTAGCCGTGTGAGATTTCCTTATCTCGCATGGCCTTATCTAACACTCCGCGTGCTCGCGTACTTTTGTATTATTGCGCACCGTATTAATTGAGCACTTTCATTATTGATTTAGCCTACGTCATGATGCTTATTACTACGTCATTTAAGTTTATTATGCGACGTAATTAAACGAATGTTTACTTTTTTAAACAGAGCAAGCTGTTGATTTTGTTTTATCATGATTTATTTCAAAAATCATTTGGAAAGGATACACTAGGAGATTGCTAAATTCTCAACCCTGGAACTTGGAAGTCTTTATCGTGGTACGAGTCTGAAAACGCTACTTTTTTAAGAGTGTTTCATTCTTATACCGCTGTTGCGAGCTTCGTTAAACATCAGGATCTATGAAGAAAGTGTATGGAAAATAAAATAGGAAATATACTGCTGTTTCATCGGGATATTTCAACTGGTATGTACAATTCAATTTTTTTGAATTTCGGATTGTGACGAAATCACGAATAACCTTAAAAATCGCAGATCCGTTTTCAAAGGATGAACCAGCTGTTTTCATTCAATGAAAAAAAACGATTCTTTTCCTTTCTTTCATTTTTGTAACGATATTGTTGAAGGCCTACATGTTAGGGTTGATAAACTTTGACAGGACTGTGTATTCGTGGCTGATTTACCCTTCCAACTGGAAGATACGCAAAAGAAATAGTTCTCTAAAATCTTGCGTTTTTTTTAATTTTAAAGAATTTTGTTTAAATCTCCAAGAAGTAAGTGAGAAAAATAATCAATCATTGGTATTCGGCGAAGATCGCGGTATCCCAACCCTCGGGCAATGCTTTCCAGACGGAAACTCGGCAGAGCCTCGTTTCCGTCTGGAAAGCAGTACCCTCGGGTTGAGATACCTTGATCTTCGCCGAATACCAATGATAGATTCTCTTTATCTGTATTTGTTGTTGTTCTATATGCGTATGAAATAAATTACAGATATAAATAAAACAAATTATGGAAATATAAAACTTGAATTACATTTGTACATAAATGGAATTCCAGATGGTGTACATAAAATGGAATTACAGATGTACACAAAAAGAAATTACAGATCTACACAAAATGAAATTACAAATGTATACAAAATGGGATTGCAGATGTATACTCACTAGAATTTCAGATGTACACAAAATGGAATTTCTTATGTACACAAAATGAAATTACAGATGTGCACAAATTGGAATTACAGATGTACATAAAATGAACAACAGATATAAAAGTATTATTTTTTATTTAAGCTGGCCAGTGATTCACAATGTTTGTTATTAAATTTTATTATTATTATGCCTCATACCATAATAACTGTGTAAAAGCGTGCAGAATTTCATTTTTCATGCAATGCACATTTTTACTAGCTATGTGAGATCTTATTTCACAATCTTCTCTTCTTTCTAAGGAAATCTAAAGAAGATCTAGATCAGTCAGCACATCCATGTAAAACTTCTATAAACTCTTCAAAATGGAGTAAAGTTTAAAAGATTTATACTGGAACTTTATTTTTTATTCATACCATTTTCACAGAGTTGATAAATAAAAAATTACTTTTTCAACAGATGAAATTTCTTCTTTGACAAGAAAGTTTTACGTATGAGCATACTGACGACAGATTTTCATACTTGGAATGTCCCTTAACCCTTTCCTCCATAGATACACCTTTATTGTGTGGGCGAACAGTGTACATCCAGATCAGCTGGCACGTCTGTGCCATATGATCAGGATCTAAACTGTTTGCTTTTTGATTTGTTAGCTTATTTTTTACCAAAATGCAACCATTGCAGATCCTGATCAGACGGCACAAATGTGCCGGCTGATCTGGATCTACACTGTCTGCATATGCGTAAAAATGCGTATATATGAAGGAAAGGGTTAAAAGGATGTCTCCAAATGACAGAATTAGACTTTGAAATTATGTCATCAAATAAACTGTAAGTTTGTTCTTCAGTGATGTCATTTCCTTTCGTCTTATGAAAGTCACATAGTATAGCCTAATTCTATTTTTTATTTTTTTTACTTTGTATTATTCAGAAATAGGGCAACTTATTATATTTTTTATTTTGTTTGTTTTACTTATTTGTATTGTTTTTACCTTCTTTTGCAGATGTAAATCAAGATCAGCTGGCACTTCTGTACTGTCAGATCAGGATCTGCACTGTTTGCTTCTTGGTCAGAAATAACCGAATGAATCAAAAAGCAAACAATGCAAATTGATCAGATGGTACGGATGTCATTTTCAATAAATGAAGGTCAATGTCTTTTTGCCGTCAGCCTTGAGAATTCATAGCATGGGCAAACAGTGAAGATAAAGTTCAACCAGCACACCCGTGCTGTTTAATCAGGTTTTGAATTGTTTGCTTTTTGATTAATTAGGTTATTTCTGACCAAAAAGCTGTATGTGCTGGCTGATCTGGATCTGCCCATGCCTTAAAGGCATATCTAAAGAGGAAAGAGTTAATGGTCAGTAGTTGTTCCTTGTCTATTTGCTGCTCATCTCTTTGATAACATGGTTATTTTATGCCCTGCTGGCAGAGGTCTTGTTTGCTATGTCCAATTTGTATGTCTAAGCAGAACGCTTCTCCACTTTCCGTTTCTTGTATGAAACATGATCATTGTTGGTTTAATTTAAATGTTTCCCACATTGTACTGGAATTATATTTTTATAGGATGGATTTCAATGAAAAAGGCCTAGAAAGAAAATCTTTTTTTTTCTGTATTTCAATTTTTTTACCTTTAAAACCTGTACATTAAATGATTAATGTTTTGTTATGTATTTTCTATTGTTTATGTACCTTTATTATTTAAACAGAAAAAATAACACATTTGGCTTATAAAATAAGCAACTTTATCATAAAATACGAAATGTAAAGTTTATCATTCTATCATTTTGTTTATACTTGTAAGTACACAAACATTAGTGTGCCATAAAATAAGGATGTCTTCAGGGTTTGCAGCCAGTCTGCCATATCTAGCAGCTGATTGGTTGAAATTGAACTCAGTTTTCAAATTGACCAATCACATGCATGCCTCTAATGACTGGTGTCCAGTCTTGGGTCATAAGAGCATAAGGATTTAAGCCTTTATTCCATGGGATATGGCTGTTATCTGTAGGTGAACAGTTTAGATCCAAGTGGTCCCATTCAGTTGGGATGGCTGGTTTGAATTTACAACGTTAGCCCATGGGATAACAGCCATATCCCATGGAGTAAAGGGTTAAATTTTCTTAATGTAATACTTAACCCTTTTCTGTATAGATACACCTTTATTGCTAGTACGAACAGTTTAGATCCAGATCAGCCGGCACATCCATGCCGTCTGATCAGGATCTAAACTGTTCGCTTTTTTATTCATTTGGTTATTTCTGAACAAATTGCGACCAGTGCAGATCCTGATCAGATGACACTGATGTGCCGACTGATCTGGATCTACACTAGTGGCACATTTGTAAAACTGTGTATTTATGGAGGAAAGGGTTAAGCAATTCTGAGTGGTAGCATGGTGCGTGCTTCCTTGTTGTTTTCAGTTGAGGAAAGAAAATAATATTATTCTCTTATTTCTTAACAGTACTGTTAGTCAGTTTATGTAAGACATTTACTGGTTATCAGAGCTCTCTCTAGACTTGCAAATCAGGGAGAACTTTAGTCATAATTTTACTGAATTACGGAGTAGTTTGCAGTCAACAGCATTCTTTCCCTTTATAGTCTATACAAAATGACTTCTCCCATAGCTCAATGAAGGGAGAAGTTTGTTCATTTTGTTAGATCACTTCTCCCAAGACTCCCTCTAGTGAGAGTCCTTGTTATCATTTATATTTGAATGATACTAAATTGTAATTATTGTAGATTTTGTGGGTCAGTTGATCACAACATGTAAAACCTCTAAAATATGCTAATGGACAAAAGTCTTGTCCGGTCTATAAAAACTACAATATCTTTATTGTTTTTATCACATACTTATAAATAAGGTATCAATGGAAAGCGATTATTTGTAAGCATTCAGACTTAAATCAAAATTCAGAATCCGGTTTTAAATACAGGCAATATAGAGTAGGCAAATTTTCAAGATCGTAATTTCATGGGTTCTAATGATATCATTAAAAACCATACCGGACAAGACTTTTGTCCATAAGTATATATAGATCTGTATGAAATGTGATTTTATAAGTTAAAAGTCATGAAGTGATGAACTGGCAAAAATAGAATTTTACCTAAATCCACAAACATTTTATGCCCAGGATAGTAAATGAAATTTGTAGTAATTTGTACCTTTTAAATGTTTATTTTCTCTCAATATCTTATTACTTGTTGAGATAGCAATAAGATGTAATACATTACTTTTTCTACCATGACACTTATTTAAGAAAGTGATTTGTATTCTGTAGTAATGAACTTAAATAGTGATCTGTTTACACTTTTTGGTATTCTACAAACCCAGTGTTTACCTGAAATCAAGTCAACGCAGGTTTTGCATACACTCAGAATCAAATCCGATGTTTGTTTTGTTAAACATAATGTGGGTGTGGAGCAATTAAGCCTTTCCTTTATAAACATGCCCTTATGGCGTGGGCAGACAGTATTGATCCAGATCAGCTGACACATCTTTGCCATCTGATCAGGATCTACACTGTTCGCTTTTTGATTTATTAGTTTATTGCTGACCAAAAAAACAAACAGTGCAGATCTGGATCTGATAGCACAGATGTGCCAGCTGCTCTGTATCTACATTTGATGCACATCTGATAAAATGGGTATATATGGAGGAAAGAGTTAAATTAACAATGAATAATTTTTGACAAAAAATACAAATAAAATATTGATCCTTCCTTTAACAAGCAGAAGTTAATATGTTAAAGAAAAATGTGATACACTATCCTACGTGTTCATGCTACATTATTTTAACGAGTTTTGATGAAGAATTGATGTTGTATGTGATTTTTTGTTGCCATTAGTAACTATCACTAGTCAGCCAGTATAGGTGTTGTTGTTGTTGTTATGTGCCTACATTGCAGCGACTTCTTCAGACACACTGAAGTGATCACCCCTTCGATTTTACAGATCACTGCTTTTGCTTTATGAACATCTGGTATTTGACCCTTTAATCCAAATAAATTGCTTTAATTATGTGTACAACAAGTGAAGATCCTGATCAGATAGCACATGCATGGTGTCTGATCATGATCTACACTGCTCACTTCATGGTCAAAAATAACCTAATTAATCAAAAGGGAATAGTGCAGATCCTAATCAGTCGACATGGATGTGCCGGATAATTTGGATTTACACTGTTAACCCATGAAATAACAACCATGTCGATTGGAGCAATAGATTAAATAAAATATATCATAATAATGTAAAACCTTCCAAAAGGGAAGTCAGCTATATCTTTATTTTCGAACGTTCGAACAACTGTTCAAGAAAAATACAGAAATTTTGTTATATATGTAACATCCATTTAGCATATTGACTGGCAGTTTTGATTTTCTGACATCTGTTGATCATGGCTGAAGGTTATAAAACAGAGATTGGAAACCAGTCTCAAATCTCAATCATGTGATTTGCTGAAATGGCGACTGGTCACCATTTCAGCCAATCAGATGCTTGAGATTTGAGACTGGTTTCCATGCTCAGTTTTATAACCTTGGGCACATGTTATTAATCCTTTGCTCGTTATATATGGGTTTTATTGCAAGTGCAACAAGTTAAGATCCAGATCAGCAGGCACATCTGCACTATCTGATCATGATTTGCATTGTACGCTTCGTGGTCTATTTGTGAAAAATGATGTCCTAATACTTAGAATGATTACAGTAAATGTATTTTTTTGGAAGACTGGTGCAAAGTAGGTCAAATAAATTATAGTTTAGTAAATATCAGTTTGTTGATAATAAATTTAGTTAATGCATGTATCTTTGTTTTGCCAGGCCAGTTTCTCTTCTCTCTATACTTATTACATTTGTACTCGACATTTTTTATCGCTTTTCCAATCAATGGTGTAGTTTTAAAATGTATTTTCTCATTTGATAGTGTTGTTGTAATTGAATTGTATGGAGAATAAAATGTTGTATATTTTGTGAAATGTAATAAATGAAATAATTATTGAATGGGTTGTTCTTTTTGGTAAATTGTTAGTAAATTACAGACTGTATATTGTGGTGATCGCCAAATAAGTGTTTTATGCCACCTTTCTGTTAACCCTTTCCTCCATATATACACCTTTTTTTGTGTGTGCGACCAGTGTAGATCCAGATCAGCCAGCACATCCATTCCGTATGATCAGGATTCCCACTGGTCGCTTTTCGGTCAGAAATAACCTAATAAATCAAAAAGCAAACAGTGCAGATTTAGATACAATGTAGTAATAAAATTGTGTGTGATATTGTACATGCCTGACTGTCTACTATATAAGGGTCATTGCTTTGGTCTATGCCATTTTTTCACTTTCTGCGGTGCTTGACGTTTGGCAGTAGTCATGTTTTCCCTAACATGCTGTACTGATTCAGTTTGTGATATAACAGCTTATTGGCAGAAACTGAGTTCACATTTTGGAGTGAAGTCTCCAAAGTTAGTTGTTTTATCTGGGCCTGAGTCTTACACTGAAGACAGTTAGACATACAATATGTATAATATAACATTGATAATCTTAGGATGGTACTCTTAATCACGAACGTGCCTCATACTCAGTCATTATCTATGAATACTTGTGTACTGAATTAGGGACATGCGCAGTGTAACAGTCAATATCATGGACGGGGTTGTGGTATTTAGCATATTTTTGTTTTCGGCACGACACGAGCGACCACTTCCGCCAAAGCGTTGAATTCCTAAACAAATCGAAACGCTGTCCAAAAAGTGATCTATTTGTGTTCTGCAGAAGACAGTTTAGGTGCGATTGAAAAAGAACTTGTCTGTTTAAGTTTGGGACCAGAAATGAGTGACGCTCGACGTAAACGTCATCCAGGAGCGCCGAAAAATCGTTCTGAAAATGGTGCCCCCTTTCATCGATCCCAAAATCAAAACGGATCTCAAACTGTCAATCATCGTGGAAGAAATAGTAACACAAACGGAAACGTAAGACATTTATAGAAAACAATTATCCCGTATTGATATGTACTTTAAAATATTTGTAATTCATACCTTCTGAGCTTTCAAGTTTCACAAAAATAGACATGTTTTGGCAAGAAAATTTCAGATACGGACTGATGCAAATGATGAAAAACACAAATAGAATCTATCTAAGATCATAACTAGTTGGTAAAAATCATCGTAAACAAACACTTGCATGCTTCTCCATTGTTTGCTGAGGTTGGATGAAGTAGTTGTATTATCTATAAACTGTTATAACTATGCCTCTTTCTCATATTTTCGGGGTTTCTCATATTTTCGCGACGTCATCAAATGTCATATGCGCGCGCACATAATCTGTCCAGTCATCTGAAATACTATTCAATATTTTATCAGGGTTTTTTTTAAGGAAGAGGGGAAGACGCTGGTCAAAAGGGGAAAATGCGTGAAAAATGCAAAATTGGGGAAAATTTATAATACACTCTTACCTGTATTAGCTACAATGAATGTTTATACTCAAGTTTATGCTTCTGTTATTCTTTTTTTAATTTAGCTTTCATTACCAGTCTATTTAGCATACAGAGGCAGGGACCGACAAATCCTTTGCCTGGTGCCCGCGGGCAACTAGCTTTCATCTGCTGGGCCAGTAAACATTAAACGAGCTTGTCAGCTGGGCAACCATAAAAGTCTGTTATTAGTTGCCCGGGGTGGTAATTAAATTAAGTTGCCAAGTAAACAAAAATCTCACAGCAATATACGACTTTCGCTAATCATCAGATTATGGACGAACCGTATGATTCAGCACCGCCTACCTGTATAAAAATCATCCAATCAACGTTAATCCTTGATTAATTTGCACTACTCTACCCGCCTATATTTCACAACAATCGGTACCATCTTTATCGCGAGATATTTTGATTCTCGCGAGATTATGCGGCAAAGTGATTACACAAACTGTCAAAATTGTGTCTTTGACAATTAAAAAGGTGTATATTTAGTCATTTGTCGGCGCTTAAATTAATATTTGACGAGAAGAAATTAGGTAAGTTGATTGCCAATGATTGCATCAAAAAGTTCAAAGTTGTTACTTTAATCGAGTAATTCCAAACTATATATGTTACAGTATTGACTTATCTGTTCGTTCTAAACGGAAAATTCCTCAGTTGAATTTTAAAATTATGCTTTAATTTATTGATGACAGTGCTTTACAGTGTTCCGTCATTAGGATTAGATTTTAGAATTGATCGTTTTGTGATACGAAAGTAAATATTAGATTTGCGATTGATGTTGTCTAAAGTAAAAAGGGAGATAATAAGTTTGATTATTAAATTGATTAAAATACAAAATCTCCGCAAATTATTTCGTATGAGCTAAAATATTACTATAGTCCGATTTTACGCGTTGAGCCGTGAATGCACTTTTGTATTTATAGATTTTTGGAATATTCCACTAAATAGGGAAGTTAGATTTTCCTATCATATCTCATAATTTTGAAATTGACAGACATGTAACAAAAAGGTTTCATAGCCGTGGCAGTAACGCTTCTGATTTCTGATAATGTGTCATAAGGGTTGTGAGTTCGAATCTTGGGAGCGGATCTTATTTTTAATGTCATTCTTTTCATTACAAATATGTAGACACCAACAAAATTGCCAAAAACCGTGCAAATGTTTAGTAAGCTTTCATCAAGTCAGTTGTTAGATGTCGCGATCGAAGCTTACTCAAAATACAGTTTTCGGACGATGCCAATACATTGTACAAAATGGTATTGAAAAGAAGAGAATGTTATGAAAGTTCCATTAACTACAATTGTTTACAGAAAGTCAGGATTCACAACTGTCAGCGCCCCTTAGGGGCAGCGGTGAAAGGGGGACGGCAAGCTGCTCAACAACAATATATTTAAAAAATGAACAGGAACTAAATCAAAGGGCTTTGCAAAGGATAATGATAAACCAACAATTAACTTAATAATATCATGCGGACTAAATTAATATTTCAAAAAGTAAATTAAAGACAAAAATAAAAAAAGTTACTTAATTGGATTTGAACTTGCGTGCAATTGCAATGTTTGGCATCATAGCTCGAGATCCTTATCCACTGAGCTATTTCGCCGTGACTAACTTTTGGCTGCTGAACATTTTTTAATGTCATATAAGTTAAGTAAATTAACGTACTTTACCTATTTAGGATTATAACAATGGACTTGTCCAAAAGGTCACAGCTCACGGGTCAAAATCGAACTATAAATAAATATGATATGTACAAAAGAGATGAAAAACAGAAAACATTTTTACAGATTTGTAGTCCCCTATTGCAAAATAAAAAATCATATATATATACTTATCATTATATCATGTCAATGTAAATAACAAAAACTGAAACATGCTAGTTATATGTTCTTGGCATATGGTTCTTGTGACAAAACCAACTTATTGTTTCAAATTATTTGCATTTCAGACGGATATTGCCATTTATGTACACAACAAAAGTAAACAAAATATCCACTTTCCTATGTTAAATTTAGTAAAATTTGGAAACTCTAAATTCTTTTCCTCACTTTGAGTTTATAATGTTATTTTCAGAGGACTCTTTGAATGAAGTACCAAGTCCAGCACCAGTGGCTTCTGATGAAGACCTCAGAGTTGAAGATAAAGATGACAATCCATGTTATTTTTATGTTACTTTATTAAAAATTCTCAAATTCAATGTAATGCCACAGTATATAATATTCTTTTAATCTGTGTATTGAAAAATAGTGTGCTTGGAGTTACCAGTATTTACCTGTGGTGTTTTGTTGTTATGTGAACTGTGCACATTTTCATTAAATTTGCATTAATTTACATTGTGTTATATATTTCTTAACAAACTTTTTTTTACGATTGACAATTTCGCGCGATTTCCGGTCAACCAGATAAAAATTCTACTTGCCCAGTGGGCAACAAGAAAATTTTGGAATTTGTTGGTCCCTGCAGAGGCATGTCTCTGTGTTATCTGTTTTTAAACAGTTCAAGAATAAGTTGATTTATACTTGCTCACTTTCTGTGCCTGCTTAAAATTTATCCATAAATTGTGTGCTTAGAATCTTAATCATTTCGGATGCAAGATTTCCAGATTTTTTTTTGTTTAGGGCGGTGCTGGTGTAGTTATTGTTAATTTCCAACTAAATTGCTAAATTCCCCCAAAAAATTAAATATTACTGCTTAAAAGGAGGGTTCGAGCAATTCCGAATTCTTATTATGGAAAAGAAAGATGTTAAAACTTAAACAGTCGCATTTCTTCTTCTTCCATTAATAAGAAGGATTCACTTTGGAGTATCGTAGCATTTTAATAACAAATAGAATTTTATGAACGAAATAAATTTCTGACCGTGCATTTTAATTTACGGTGTTTAAGTCCGATAACTCATATTTTTTATCACGAGTAAGAAATAATATGAACGACGTATATTTTCAGTCATACGAATACTTGCCCCTAAAATATCCAAGATCTATTACATGTACATTGTCTAAAATCATCAAATTTACAACTGCTATGAACATCTGTTGAACACCTGTTTCAATGACCGTTTTGATCTAAAATGCCAGCGATGCTTGTGTATTTAACATCAAAGACGCCGACGTCAACTTGAAACGGTGCGCACCGCTCAAAAATCGATCGGTGCTATTGTACAAACGAATTTCAACCTGTCAACAAACTAGGGTGATTTCATATTTAAATCAGCTGATTGTTTAATTGACAGCGTATCTGGTATTATAATTGTTAATTTCTGATCCGCTTGTGTTTATATCTGCACTACCGGCACTTCGCCGAATTAGCAGTTTGCTACTAATCTATTGCATCACATTTTTTTCGAGAATGTTGATTATACAACAATAGGATGTTTATTTAACAAGAATGGAGTTAATTGCTTGACAAAGGTAAGCAGAAATTTCGAAGGAAGAAACGTCCGGCAGGTGTTGATTTATTATAGGCTTATGTTTACTGACGTGTAAATTAATGTACATGTATCTAAATATTTGGACAATTTTTTTTTAATGAAAATTCTCGTCTCTAAATATTCGTTCAGTCAGAAAAATAATTTTTTTTTTCCCTCCAAAGACTTAGACAAAATACCAAAAAATGCTTAGACAAAAATGCCCATTTTGGGAATTTTCACATCGATAAAATCTTCCATTTTGGGAAATTATGTATGCACTTATTTAGCTTAAATCAGTCAATCATTACAATACCAATATACTTTTACCATCTGTTTAATCTTCATTCAAACAAACAATGCCTACTGTTATAAGAAAATAATTTTCCTATTTAAATTAATCATTATATGAAATTGAAATTCTTTATAAAATAGTGAAACTGTAGTAAATTGAATGATTAATTCAAAGTATTAACGAAATAGACCAGATAAACGTAAGTTTTTATTGTAGTACTTATTGTTGTGCAAAGCCATCATAGTTGCGAAAATACATTACAAAAAGAATTAAGTGTCTAACAAGTCATATTATAATTCACCTTCTTCAGTTACGGGTACTTTCTGTAAAGTTATGTAGAATAGTTCTAAATTTATTGATATAATTAATAGCTATATTGTTGGAAAAAGGTCTGGAAAATATTCATGCTTAGGGTCACTGAACGCTTGCAATTTCTAGCTAGATAAAGGGAAGTCACTCTTCTATTAACTGTGTATTTCGATATATTTTATGCGATTTTTGCAGAAATTTTGAAAAGAAAATGTTTTCAGTTGGGAAAAATGACAACTGGATATGATTGGGAACGGGGCCGTTGGCTTTGGGAACACCTCCGTTTTCCGGAGGCGCAGACAGTGCTGAAAAACCCCTGAACTGTGTCCTCTCAGAGCTTGAAGTGTATGCAATGCTATTAATACCATAGCAGGTCAAAGGTCACAATTCAATTGAAAATCAATTATGAACGTCTCGTTTACGCAAAAGGGTTGTGAAATAGCACAAATCCAAATGTTACTAGGCAATAAGAAGAGTTTTAGAGTCCAACTTCCAAGCTCAAGTTTAGTTTCTAACTTTTTATAGAATGTTGCACTCCAATATCATTAAAAAAGCTTAAAACTTTGCTTAATTATATAATAGTCAAAAACATTTTAGTAAGTAAAAAACAAATTTTCTGTTTGACTGCTTTCCTGTTTCAGTCCCAAAACACAAAACATGTTAAAATTTTAGACATTTTCTCACACTATGTCAGGATCAAATTGTTCTCGATGTTTCTAGTGAACAAAATCGAATCATGTGGGGTTTCTAATGGTTATAATTAACATCCAATGGAAAGTCCCAAAAATATGAGAAAGAATCTGTGAGATTCAGAGGGTCCATATCTGTTGCAAATGGCGGCAGTATATGTGGTAAATAGTGATGACTTTAAATTTTTGGCTTTTAATTCAATCAAACACAAGTGACTGCAGTTGGTGAATTAAACATAAACATTAAATTTTGAAATACAATTATTAAGAGCGAGAGTGTAAAATTCGTCTGTTAAACCCGAAATTATGGACGAACGGCATACACATTTCATTTATGATGTTAACAAACTCAAATATCTTGTTCTCTGACTAAAAATTATTTTTCATTACATTCAATCAGTGTCAGATTTGAGTTGGAAAGAGTAGCCCTGACCAGGATTTAAACCTTGGACCTCTGGCTTACCATAACTGAGCTACAAAATTTACTACATACCTCCCAGCGTTTAAGAGACATTTCCAACTTACCTGGAAATGTCCTCAAGGGTCTGCTTAGGTTTGGGTCCAATACCCCAGCCACATGCTTTGCCCATAGGAGCTCCAAGGGTAATCATCTGCTGACAACACCAATGGGGCAAACTTGGGTTGGAGAGAGTAGTCTCAACCAGGATCCGAACCTCAGACCTCCATCTTATAGTGCAGATGCTCTACTAACTGAGCTGCTGAGGTACAAAATCTACTCATCTAAAATTCACTGGATATCAACATTGTTGAAAGTGTATGCAATTTTAGGAAGCTGTATATTCTGGATATGATAATGTTTTTCACCAATTTTCACATAAAATTTACAACTCAACCACACTGCCCGAAAAGTAAAGAGAAAAAATATTTGTTAGGGAAAGGGACAGTATGAAATGCATTTGGCGATCATGTGGGTATGAACAGGTGAAAACTCAAGCAAGCCAAATGCTGTACAATGTACAGCTAAGTACAGAGAAATGCAGCAAAGAACAATAAGTAGAATATATATGAATATATTACCTATTAAAATGTTCTGTGCCCCCACTTTAGGACAAGTCATATATTTTCCTGGCAGGTCATTTTATGCCCCCATTCTGAAAGATGGGGGCATTTAGGTTTGCTTAAGGTTGTCGTTCCACCATTCTGTCTATTCATCCTTGTTCTGTCAGTCCGAAACTTGTGTCAAGCGTAACTCAAAACAGTCATGGAACTTTACAGGTATATTGAATATTGTATAGTTGTGCACCTGGGGTTTGTTTCTGGCCATGCCCTTTGAAATCAGAGTTATGGCCCTTTATGCATTTCAAGATAATGCATTTGGCACATAATATTGTGTCGTGCATAACACCATACGTGTAAGAGTCACAGTCATGAAACTTTACTGGCATGTTGACCATCATGTGAAGTTCACCTGTTTTTTTCTGGTCACACCCATTAAAACCAGAGTTATGGCCCCTGATTGCATTCAGCATAGTTTCTTCTGTCATGCATAACTACAAGTATATGAGCCACAGCTATAAAACTTCTAAGCCTTTTTTAACCATAAGGCGTAGTTGTTCATCTAGGGTTTAGTTTCTGACCATGTCCATTTGAACCAGAGTTAAGGCCCTTTATGAACTTCAGTACAATACAATCACCATGTGATATTGTGTTGCACATAATTCCAAAACTATATTAGCAAAAGTCATGAAACTATAAGTTTGTTGACCGACATGTGTCCCAGTAGTATGTAAGCGTGAGATAACTCTGGTTGGATTGTCTCCCCCTTTTTAAAAAATTAACTTTGTTAATTTTCCTAAGGAAATTTTGAGTTTATAAATTGATCTTTATCCTCAGACAGAAGTTATTCCTACTTGAAAGGATGATAAACCTTGATGTTTAGCACAGCAACACTCATCTTTATTTTGTAATTCCGACGCAGAGTGAACTGTGACCACAATATTGGCTAACTCAGAGTGGGGGCATCTGTGTCCTATGGACACATCTCTTGTTGCTAACAGGACTAGTCCCTTTTAAGAATATTTTTTCAACCATGAATTGTGGATTTAATTTTTCGCACATCTGATAAAATGTGTACATGTGTATATGGGGTAAAGGGTTAACTTCTACTAATCTTCTAAAAATTGGCCAGTCTTGACTAAAATGATCTTCAACACCAACGCTTCATCACATGCATTCCCAATAACTCATCAGGTATTTGAGTTTGCAGTAATTTGTGTTTTAGTTAACCCTT
>JAZAYU010000036.1:2259619-2451965 GCA_038501625.1 Corbicula japonica
TCACTCCAGTTACCATTATTTACCAGTATTCTACCATTATTTTCATTCCAGTTACCGTTATTTACCATTATTTTACCATTATTTTCAATCCAGTTACCATTATTTACCATTATTTTACCATTATTTTCACTCCAGTTACCATTATTTACCATTATTTTACCATTTTTTTCATTCCAGTTACCATTATTTACCATTATTTTAACATTATTTTTAGTACAGTTACCATTATTTTCACTCCAGTTACCATTATTTACCATTATTTTACCATAATCTTCACTCCAGTTAACATTATTTACCATTATTTTACCATTATTTTCACTCCAGTTACCATTAATTTATTTACCGTTATTTTACCATTATTTTCACTCCTGTTGCCATTATTTTCATTCCAATTACCATTTTTTACCATTATTTTACCATTATTTTCACTCCAGTTACCATTATTTTCACTCCAGTTACCATTATTTACCATTATTTTACTATAATTTTCACTCCAGTTACCATTATTTACCATTCTTTTACTATTATTTTCACTCCAGTTACCATTATTAACAATTATTTTACCATTATTTTCACTCCAGTTACCATTATTTACCATTATTTTACCATTATTTTCACTAAAGTTACCATTATTTTCACGCCAGTTACCATTATTTAACATTATTTTACCATTATTTTCATTACAGTTACCATTGTTTACCATTATTTTACCATTATTTTCATTACAGTTACCATTATTTACCATTATTTTACCATTATTTTCAATCCAGTTACCATAATTTTCAAGCCAGTTACCATTATTTACCATTATTTTACCATTATTTTCACTCCAGTTACCATTATTTACACTCCAGTTACCGTTATTTACCATTATTTTACCATTATTTTTACTCCAGTTACCATTATTTACCATTATTTTCACTCCAGTTACCATTATTTACCATTATTTTAACATAATTTTCACTCCAGTTACCATTATTTACCATTATTTTTAGTCCAGTTACCATTATTTTCACTCCAGTTACCATTATTTACCATTATTTTACCATAATTTTCACATTATTTTCACTCCAGTTACCATTATTTACCATTATTTTACCATTATTTTCACTCCAGTTACCATTATTTACCATTATTTTACCATTATTTTCACTCCAGTTACATCATTTTCACTCCAGTTACCATTTTTTTCACTCCAGTTATCATTATTTTCACTCCAGTTACCATTATTTACCATTATTTTACCATTATTTTCACTCCAGTTACCATTACTTACCATTACTTTACCATTATATTCACTACAGTTACCATTATTTACCATTGTTTTACCATTTTTTTCACTCAAGTTACCATTATTTTCACGCCAGTTACCATTATTTTCACGCCTGTTACCATTATTTACCATTATTTTACCATTATTTTCACTCCAGTTACATCATTTTCACTCCAGTTACCATTTTTTACACTCCAGTTATCATTATTTTCACTCCAGTTACCATTATTTACCATTATTTTACCATTATTTTCACTCCAGTTACCATTACTTACCATTACTTTACCATTATATTCACTCCAGTTACCATTATTTACCATTGTTTTACCATTTTTTTCACTCAAGTTACCATTATTTTCACTCCAGTTACCATTATTTACCATTAATTTACCATTATCTTCACTCCAGTTACCATTATTTACCATTATTTTAACATTATTTTCACGCCAGTTACCATTATTTTCACTCCAGTTACCATTATTTACCATTATTTTACCATTATTTTCACTCCAGTTACCATTATTTACAATTATTTTACCATTATTTTCAATCCAGTTACCATTATTTTCACTCCAGTTACCATTACTTTAATTCCAGTTACCATTATTTTCACTGCAGTTACCACTATTTACCATTATTTTACCATTCACTCCAGTTACCACTTTCTACCATTATTTAACCATTATTTTCACTCCAGTTACCATTATTTTCACTCCAGTTACCATTATTTTCACTCCAGTTACCATTATATACCATTATTTACCATTATTTTCAATACAGTTACCATTATTTACCATTATTTTCAATACAGTTTCCATTATTTACCATTATTTTAACATTATTTTCACTCCATTTACCATTATTTACCATTATTTAACATTATTTTCACTCCAGTTACCATTGATTACAATAATTTAACCATTATTTTCACTCCAGTTACCATTATTTTCAATCCAGTTACCATTGTTTACCATTCTTTTACCACTATTTAACCATTATTTTCACTCCAGTCCATTATTTACAATTATTTTCACTCCAATTACCATTATCTTCCATTATTTTACCATTTTTTTCACTAAAGTTACCATTATTTTACCATTATTTTCACTCCAGTTACCATTAATCACCATTATTTTACTATTATTTTCACTCCAGTTACCATTATTTACCATTACTTTACCATTATTTTCATTACATTTACCATTATTTTACCATTGATTTCACTCCAGTTACCATTATTTTCACTCCAGTTACCATTATTTTCACACCAGTTACCATTATTTTACCATTATTTTCACTCCAGTTACCATTATTTACCATTATTTTACCATTATTTTCACTTCAGTTACCATTATTTACTATTATTTTACCATTATTTTCACTTCAGTTACCATTATTTACTATTATTTTACCATTATTTTCACTACAGTTACCATTGATTACAATAATTTAACCATTATTTTCACTCCAGTTACCATTATTTTCAATCCAGTTACCATTGTTTACTATTCTTTTACCACTATTTTACCATTATTTTCACTCCAGTTACCATTATTTACAATTATTTTCACTCCAATTACCATTATCTTCCATTATTTTACCTTTTTTTTCACTAAACTTACCATTATTTTACCATTATTTTCACTCCAGTTACCATTATTCACAATTATTTTACTATTATTTTCACTCCAGTTACCATTATTTACCATTATTGTACCATTATTTTCACTCCAGTTACCATTATTTTACTATTATTTTCACTCCAGTTACAATTATTTAACATTATTTTACCCTTATTTTCACTCCAGTTACCATTTTTAACAATATTTTTACCATTATTTTCACTCCAGTTACCATTTTTTACCATTATTTTACCATTATTTTCACTAAAGTTACCATTATTTTCACGCCAGTTACCATTATTTACCATTTTTTTACCATTATTTTCATTACAGTTACCATTTTTTACCATTATTTTACCGTTATTTTCATTACAGTTACCATTATTTACCATTATTTTACAATTATTTTCACTCCAGTTACCATAATTTTCACGCCAGTTAGAATTATTTACCAATATTTTACCATTATTTTCACTACAATTACCATTATTTGCCATTATTTTACCATTATTTTCACTCCAGTTACCATTATTTTCACTCCAGTTACCATTATTTTCACTCCAGTTACCATTATTTTCACTCCAGTTACCGTTATTTACCATTATTATACCATTATTTTCACTCCAGCTACCATTATTTACCATTATTTTCTCTCCAGTTACCATTATTTACCATTATTTTAACATAATTTTCACTCCAGTTACCATTATTTACCATTATTTTACCATTATTTTTAGTCCAGTTACCATTATTTTCACTCCAGTTACCATTAATTTCACTCCAGTTACCATTATTTACCATTATTTTACATTATTTTCAATCCAGTTACCATTATTTACCATTATTTTACCATTATTTTCAATCCAGTTACCATTATTTTCACTCCAGTTACCATTATTTACCATTATTTTACCATTATTTTCACTCCAGTTACCATTACTTACCATTACTTTACCATTATTTTCACTCCAGTTACCATTATTTACCATTATTTTACCTTTTTTTTCACTCCAGTTTCCATTATTTACCATTATTTTACCATTATTTTCACTCCAGTTACCATTATTTTCACTCCAGTTACCATCATTTACCATCATTTTACCATTATTTTCACTCCAGTTACCATTATTTACAATTATTTTACAATTATTTTTAGTCCAGTTACCATTATTTTCACTCCAGTTACCATTATGTACCGTTATTTTACCATTATTTTCACTCCAGTTTCCATTATTTAACATTATTTTACCATTATTTACACTACAGTTACCATTATTTACCATTATTTTACCATTATTTGCACTAAAGTTACCATTATTTACACTTAGAGTTATTATTTTTTATTATTATTTATTATTATTTACCATTATTTTACCATTATTTCCACTAAAGTTAACATTATTATCACGCCAGTTACCATTATTTACTATTATTTTACCATTTTCATTACAGTTTCCATTGTTTACCATTATTTTACCATTATTTTCACTACATAACCATTATTTACCATTATTTTACAATTATTATCACTCCAGTTACCATAATTTTCACGCCAGTTACGATTATTTACCATTATTTTACCATTGTTTTCATTACAGTTACCATTATTTACCATTATTTTACCATTATTTTCACTCTAGTTACCATTATTTTCACTCCAGTTACCATTATTTTCACTCCAATTACCATTATTTTCACTCCAGTTACCATTATTTTCTCTCCAGTTACCATTATTTACCATTATTCTACCATTATTTTCATTCCCGTTACCATTATTTACCTTTATTTTACCATTATTTTCAATCCAGTTACCATTATTTACCATTATTTTACCATTATTTTCACTCCAGTTACCATATTTTTACCATTATTTTAACATTTTTTTCACTCAGTTACCATTATTTACCATTATTTTACCATTATCTTCACTCCAGTTACCATTATTTACCATTATTTTACCATTATTTTCACTCCAGTTGCCATTATTTTCACTCCAATTACCATTATTTACCATTAGTTTACCATTATTTTCACCCCAGTCACCATTATTTTCACTCCAGTTACCAATATTTACCATTGTTTTACCATTATTTTCACTCCAGTTACCATTGATTACAATTATTTAACCATTATTTTCAGTCCAGTTACCATTATTTTCAATCCAGTTACCATTATTTACCATTCTTTAACCACTATTTTACCATTATTTTCACTCCAGTTACCATTATTTTCACTGCAGGTACCATCATTTACCATCATTTTACCATTATTTTCACTTCAGTTAACATTATTTACAATTTTTTAACCAATAATTTCACTCCAGTTACCATTATTTTCACTCCAGTTACCATTCTGTACCATTATTTTACCATTATTTTTAGTCCAGTTACCATTATTTTCACTCCAGTTACCATTATGTAACATTGTTTTACCATTATTTTCACTCCAGTTTCCATTATTTAACATTATTTTACCATCATTTACACTCCAGTTACCATTATTTACCATTATTTTACCTTTTTTTTCACTAAAGTTACCATTATTTTCACGCCAGTTAACATTATTTACTATTATTTTACCATTATTTTCATTACAGTTACCATTATTCACCATTATTTTACCATTATTTTCATTACATTTACAATTATTTACCATTATTTTACCATTATTTTCACTCCAGTTACCATTATTTTCACTCCAGTTACCATTATTTTAACTCCATTTACCATTATTTTCACTCCAGTTACCATTATTTTCACTCCAGTTACCATTATTTTCACTCCATTTACCAATATTTTCACTCCAGTTACCATTATTTACCATTATTATACCATTATTTTCATTCCAGTTACCATTATTTACCATTATTTTACCATTATTTTCAATCCAGTTACCATTATTTACCATTATTTTACCATTATTTTCACTCCAGTTACCATTATTTACCATTATTTTAACATTATTTTCACTCCAGTTACCATTATTTACCATTATTTTACCATTATTTTCACTAAAGTTACCATTATTTTCACTCCAGTTACCATTATTTTCACTCCATTTACCATTATTTTCACTCCAGTTACCATCATTTTCATGCCAGTTACCATTATTTACCATTATTTTACCATTATTTTCATTACAGTTACCATAATTTACCATTATTTTACCATTATTTTCACTCCACTTACCATTATTTTCACTCCAGTTACCATTATTTACCATTATTTTACCATTATTTTCACTCCAGTTACCATTACTTACCATTACTTTACCATTATTTTCACTCCAGTTACCATCATTTATCATAATTTTCCCATTTTTTTCACTCCAGTTACCATAATTTACCATTATTTTACCATTATTTTCACTCCAGTTACCATTATTTTCACTCCAGTTACCATTATTTAGCATTATTTTACCATTATTTTCACTCCAGTTACCATTGATTACAATAATTTAACCATTATTTTCACTCCAGTTACCATTATTTTCCATCCAGTTACCATAATTTACCATTCTTTTACCATTATTTTACCATTTTTTTCACTCCAGTTACCATTATTTACCATTATTTTACCATTATTCTCACTCCAATTACCATTATCTACCATAATTTTACCATTTTTTTCACTAAAGTTACCAATATTTTACCATTATTTTCACTCCTTTTACCATTATTTACCATTATTTTACCATTATTTTCACTCCAGTTACCATTATTTACCATTATTTTACCATTATTTTCACTCCAGTTACCATTATTTACCATTATTTTACTTTTATTTTCACTCCAGTTACCATTATTTAACATTATTTTACCATTATTTTCACTCCAGTTACCATTATTAACAATTATTTTGCCATTATTTTCACTCCAGTTACCATTATTTACCTTTATTTTACCATTACTTTCACTAAAGTTACCATTATTTTCAGGCCATTTACCATTATTTACCATTATTTTACCATTATTTTCAGTCCAGTTACCATCATTTACCATCATTTTACAATTATTTTCACTCCAGTTACCATTATTTACAATAATTTAACCATTATTTTCACTCCAGTTACCATTATTTACCATTATTATACCATTACTTTCACTCCAGTTACAATTATTTTCTCTTCAGTTACCATTATTTTCACACCAGTTACTATTATTTAGCATTATTTTACCATTATTTTCACTCCAGTTACCATTGATTACAATAATTGAACCATTATTTTCACTCCAGTTACCATTATTTTCAATCCAGTTACCATTATTTACCATTCTTTTACCATTATTTTACCATTATTTTCACTCCAATTACCATTATCTACCATTATTTTACCATTTTTTTTCACTAAAGTTACCATTATTTTACCATTATTTTCACTCCAGTTACCATTATTTACCATTATTTAACCATTATTTTCCCTCCACTTACCATTATTTTCAATCCAGTTACCATTATTTACCATTATTTAACCATTATTTTCACTCCAGTTACCATTATTTTCAATCCAGTTACCATTATTTACCATTATTTTACCATTATTTTCACTCCAGTCACCATTATTTTCACTCCAGTTACCATCATTTACCATCATTTTTCCATTATTTTCACTCCAGTTACCATTATTTACAATTATTTAACCATTATTTTCACTCCAGTTACCATTATTTTCACTCCAGTTTCCATTATTTAACATTATTTTACCATTATTTACACTCCAGTTACCATTATTTACCATTATTTTACCATTATTATCACTAAAGTTACCATTATTTTCACGCCAGTTACCATTATTTACCATTATTCTACCATTATTTACATTCCAGTTACCATTATTTTCACTCCAGTCACCATTATTTTCACTCCAGTTACCATTATTTTCACTCCAGTTACCATTATTTACCATTATTTTAACATTATTTTCACTCCAGTTACCATTATTTACCATTATTTTACCATTATTTTCATTCCAGTAACCATTATTTACCATTATTTTACCATTATTTTCACTCTAGTTACCATTATTTACCATTATTTTACCATTATTTTCACTCCAGTTACCATTATTTACCATTATTTTAACATTATTTTCACTCCAGTTACCATTATTTTCAATCCAGTTACCATTATTTACCATTCTTTTACCATAATTTTACCATTATTTTCAATCCAGTTACCATTCTTTTACCATAATTTTACCATTATTTTCACTCCAGTTACCATTATTTACCATTATTTTACCATTATTTTCACTCCGTTTACCATTATTTTCACTCCAGTTACCATCATTTACCATCATTTTACCATTATTTTCACTCCAGTTACCATTATTTACCATTATTTTGCCATTGTTTTCACTCCAGTTACCATTACTTACCATTACTTTACCATTATTTTCACTCCAGTTACCATCATTTATCATTATTTTACCATTATTATCACTAAAGTTACCATTGTTTTGACGCCAGTTACCATTATTTACCATTATTTTACCATAATTTTCACTCCAGTTACCATTATTTACCATTACTTTACCATTATTTTCACTCCAGTTACCATTATTTACCATTATTTTACCATGATTTACCATTATTTTTCCATTATTTTCACTCCAGTTACCATTATTTACCATTTTTTTACCTTTTTTTCACTCCAATTACCATTGTTTACCGCAATTTCAGAGCTCTAGAACGCCGGCAAAAAAACCGTCGGCGAAAAAATACTATAATACATAGCGTAAAATGCACGTTCCCTATGGAACGAGGATTTGTAATTATCCGATACCTTTGAAATTCTCATGGTTTTTATAGATATTTAAGTACGGTTATTGACCGAAATTTCAAAGCTCTAGACCGCCAGCAAAAAAAAAAGGAAGGAGAAAAAACATTATATTACATTGCGTAAATGCACGTTCCCGCGAACGTTCACTCGTGGATTATTTTCCGATATCTTTGAAATTCTCATGGTTTTAGAGATATTTGAGGTGTGCTCATGGCCGAATTTTCAGAGCACTAGACCGCCGGCAAAAAAAAAACGGGAAACACTATAATACATAGCATATCGTACACGTTCCCTCGGGAACTTGAATTTGTAATTATCCGATATCTTTGAAATTCTCATTGTTTTTAGAGATCTTTGAGGTGAGCTTATGGCCGAAATTTCAGAGCTCTAGACCGCCAGTCAAAAACCGCCGGAGAAAAAAACACTATATAACATAGCGTAAAATGCACGTTCCCTAGGGAAGGTGGATTTGTAATTATCCGATATTTATTTGCCCCATAGTAATTCCTGGGCTAAAAATGTAAAACTCATGTTAAATGATTTAGGTTATAGTTATTTATGGTTTAACAGAAACGACGACTTTAATTATTTTCCCATGTTGCAAAAACGTCTGCGAGAACAATTTCTTCAAGAATGGCACGAATCAGTAACAAGTATGTCTTAACTTGATTACTATGTAAAATTTAAGAAAGATTTTAAATAGGAGGAGTACTTAGATAAAATTGAAAATGATTCCCTGAGAAAACTTCTCACCTGTTTTCGTTTCTCTTCCCATAGTCTTGCCATTGAAACTGGTCGCTATACTGGTATTAGCAGAGAAAATAGAATCTGTCAGAATTGCAACATGGGAGTTGTTGAATCTGAATTTCATTTTTTGTTAGTTTGTACTAAATATAAGGATGATAAATATAGACTGATAAATATCTTCCAAATAAAGACTGATAAATATCTTCCAAAAATATCATGGCCAAATCTTACAAAATTTGAAAATATTATGTCTTCTAAGAAAAAGAAAACTATTATTGGTATTTGTAATTATTTGAAAAAAGCATACGCTATTAGGTAACATTTCATTTTTGAAATGCTTCACGTTCGCTCATAGTTGCGCATGAATATGTATAATTTTGTTCACTGTTCTTAGCCATAGGCATGTGATATGCCGATCTTGCTAATGAAGTTTGTTGTTGTTGTTGTTGTTGTTTTGTAAACTAAATAAAAAAAAACAGTAAATAAAGAAAGGTGTAAACGTTCACAACGGTTGCTCGGGGGGACTACGGCTGTCACGTTGCACACAAAGCGCTACTGTGGAGTGTAAAGAAATAAAGCTTGCTTCAGACAAGGAATCAAAAGCGCACGGTGCGTCGCCTCGTAACACTAAGCACGTTACCTAAATAAGCTAGCTCGGATGTTCCGAAAGGTTGCACGGATTACCCTGATAAACGTGACATCCATTATCAGACACCGATAACCGGTTGATAGATATTTTCACAATATGTTGCACGCAACGGCAGCGAACATGGAACACATAAACACATAACGTATATTCAGACCAACACCACTCCATGGTCAGCGGGGTCTGGTCCAGAGATAATAATGGGTTTGCCCTAAACAAGAAAACTATGGGCGGAAATGAAAATGAATACACTTTTGACAGGGAATATGAGAAAATAAAAATTGCATATCACAGAGCATATGCAAAACTTAAAAACCAGGAAGTATATCATAGGGGTGATTGAACAGTATCCAAATCTCTTTATTTGCTAGTATATTATATATTATTAAAAGGGTAATTTAAGATGCACTATAAGCATACATAAGTATTTCCAAAGGACGTAACTGCGCTGATCTAATGCACGGAGAGAAATTTTACAGCTGCCTCATGGCACAAAACGCTTCTGTGTTAATTAAATAATTGGAAAAAAGAAATTTAAAAGTCACCGACCTAGACAAACATGAATACTGGTATTGAATATATGCTGCGTTTTTTCTTCCTGAGTTTTTGATTGACGAATTGAAATGATTGCCATTAAAGACTACAGATGCATGATTGCCATTAAAGACTACAGATGCATTACCTTAAACGTAACTTAATAACTTAATAGTATCTAACACATTTTTAAACAATGTTATCAAATAATCGCCGATACCCAAGGCGTCAAGGTTTTTCTAAACCTGGAGGTAATAACAAATGTTTTAAGGAAATCAAATTGCATACTATGAATTTCATATCTATATACATTTGACCTTTTTGCTTAAAGTTCTTAAGCTAATATGACAGTGGCTTTTGTTTAAGATTTTATTAATGATTTGTGTAAATTTAAAAACATATACAGACGCGATCGAATTCTTTTATAATACCAATGAAATAGCAAAACTTGATTTTTTGGAAGTTTTGATGTGCGAAAAAGTTTAATAAATTTGCAAATGTAGATGGTTTTTTTATAAATCAATAAGTAACCAACCGATACATTAATGGTGTACTGATTTTTAAACTTTCTCTCTTACAGTAACCCCATACAAACACAATAAATGTTTGTTTTGGTATGTAAACATGCATGAATAACCTCAAAACAAGTCCAATTGTTAACCTTTACTTACGGCCACACAAATCTCAAAATCCCATCATCAGTTTTCAAGTTTTTACTCCACACAAATAGGATTATGCCAAGCGTTTTAGAAAATGGGCATATCAGGTTTTGGGCATGATCCAAGTAGGGATCTCTCGACATGAAATCGCTCGTCAGATGCATTGTTCACTGTCGACAATTACTCTTGGCCCAACGACAACTTTTTGATTTTAAAACACATTCTACTTTGCTAATTTTTGAAACACACAAAAATAGTCCAAAAATAAGAGTTGCGTTTTCACTTTTTTACTTTCTGCCGTGGTGTTCTTCTGATCAAACTTTAGTTGCCTTGTTCACAGTTCTGTTATGAGCACCTAGCCACTTCTTATTAGCTATTTATGTTGAACTTTTTGTATGTATGTTTTTTTTCAATGAATATTGTCGAATTGTGTAATTGGACTGCAATTAATTCCAGTGTCATCCTGAACATGTATGAGACCCAGACGGAAAATGAGATTATAATACCTCGTTAAAAGGAAAAATTGGAAAATGCTTTACTACTGATCGATCCAAGGCTGTTCCTGTTTAAATTTTGTACAGTCGTATGTTTTATAGGGAGATAATTATTCTTTTTTTAGATATATCTTGACCACTTGATTTTTTTCACAAAATGTCAATGCCTCGAATTTATTTTAATCCTTTATTAATTATCATACAGAAAGCGGGTAAAGAAACTGAAGATATTGTTAAGTAAAAATCTTTTTCAGACTGGCTGTAGTGAATGCGAGGAAAATTACTTAACATAAAAGATTGGATAAGACAAGAAAAGTGAAATGATAAAATACAAAACATACTAAACATACACAAATTCAAAACATTCTTGAAAATTGTCTATGTAGATCGTTTTTTCGGTATAAAGCTGGCATGTTTTGACGCTAGTACAGATTTAATCAAATAGCCGGCAAACATTATTGCTATTTTCTACCAAAGCTATGAGTGCTGACATCATAAATATCCGTCCAACTTTTTGCACATTACATAGAGAAGATCTATCTAAGGGAGTGATGCAGTCTAACAATCCGGGATTTGCGATCTCGCATTTTACCAGTAATTACATTTTCATGGTTTTAACCTTCGTATAAAGTTACTGTCTCAGGCTTTAAAGAAACGATTGTAATAGTGAAATCAATTACGAATCTCTCAGGAAATGTTTTCCGAATAAACGATATAACAGGCGGTGACGGTGAGCTTTGTATATCGGAAGATAAAAGCGAGTCTTTAAGTGTGCGTGCGTGCGTGCGTGCGTGCGTGCGTGCGTGCGTGCGTGCGTGCGTGTGATTGTGTGTGGTTATTAGTTAGAAGTGTATGTTAAATATGGCGTAAATCTTAAACAAATTGTTTTAAGTCAAAAATATGTTCATAATACGTTTTTATTTATTAAATTTTCGTAAAACTTGCTCACGAAGTAAGTAAGCGAAAATCCAAAAGCGGGTCGCAAAGAGATACCGAACTATCGAAAACGACTTTTTACATTCATTTTCCCCAGTTATTAGTTCCTTTTTTATTTATTGGGATTATAAAAGGAATATTCATTAAATTAAAGATGATTAAATTCAGAAATTGCATTTGAAATTGCAAAATTGACTGTAGATATGCCTACTTAACATATATGTCACATTCCGAAATCGGCTTGTAAACTACATATTTATATGCTAAATAAAGCGTGAATCGTTATTAAATGGTTATAAATATACAATAGTGAATATTTATTTTTATTCAGTGTGATAATATTTTCAAGATCATTTAAAATTATTGATTTGTTAATATAAAAATTTTATTTGAAATCGACGAAAAGATGGTACAAATGCGGACTTGTAGTTTACATTGCATGTCGCATACCGAAATCGCTAAATGAACTTCATATTTATATCTTATATCTAGCGTTAATCTGTTATTATATTGTTATTATTCAATTATAGTTATTATAGTCATACTCTGAAATACTTTAATATTTGTGCTTTTAGAAAGATTACGCTCATATATTTAATAAGCGAATATCTGAAAGCGTGCCGCCGAAAGATACAGGAAGATAGCAGAAAAAGAATCTCCGGTCACGTATCCTCAAGTGCGTCCGAAGCTATCTTTTGCTATTCAAGAAACATTAATTGCAATTCAATCTGCATTAATTTAAATATCTGAGTAAGATTCAGAGGCTGGGGTTAGGGTTATTTGTTTATTTGTTGTTGTTTTTTTGATCATGCGTGGGTATTCGGTAAGAAATGAAACTTTTCAAGCGAAAATGTAATATACTTACGCTCATGTAAATTCAATGCTCTAATACTATGAAATTATAAACTTTTAAGAGTAACATTGGTTATTTATTCAGTATAAAAGAATCGTACAATGTCAAGGGAGGTAAAAAAAATAGGCGCAGTAAAAATGTCAAAGATCACCACCGGTAAATCTGATGTAAAAGTTCGTACATTATTCATTTTTAATTTAATTTTTGATAGTCGAAAGCGAGGATGCGACAGTCTTAATTTAGAATGTGAATTTTCAAAACAAGACACAAAGTTCATGTAACATTTGTTAAATAATTAAATGCTATTCAGCGTGCCATTCATGCGAAACTTTGCTAGACCAGAAATAAAGCAGATTTTACCACCCACGGCGAAATCTATCTACATGCAGCGCAAATGAAGCGTGTATTTTGTGCAAATCAAGCCTTTTGTAATGTATGTGGTATTATAATCGTTTGATTGTACGTCATATGATGTATGCGGCGAACAAAAAGCGTGCATTTCGTGCACATCATTTTTTTACCGCCAAATATCCAGACATCTAAATCTTATTATTTCAACGTTTGATTGCAGTTCATATGTTTTCACATTTGGCACTCTAACTAAAATTAGGTAATCTAACTAATAACGATGCATTTAAATTAAAATTTAACTATGCATTTGTTAAAATTGCAGTGAGATGAGGGATGCGATATTGCCATAAAATAGCCATTTTATTGAGCAAATGTTGTGAATTTGAAATAACACCTCTCTTTACCGGTCGTTCGTTTGTGAAAAACTGATCGGTCTTTCAAAGTTTTTTTTAATTGAGCAGGGAATGTTATAAACAATTAATTCGTCGAACTGAAAAAAATGACATCTTCCGAAATCTGGGTTGTCCGGAAAAAAGGTGCATCGCCGCTAATATATTTGAGAGGATTTCACTTAAAATCACACATGTTAACATCCTGCATTTGGCGTGAATCGATAAAGAAATTGTAATTTTAGATTAAAAAACCTTTGTTTTGATGTTTTCCAGTGGGAATTTTACAAAAAATAAAGATGGGGGTATGGGGTACATTGTAAAATTCGTAATTCTAGGTGCTGGGTTAATCAATAAACTAAGCTAATAAACAAAAGTTCACCATTTAATCTGACAATTAAAAATAAACTTATGAGAACGCTTTTCTTTTAGTTTAACTAGCGTTCAGAATCTCCGTACGATTTTGGTATGTGACGATATATGTAAGAAAGCATATCTAAGCTCATTTTTACAATTTCAAATGAAATTTCTGAATTTAAACATCTACATTTTATTGAACATATATTATCACAATTAATAAATTAGATATCACTTAAACCAGGGAAACATGAATTCATAAAGTCGCTTTCGGTAGTTTGGTAGCTCATTGCGACCCGCTTTCGGATATTCACTCGCTTACTTTTTGCGCAAGTTTTACGAAGTAAAAACGCATCAAGATGTCAGCATGAAGTTTGATTTAAAACGAATTATTTTAGATTTACGCCATATTTAAGATAAAAATAGGAAGTTTACCCGTTATATGTAAGTACGCGACTAGGTGGTCATTTATTTGACATTAAAATTAATGTTTACTTGATTTTTTTTATAAGAAATTGTTCTGTAATAGGCTGGAAAATTCCAGTTATCACATATACTGTCATTTAATTTTTTCTTATAGACTGGAAAATTCCAGTTATCACATACACTGTCATTTATTTTTTTCTTCAATCACGCAAAATTGCAATATTATTCACACATGAATAGCAAAATCGAATTTGGTGATTCTTTTAGAAACAGCCCTGTATTTTTTATCTAGCCTGTGGAAATATCCCATAAGTTAATTGCTGTTGAAAATTGTAGGATTAATGATACTCATATCATCCACGTGCGAGCATTTTACCTGCACCGGGTCTAAAGGATTTTTTATCTATCTATACATGATATGTTATTTTATCTCATCTGTCCAAGTGGTATAAGAAATTAAAAAACCATAAGCCCCTTTCGTTGTATATCATGAAAATTGTTGAATGCTACAGTTCTTGAAAGAGTGAAATGTTTGTAAAGAAAACATCATTACCGTTTGCCTTTGGATACTATATTGACAATGCGAAGTTTCTTAATCCCTAATTACAAGTTCTCTTTATTTGTTTCACGTTTACTTTCGTTCTAAGACTTACATTACAAGAGATAACACATATGATTTCAATATCATACAATTTCACAGGTCAATACAGATTTTATATAAATTTATTTTATGCGGATTTCATGTTTCAGTCAAACAAAATTATAAATTAAAACATCTTGTATAGGTTTACAAAATGTTCGACACCTAATAAATATAAAAGCTAAGAATTTAGTCATAGTTACTTGTAATTTAATAAGAAAAATGTATCAAATAAGATGTACACCAAAACACATAATTTCTGCGCCTTCCTTTTAGAACAAATTCTTATATTAAAAAGTTAACATCTTCGCTCATGGGCTTGGTATACTGATCGGGACTTTTTAATCTGGACTAAATATCGACAAAATTAGAAACAATCATACTATCACTTAAATTTTGCTTACAATTAAGGAATATATGTATATATTATATTAAAAGGTCACTAACGGACATACAGTATTGTTACTACGGAATTAGAATTCACAACCGCGTAACTGTTTGCTTGGCGGAGATGTATCTTACATGGTGCAAAACAAGCTTGTACAATTAATTGGTTTGATCAAAGAAGTCTTTTTCGGCCAGGATTATCAGAAAATACAAATTTATATCCGTATGGGATACGTGACTAGAACAGATATTGTACATTCGTTATTATGTGGTCAGTTATATATATGACAGTCGAGAGTCTTTTATCAGGTCATCAATCTCTAAACGATGATGGATCTTGGATAATACTTGAGAAAAGTCCTGTAAGCGAAAAGTGTAAAACAGTAAGTAAGGAGTCGATATATACAGTCATGTTATCATTTTAATGCATTTTTTTGTATCTCCTATTATATATTATTGCAAAGCCCCTACACCCTTCAACGAGATGTCTAATGGGCCTATACAAGTAATATTCGCTTAAATATTAGTGTTTACTTAACCACACTGAAAGATAGACAATAATATGAGATATTAATAGGTTTAGCTCCCCGTGTTTCTCCCCGTCCGCAACAAATCTAAATCCATCATTATTGAATAATACGTAACGAATTGCGTCTTCACTGTTATTAAATGTTATAAAAATTGATTCAAATGAATCACGATGAAAGTTTGATAGATCAAAATGAATCCACTTTGATACCGAGCAGAACACAACAAATGTAAATCATTCTCATACAAATGTTGTTTTGAAGAAAAAAACATATATATGGAAACAAACTGTTATGTTGTGATTTCATCGCTAATGATGAATACTAATTTCGCAACGTGTAATCAACCAGTTAAATTAGTCACATGGTGTCGGTATTATATTATAATCTAAATATAACAGAGGCATTTATTCAACTATTTTCAGTCAGGTTTTAACTATATTCCATGCGATCTTGGCTAAATAACCGTTTTGATTGTTTATATTCTATATTTCCTCAAATATTATAAAAATAACAAATTGCAGCGAGTTAAATGATTAAGTGTCAGGTGGTTTTTTTTCAGGTTGACTTGTCGATACAATATGTCGGGCTTACCCACCAGGATGTAGAGATTCTGGTTTTACTGCGCGAACACCATCAGCAAAACAACGAACCATTTTAGAATACAAAAGGAATTTACGACAGACATTGAAAAAGATTACACCATAATTTAATATTACCATCGTTACATAAATTAATTTTTGAAGTTTAATAACCGTCATCGTTAAACTGGTGGAATAGATACCTGACATAATATTTCAAGAACTTTAACAGTTTTCTTAAGTGGAAGAACGAATGGAAGAATGAATAGTCTATTTCAAGAAATTTAATAATCAGCTTATTACATTACATTACCCTCAGCGGGTACAATGAAGCCTGGTTGGTACTGCTTAAAAGTGAGTTCAATTCTCGCATGATGGATTTGTGCAGAATATGTTATGTTCATAAATATTGTTTGACCCTTATTTATTTACTTATCAGGACTAGTTTCATGAACATCATATTGAGCAAATACTAATTGAGTGACATTTCATATTTTGTTCTGTATTTATCTCAGATATTATGATGCAGAAAGTGTATAAAAACTTGTGTAAATACATAGAAACCATATTGCGTCACTTGTTGTTGACGATTTAGATGACCAAATGCAATTTTAGTTTTGTCATTATTTGTGAATTGTTTTTCGAAAGTTCACAACTCTAAGATCATTCCGACAAATGTGTGAAACGTTGCGTTTTTTTAAATTTCTTTTGGGAATGTTATAAAAATGAAATGAAGTATGATCATACAAACGCATATTTTACATACTTGTATTCTTGTATTTTTTCAAATTAAAGAACCATTAAATTTATGTTTTCGGCCTAATTAAGATAAAACAAATACATTGATGTGCTCATAATTTATGTTTGAACGACCAAAAGTTTTTGAACTTTTAATGATCTTACGACGTTGAACAATAATTTATATTAATTTTTATATTTTTAATTGAAATGTTTTCTGAAAAAAGGTTCTGCACCAACATTTCGGTAAAATTCCAGCTGAAATTTCTGTTGGAAAGTGCAATAAACTTTTTTGAACCAGCTTGTATTTCGAGAAATTTCTGCTGGAAAGTTCAAAGCATGTTCTCCACCACCATTTGTTTCGGTAAAATTTCAAGCAGAAATTTCTGCTAGAAATATAAAGTTAAGAAGATATTGCAATTTGAACAGATATGACAGCTATGAGAGTGAAATTTCTAGCAGAATTTTCAGATGAAATTATATAGAATCAAGGGTTATTATTAATTTCCTATGTTTCTATATTCATCATTTTGGAACTTTAAGAGATTTTAAGCAGAAATTTCTTCTGAAATGATCAACATCGCCTGCATTTAAAGAGCAAAACGTCGAATATAGACGGCTGTTTGCTATGAAAATCGTACTGTAGCACAACTGATTTCAAAAGGGAAAAAAAAGATTTTCCCTTTTTATTTTGGACTGCAATTATTATATATAGCGTTAAATGCACGTTCCCTGGGGAACGTGGATTTGTGATTATCCGATATCATTGAAATTCTCATGGTTTTTAGATATTTGCGGTGAGATTATGCCCAAAATTTCATAGCTCACGAGGATTTGTAATTATCCGATATCTTTGAAATTCTCATGGTTTTTAGAGATATTTGAGGTGAGCTTATGATTTTTAGAGATATTTGAGGTGAGCTTATGGCCGAAATTTCAGAGCTCTAGACCACCGGCAATATGACCGCCGGAGATAAAACACTAATACATAGCGTAAAATGCATGTTACCTCGGGAACGTGGATCGGCGGAATTCTCGTGGTTTTTAGAGATATTTGAGGTGAGCTTATGGCCGAAATTTCAGAGCCTTAGACGGCCGGCAAAAAAAACGCCGGGGAAAAAACACTATAATACATAGAGGAAAAAATGCAAGTTACCTCGGGAACGTGGATTTGTAATTATCCGATATCTTTGAAATTCTCATGGTTTTTAGAGATATTTGACGTGAGCTTATGGGCGAAATTTCAGAGATCTAGAATGCCGGCAAAAACCGACTGAGAAAAAACACTATATTACATAGCGTTTAATGAACGTTCCCTCGGGAACGTGGATTTGTAATTATCAGATATTTTTGAAATTCACAAGGTTTTTAGAGATATTTGAGGTGAGCTAATCGCTGAAATTTCAGAGCTCTAGACCGCCGGCAAAAAAAAAAAACGCCGGAGAAAAAATCACTATAATACATAGCGTAAAATGCACGATTACTAGGGAACGTGGATTTTTGTAATTATCCGATATCTTTGAAATTCTCATCGTTTTTAGAGATATTTGAGGTGAGCTTATGGCCGATATTTCAGAGCTCTAGACCGCCGGGAAAAAAACGCCGGAGAAAAAAACACTATATTACATGGCGTAAAATGCAATTTCATTCGAGAACGCGGATTTTTAATTATCCGATATCTTTGAAATTCTCATGGTTTTAAAAGATATGTGAGGTGAGCTTATGGCCGAAATTACAGAGCTCTAAACCGCCAGCCAAAAAACTGCCGGAGAAAAAACACTATTACATTGCGTAAAATGAACCTTCCCTAGTGAACGCGGATTGGTAATCATCTGATGTCTTTGAAATTCTCATGGTTTAGATATTTGAAGTAGGCTTATGGCCAAAATTTCAGAGATCTAGACCGCCGGCAAAAAAACCGGAGGAGAAAAAACACTATATTACATAGCGTAAAATGCACGATCCCTCGGGAACGTGGATTTGTAATGATCCGATATCTTTGAAATTCTCGTGGTTTTTAGAGATATTTGAGGTGAGCTTATGGCCGAACTTCCGTGGCTCTAGACCGTTAGCGAAAAAACCGCCGGAGAAAAAACACTATATTACATAGCGTAAAATGCACCTTCCCTAGGGAACGTGGATTTGTAATTATCCGATATCTTTGAAATTCTCATGCTTTTTAAAGATATTTGAAGTAGGCTTATTGCCGAAATTTCAGAGATGTAGACCGCCGGCAAAAAAACCGACGGAGAAAAAACACTATATTATACAGCGTAAAATGCATGTTCACTCGGGAACGTGGATTTGTAATTATCCGATATCTTTGAAATTCATGAGAATTTTTTACAGATATTTGAGGTGAGCTTATGTCCTCCTACTGCTACTACTGCGCCTACCACTTATTACTTTTATAACAAAACAACAAAGGCAGTTGCAGCAACAGCAAAAACAAAAACAACACCAATGACACCTTCTGCAACATCAACACCACGAACAAAATCTACTGCTACTTCTGAGCCGTTTATATATTATTTTGACAACAAATGACAGCAGCAGCAACAACAAAATTATTACTTCAACTAATACTTTTACTACGTCTTCTCCTACTACTACTACTACTACTATCAATACAACAATTACTTTAACTACTGCAGCTGCTTTGTAAAACTATCCCGACCGCGGTTTTAATGTTTCTATTTCAATTAAAACTGATATATCTAATAATATTATTATATTATTTTAATGTTAGAGAGGTTGGCATGATCTCTATTTATTTACTTATAAGGACTAGTTTCATGAACATCATATTGAGCAAATACTTATCTAAAACATCAAGAAGATTACTAGATTTTCCAGTATCCCAAAATAGCTTTTTAACAGGAGTCGCATTTTCTTCTACCTCGCAATCCCCGTAATGGCATTTTAGATTAAATACAATTTGACAATGGTCTGAAAATTCAGTCAATTCTAAAATCTCAAAATTTGAAACATAATGAAAGTTATTTATATTTGTTATCAGGTAATCAACAACACTAGCCCCGTCTATTTCTATTCAAAATGTGATATGTTAATCGACCTTCTTCCAGACGGCCATTCACAGTACATAACCCGTGCATTTTTAAAAGAGTTAACAGTTTATGCCCAAATGCATTTACAGTTTTATCATATGATTTTCTATAAGAAACAGTTAAATAATTATCGTCAGGTAACACAACATATCATTTCCACAAAATCTGATAACTCTCCTGTTCTACTATTTAAGTCACCAGTCAAATATATTTCCCCTAAAGCACTATATTTGATATCATTGCTCAAATTTTCAAAAAAGTCAAATTCAAACAAACTAGATTGAACATCATTATATACAGACGAACCCTCCGGTGGAATATAGCAAACACAAAAATATATATCCTTTTCAATTCCTTGCTGGAAACATTTTATCTTGAACCATAGAATACCGTTACGATTTATTTTTACCAAGCTAATTATACTGTCGATAGAATCTTTATAATACACAACAATTCCTCCGCTAAAACGCTTCGCCTTCTTGTTTGTTTTCGGCCGTGGACAGTTAAAGCAGTGTTAACCCTTTATGTTAACATTTGTTAATTGTGAATTCCAAGTTTCTGTAAAAATAAGAACATCGTAATTAGAAATTGTTCAAAAAATCACTATCATTGAGTTTGTTAACTAGTCCTTGCACATTCCACAGGAGGAAAGAAATATACTGTTAAATCCTTTTCTAAGAAAATGATTATTATTATATATATTTACTTTGCGGGACGTCGTGTACGACGTCGGCGCGGAATTATGAAAATATAATTGGAATTCGGCGCCACGTCGTATGCCGACGTCCTGCAGACGTCTGACGTCGTTCCCGCCCTGCCGGCATTCAGTTGTTTATGTCTTTGTTTTGTTGTAGCGGCTTTCCGTTTGAACAGGTCTTTCTAAGCACATTTTAGGATTTCACTTTTAGACATAGTCGGTAATATAATTATTTTCATTCACATACACACTCGTAATGCACACATAAAATATTAATAATATTCAGCGCGAATCTTTGGTTTTAATTTTTATAGAAATTAAAAACTTAATTGTTAAATATTAAAGTTTCCTTTATCATTGTGTCTTGTTTAAAAGTTAAGATTGTGAATGTAATGTAGATTTCTATTGATAAATTGAATTTGTAATGTATTATGTTTGTATTTGTTTATATTGCTTTTTTTAACAATATTTATGTATGTTTCATAGAATCGCTTTGAACGCTTTGAAAAATAAAGGTATAAAGAGCGCATACTCGTACAGTCTTTTTTGAAATCCTGAACAATTCTCGACTCGTCTGCAGAGAAGAATAACATTGAGAAAATGGAATACTCCATCTTGAAACACGCTCGTTCTTCGTGTTTTGGACAGCTGACTAAAACGTACAATGAGTTAGAAAGACAGATGATCTCACGTGACAATGTAAGTAACGTGAAGGATATTTACAAGAAGCTGAATGAACGATTTGAAAGCTTTAAGCAGGCTCACACCGAGTGTATAGATAATTGCCAGAATACAGATGAAATTGAAAATCTACAGACAAGTTATCACGCAAGTGAAAAGAACTTTATGGAATTCCAGACGCGTTACAACCAGTGGATAACTGACGAAGTATCTCCTGAAGATTGCGATCGTAGTTCTGTGGGTGGCTACAGCGTACATACTGTGTCATCTACGACTTCGTCTTCAAGGTCAAGGTTAGCAAAGGCAAAATTAAGAAGCTTAAAGCGACACGCAAGTTAAAGATGATTAACGAAATGCACGAAATCGATCTCAAGAAACGGGACTTAGAACGTAAAGCGCGGTTGTTAGAACAACAGTCAGAAATTGAAGACGCCGAGCTTGGAGAGCAGGTATGGCAAGCTGTCGTGGACGAGGAAACGAGTACATCTTCTGCGGGCATGGCTTCCGGTCGAGTGGGTGACTGCGCGATGGGCCTTACTTCCGGTCGTGTTGGCGATAGCGTGACGGGCCTGACTTCCGGTCGAGTGGGTAACGGCGTGTTTGATCTTACATCCGGTCGTTGGCGACGGCGTGACGGGTCTTGCTTCAGGGCGAGTGGGTGACGGCGTGACGGGACCGATTTCCGGTCAAGTATACAGTGAAACAGAAGAACAAAGGAACGGTAACATAGTAAATAACATTGATTTAGCCTTTCAGACTGGGAAATGCATTGCACGAAGGTTTCAATCTTCCTAAACCAGAGCTGTTAACATTTAATGGAAAGCCGGTTGATTACAATAAGTTCATAAAGAATTTTGAAACAAACATAGAATGTCGTGTGACCGATGATCGTATGAAATTAAGTTATCTGATTCAGTACTGCGAAGGTGAGGCTAAACTTTGCATTGAGGACTGTGTCTTGCTTGAACCAAGCGAAGGTTACAAACGTGCCCGTTCCATTCTTTATTCACGGTATGGCAGACCGCATCTGATTGCATCATATATTGATAAGCTTATTAAAGGTCCTCAGCTTCGAGCATCGGACATTGATGAGTTGTTGCGCCTTTCCCTTGATATGCAAAAATGTGATATAACATTGTCACAGCTGGGTTTTGCATCAGATGTTGATAATTCTGAGAATCTCAGACAAATTGTAAAACTTTTACCAATTTATATGAGAACAAAATGGGTTGAAATAGCTCACTCTATCAGTGAATCTGGCAGAGAACCACGTTTTAGAGATCTTACCAAGTTTGTTGATGAGAAATCACGCATAGCAAGTTCAGTTTACGGAATAGATCTTGTTAAAGAAAGTAGCCGTAAAACCGAGGTCATGGGTTCGAACCAAATACGCTCTGAACAAAGTCAGAGCCAGAATATGTCAAAAGGCAGAGTGACCACTCTTACCACTAGTGATAGTTCAGACAAATCTAGGAAATGTCATTGTTGTTCAGGGTCATGTTACGACTGAGGACAATGTAAGAAGTTTAAGTCTATGAATTTAGATGAAAGATCAAACCTTGTTAGGAAGCTTAAGCTCTGTTACAATTGTTTGAAAGGAAAGCATTTTTCAAGTAATTGTAGAAAAGCAAAATCATGTACAGTTTCTGATTGCATGCAAATCACACAGCTACGCAACCTTCAATTAACTGTGCATCCACAAATTAGTCATTAGGGAAAACCTGTTTAGGTATCATATAAGTGACTGTAATAGGTGAGTATGGTACAGTATGTCAAACCTACGCCCTGCTCGACGATGGTGCTGACAAAACCTTATGCGATGAACGCCTACTGAAGAAGTTAAAAGTGCCTGGTAGACCCGTTACCTTTAACATCTCGATGATAAGCTCCAAAAGGAGTGCAGTCAGCGGACAGGAAGTTGACTTACATGTGCAATCAGCTTCCGGTGGAGACCAAGTGAAGCTTAGTCGTGTATGGTCAGTGAAGAAGTTACCCATATCAACAAGATCAGGCGCTAGCTCAGTAGACATTTGACGACTGTCTTAACTGTCAGACCTGAACTTACCATGTATCGGCGATGGTGACGTCATGTTGCTAATTTATTATCATTGTTGTCACGTCGGTTCCTACCGACTCGCCAGAATCACACATTCCGATTGAGGTACGCACTGGAAATAGTAACGAACCATACGCAGTACGGACACGTCTTGTATGGGCAGTTAGGGGACCACTGCCTACAACTGCCGAGATTGGTTCTTCCAGTGATGCCAACGTCCATTTTATTCAAGCCAGTGACGTCATGCTAGACAAAGGTCTTAAGCATAATATGTGGTCATCAGGCTTCGATGATAAAATACGACATGAAAAACAGTCAATGTCAGTTAAGTATAATAGCTCACCGTATATTATAGAATCAAAACTTATTCGTGAAGACAGTCACCATCTCGATGAACTCCCGTGTTTACAGGGCCCGGAGTTTGTTATGCCAGAAGAAACAGCTTTGCCCGTTGGTCCGCCAGTACCGGAAGTAGCCGGTGATGACAGCGAAGTGAAAAAAGAGGTCGCGATTAATATGATCACGTCGGCTTCAAAACATGATGACTTAATAGCGCGTTACTCAGATTGGACCAAACTACAACGAGCCTTTGCATGGTTTAAAAACTACTGCCGTGTTCGTTACCTGAAACACAAAGTTGACGTAGGCACAGGTGAATTCACAGTCACAGAGCTACGGAAGGCAACACGGGCCATAGTGATGTTTGTGCAGGAAAATCACTCTGCCAAGGAATTAAACACGTTGAAAAGAACTGATCACTTAAACAGAGACAGTATATTTGCGCTCTTTATACCGGTACTTAGTGACGGTCTTATCCGACTGTATGGACGGCAGCAGAGTAGACATCTCGACGAATATCCAATCATTCTTCCAAGCAACCATCACGTGACAACAATGATAATAAATCATTATCACAGAATCAATGGCCACACAGGAACGCAGCAGGTGCTTGCAGCGACGAGAGAGAAGTACTGGATATTGCATGGGTTAAGCACGGTCAAGAAAACAGTTGGTAGGTGTTTTGCATGCAAACGACGAAATAGTCCGTTGCTAACGCAACAGATGGCTCCACTAGTTAAAGAGCAGACGACACCAGATAGACCGCCATTTAACTATGTTGGAGTAGACTTTTTCGGACCCCTTATGGTAAAAATGGGACGTTCACACGTGAAGAGATATGGCTGCCTGTTTACTTGTCTAGCAACTCGAGCGGTGCACATAGAGATTGCGCATAGCCTGACAACTGATTCATTTATCGCGGTGTTTCAACTATTTACCAGCAGACGAGGAATTCCCGCGACTGTCTACAGCGACAATGGTACAAACTTAGTCAGCGGCGACAAAGAAATCAGGCAAGCGATTCATGACTGGAACCAAACAAAATTAAGTCAGTACATGCTGCAGCATGAAATTGAATGGAATTTCAATCCGCCATATGCCAGTCACAGAGGCGGAGTCTGGGAAAGACTTATCAGATCAACCCGCAGTATTCTAAAAGCAATCGCCGGAGAACAGTTACTTAGCCGAGAATAATATACCAAGAGGGCAGTGGCCACTGGGCAGGGTTACTAATGTGATAGTGGGTCGGGATGGGCATTTTCGAAGCTGTGTGGTTCGCACTCGTAACTCAGAATCAGTTAAGCCAATTACAAGGTTATGCTTACTAGAAAGCCAGTAGTATATTCTATAAATTAACATTTATAAACTGGCGCTATGCTTATTTGTACAAATGCATTAAAATGCATATGCCTGAAATGGGAAAAGGCCTGCCCAAATATCATTAAAAAGTCTTTAAAAGCTATGTCAAGTACCTGAAATCTTTATTAGTTACTTAAATTTGTATTTAAGGTTTGATTAAAATTTCGTTGGAATTTAATTGAACATCAATTGATTTATTATGACACATGTCAATATTTACATGTACATGTAATTTAATACTAGTAAAAACTATGTAAAGTATCTGATTGCAGTATTTTAATATTATTTGTAATTGTATTTAAGGGTTAAAAAAAAATTTAATTGGATATTAATTGCAATTTAATTGATTTCTAATTGAAAATTAATTGGGTTTATTTGTTACAATATATCATTAAGTTAATGAAATGGAGTCATTTCATAGTCGGGGAGTGTTAAATCCTTTTCTAAGAAAATGATTATTATTATATGAAATTATTTCCGTTTCGAATAATACGAACTTGACGGTGGAGGGAAAAGGTGCGTGTATCTCGTGCGATTAGGCTATTTAAGTGTTGGTTTTATCTGTGTACACTATTCGAGGCGTTTCTATTCAGCGGTAAACATGTCGGCAAGGAGAAGAACACATTTATGTAGCAGATTACTCGGAGAGTTGCCAACGCTTTTTTAAAACTTGATTCAGTGAACTGAAGGTTTGAAGTTTGAGACAGAATAGGCAGCACAGAGTGTCAGAATAAAGCCTTCTCGACGCATTAAAAGATGACGTGACAGTCAACAAGGACATGTGGCAACAGGGAGTTTTCTCCAATAGAAAGTCATTGGTTGCAAGTCAGATAAGTAGGGCACTTCGCCAGTGGTTGCGCCGCTGCTGATTTAACAGGAACCGAAGCGATGGGAGCCAGAAACTAAGAGATTTTTGTGATAAGTACCTTTTTGTTGCATCGGCTTTTGTTAAATTAGAAAACCGTGTATCTTATTTGGTTTGAAAATAGTGTGACTGTTGTTGACCACTTTGTAAAAGGAAAATTAAAATGCTGCTTGGCTTTTTGTACAGAAATCATTTAAGTCGAAAAAGAAGTTATAGACATCAGTTATTTCAGTTGGCGGTAAATGGAAATGGTGATTTGTCATGAGGGAAGCAAGACCAGTAATTCTAAAATAGCTGTTTTTCATATTGAATGAAGTGTTGTAATAGAGGCCCGAATGTAATTGTACTTAGTATTAGTTAAGAAGTGAATGTACATTTTAACAAGAGAACTTAATGTAACATTTATTTTGAAACATGTAAACAGCGATGTTAAGCCGATAATTTGTTAACAGTGATAGTGAAAATACTATTTTATTTGCATACAGTCATGCCGTTTAACAATCAGATGGTTTTCATAAAAACATGACTAGTAATGACGGATAGATGTACCGTTATTAAAACAGTTGCACATGGAAAGCGTGTACACTATACAGCATACTCCTTTCTCTTAAACGATATTATTAAGTTTGGTTATGCGTTTTCATTTGATTCTTGAAACATACGACTCTCGCATTAAATACAGTCAGTTGTAAGAAATGGTAAATTTGGAGAATATGCCATTTGATCTTTTTGTAATATTGAGACATAATGTAAACGATGTGTATAATTTTTACAGATAGTTCTTCCGGTAAGATCACGTAATGGTTGCATTTGTACGTATCTGTTACTCTTACTTACATGGTTTTTTTTTTTATATTAATATAGGACGTCTTTCATACTGATAGGAGGTTGCAAGTGTTTTTCCATGCCAGCTTTGAAGATCCTGATGCTGTTGTCTGAGGTCAAGGACGCTTTGTATTCTGGAAGGGAAGAATCTAAAGTTTGTAATTTTACTTTAACATTCATAAATTTTCAACAATGGTTAAAATTAAACCATTTATACAGTCTGTAATTTTCGCCGGTAAGGAGAGCCATGTAATTATCGAAGATTATTCAGAAAAAAGGTTAGTTAGTCAAAAATAAACCTGGTATTTTAATTGTGGAATCATATAGCAGACGTTTGTTAATCCGTGTAAGGATGATTGGTTGAAAATGTGTCTCTCTGGATGTATTCGTTAGAAAGCTAATACATTATTATTACATATTACTGAAATGGCTAAACCTTAATTTAAACCGCTTTGGAAGGAAGTTTCTTATGAGATTTCAGAGATGTGATTTGATCTATTTTAGCACTTGCTGTTGTCTTTAGAATACGTGAAGTTCTGGGTATTCGCTTTGGAAAGCAGTTTCTTATGAGATTTCAGAGATGTGAATTAATCTATTTTAGCATTTGCTTTTTCTTTAGAATACGTGAAGTACTGGGTATCTAAGGGTCGGACATTAAGTTTTTCTGAAATTTTTTGGTGGAGTTTTATATTTAACATTTCTAATTGAAAACAGATGTTTTCGACTATTAACAATATTTAAATAAAAATCGGAATTCATTTTTTAGATCTCTGTATTTTTGGTAAATCTTGCAATGAAGGTTTTTTTTATAAGTATCATGCATGAGTGCGAGGTGACAGATTTTTCTATCTTTACCGAATTTCTTATGCAAGAAACTTTTTCTTGCATACCTTTTATTATTTATAACATTTTTATGTAAGTATACAAACTTATTTATTTTCATTATGCTGAAATATTGACGTTAAAGCAATCTTTTTTATAAATGACGTCACTAACTTGAATATATTACGTCAGGTATTTGAAGACGTGACGTCACTCACGTGACTCATTCTACATGGGGGGTGTAGGATCGAAATTTCCTACACGGGTGAAAACACCGGATGACCTGATCTGGTATGCAAGAATAGAGAATGTAATTAACAGCTTTCTTATTCAATCTTTGATGAATTTTCAAAGCAAAAACTGAGATTTTCAATGTATGATAAGAATAACTTTGGATTACATTTGTTTTCGGTCCGGAGAAGCTAAGGTGAGTGCAAATAATAAGACTAGTGAGAGACACTCTGTGGTAAATGCGAGACAGTTTGTACGAAGACTTTTAGTATCGCTGAGTTTGGATTTGTAATGTTGAAATATTGTCTTTTAATTTAAGCATTATTGAGAAAATGCTATCAATTTTAATATCATCGACTAAGAAAGTATTATGTTATTGAATAGAACATTATTGGAAGTTACATAGTTAAAAGTAACGATCGCTAAGTGTAAATGTTATTCTAGAGTTATTTTATTTCAATATAACACTTAGTGCTATTGTTGTTGGATACAGTGCCTATATATGTTGTTTTTTGTTTGACACATGGCCCAAGGTGCCGCTGTTGTGTGGCCCCCGGTGCCCAGTATTGTGTTGTATGTATGAGAACACGGTGCAGATGGTGTGTGGCCCCCGGTGCCAGCTGTGTTGTGTATGAGCTGTTGACGTTTATTTGCAATGTTATTTACATTAATTACATTGCAAATAAACGTCAACAGCTCATACACAACACAGCTGGCACCGGGGGCCACACACCATCTGCACCGTGTTCTGTGAATTATTCCTTGTTTTGTTGTGTTAATTTAAAGCCAGTTATTTTTGTCGTCTTGTATACGTTTGAAATAACAGTCCTTTGTATTATTGGTGTGTGGTTTTTTATGTTGAAATTGTGCATGTTGTTTACATACAGATGACGTTGGTTTGTGATTTCTGGTGTGTTTGATATGTCTCTTGTATTCATTGCTGTGTGATCCGTGTTTTCTGTGTTGTATGTGTGTTTGATGCTCCGTCCCTGATGCTTTTGTGTCAAATAAGCAGTTCAGGTGGTTTATGAATATTCAGTTGATATAAGATCCCCTTATTTTTGTAAATAATGCATCTATGGCTTTTGAGATGATGTAATTAACAGCATCGTATTGAATCTTTAATGGTTTGTTTTTGAAGCCAAAACTGACAATTTCGGTGTAATGATAAGAATAACTTTGGATATAATTGTGGTCCGGAAAAGTTTAAGATTAGTGCAAATGATGAAACTAGTGAGATACTCTCAGTGACATGGCAAATGTGAAAGACACTTTGCAGGCAGACTTTTAGTATCGTTGAGTCTGGATTTGAAATGTAGTAAATATTATCGTTTGAATTACGCATCGCTGAGAAAATGCTGCCAATTTTAGTGTCAACGATTTAGAAATTATTATTTTAATGAATAGAATATTTTGGGAAGTTACATTGTTAAATAGTAAGGATTATTAAAAATATTAATGTTTTTTAGAGATGCTTTATTTCAAGATCACACCGAGTGCTATTGGTGTGTGATACAGTGCTTATATGTGTTGTATTTTACACACGGCCCTCGGTGCCAAAGTTTATGTTGTGTGTTTAAGAACACGGTCCCCGGTGCCGTTGTTATGTGGCCCCCGGTGCCAAGTATTTTGTGTTTTATGTGTTTGAGAACACGGCCCCCGGTGCCGTTGTTGTGTGGCCCCCGGTGCCAAGTATTTTATGTTTTATGTGTTTGAGAACACGACCCCCGGTGCCGTTGTTGTGTGGTCCCCGGTGCCAAGTATTTTGTGCAGTTTTCTTGCTTGTTGAGTAAAATAGTAGCCAGTTCTTGATGTCGTGTTGTATACTAACTGTTGCTGTTTGTTTGCAGTGTCAGTTATGTAGTCTGTGCAGTTTTCTGGTTTGTTGAGAAAAATTGTAGCCAGTTCTTGTTGTCGTCTTGTATACGAACTGTTGCTGTTTGTTTGCAGTGTCAGTTATGTTGGCCTGGGCAGTTTTCTTGTTTGTTGAGTAAAATTTTAGCCAGTTCTTGTTGTCGTCTTGTATATGTTAACGTGTCTGGTTTTTACGCACACAGATGCCGTTGGTTTGTGATTAAGTCTTGTGTTAATTGTGTAATATGTGTTTGATATGTTCCCTGAACTCAATGTTGTGGTTTCTGTGTTTTATTTTTGTTTGATACACGTTCTCTGGTGCCGTTGTGTGTCAAATAAGTACATTTGTAGTTAATGTGGTTTTTGAATATTCAGTTTCTTTGAAGATTGATGACACGATCCTGAGACCTACTTTGTTGTAGACCAGTTGTTAACAAAACAAGTGCTTAACATTGTTTTTTGACAGTGGCTGAGGTGTCCGTGATGGTTCCAGATTATTTGGTGAAATTATAAATGAGTAAATTTGTTTTCATTTTGTTTATAGTATGAAGTACAATCTTTTCAAAGGTTGAAACGACGCATGCAAGTTACAAAAGGTGTGACAGTTTAAGATTTTTATAAATGTACATGCCTTTCAACTGCAGTTCTCATCTTTGTTTGATTCGATATTACCGCTGAATACAACGACCTATTCCTAGTTTTTGTATGTGTTTTTTACGTATTATGAGATAAGGAAATAATTAATTTACTCACGTTAAAGTGAGTAAAGGAAATTATTTCCGTTTCGAATAATACGAACTTGACGGTAATTGTCAGTGTGGAGGGAAAAGGTGCGTGTATCTCGTGCGATTAGGCTATTTAAGTGTTGGTTTTATCTGTGTACACTATTCGAGGCGTTTCTATTCAGCGGTAAACATGTCGGCACCCGCCCACCCGCCCTATAGGTTGTTAATATTTTTTTTTGGATGGTTGTCGAGGTTTAACAGAACTTTCAGAGAATAAATTGAAAAATGGGTGTAAATAAAGTGTTTATTTTTGTTTCAGGTGTTTCGAGTTTTGCTGTTTTCTTTTAGTCATAAACAATATATTTATTTATCATGTAAGAAATATGGATATTTTAAGGCCATTCACTAGTTTCAGGTTCGAGTGGTACTATTAGACGAAGCTTTATCCAGATGTGTTGAAAGTTTTCCGTTCGTCTTTTGGACTGCTAAATAGCCAGAACTACGGATGTCAGCTTTTCATTCGGACGGTTCGCACACTACAGGCCCACTGATTCTTTGGACAGTTTTTGAGCAACTTGAACTTGGACTTTACAGACATTTGAAAATTTTAATGTATATTACCGCTGAATACAACGACCTATTCCTAGTTTTTGTTTGTGTTTTTTACGTATTATGAGATAAGGAAATAATTAATTTACTCACGTTAAAGTGAGTAAATATATTTACTTTGCGGGACGTCGAGTACGACGTCGGCGCGGAATTATGAAAATATAATTGGAATTTGGCGCCACGTCGTATGCCGACGTCCTGCAGACGTCTGACGTCGTTTCCGCCCTGCCGGCATTCAGTTGTTTATGTCTTTGTTTTGTTGTAGCGGCTTCCCGTTTGAACAGGTCTTTCTAAGCACATTTTAGGATTTCACTTTAAGACATCATAGTCGGTAATATAATTATTTTCTTTCACATATACACTCGTAATGCACACATAAAATATTAATAATATTCAGCGCGAATCTTTGGTTTTAATTTTTATAGAAATTAAAAACTTAATTGTTAAATATTAAAGTTTCCTTTATCATTGTGTCTTGTTTAAAAGTTAAGATTGTGAATGTAATGTAGATTTCTATTGATAAATTGTATTACTAATGTATTATGTTTGTATTTGTTTATATTGCTTTTTTTTTGTTTTTATGCTGTGATAATAATAAGGATAAACATCTGAAATCAAGAAAGCTTAAAATGACAAAAATAATTGATTTGATGATTAAACACATTAAGAAAATGAGAGAGAAAATTTGAAAATCATTTAAAAATTCTCAGTTATATATGAATAATTTAAAATAATCTTTTATGTTTATATTATAGAAATGCATATCATAAATTGTGGTATTATTTAATTTCACGTTGCTTAATTTTCGACGCTGACGAAAACTTTACGCTGACATAAACTAGATTTGCTCAGTATTATCAGTATTACCAACATAGTATAAGAATCATATGGTTAATATTCGCTGGTATTTAATTTTGTGCACATTTCCAAACTATTAAGCCTACGCGAAGTAGTGATACTTCAATATACATGTACTTAGAAATCATACCAAATGCAAACGTGTAACTCGGCTCTAGACAAAACTGTTACATATTTTTTACATAATAAATGTTTAAGTAAATGACAACTGAAACTTTATAACAAAAGATTAACGTAGTGAAATAGGCAAATTACGAGCGGCCACAAACAAGACACAGATTCCCTACACGTCATTAACATTTTTTGATGAGAGTATAAAGATTAACTGATAAGAGCAATGCAGTACATGGTCAAAACAACCCGCGCTAGGCTCAGCTACATGAAGTTTTTTTTCAACTAATAAACATCTGTTTTTATAAGTTTTATATTGTAAACTTGTTTCGGGGTTTGCAGAATGGAGTGACAGTACTACTAAACAAAATGAGAAAAAAGGCAATGTCGTAATGAGTCACGAATCAAGGTATTTATATCGCTTTTAATGCTTTTGTTTTTTGACAATTAATATCATATGTATCATAAAAGAACATTCGGCTTAATGCGGAGAAATGTACAACAAGCCCATGTGGGCATAAATTAATCGATGTTTTATAAATTTTGTTTCTTGATTCATGCAATTAATTTCTATTCTGGAACTCGTTTAGTAATCTTCATCAGAGGGGACTATAGGTTTACCTCCCCGTGTGTCTACCCGTCCGCAACAAATCTAAATTCAATCGTATTATCACCGTTTTTAAATGATATAAAAATTGCTCCAAATGAATCACGATGAATGTTTGATTAATATCAAAATGAATCCACTTTGATACCGAACATAACAAATTTAAATCGTTCTCATACAAAGCCGATGTTCTATAGATTTGAAATTTCGGCCATAAGCTCACCTCAAATATTTCTGAAAACCACGAGAATTTCAAAGATATCGGATAATTACAAATCCTCGTTCCCGAGCGAACGTGCATTTTTACGCTATGTTTTTTTCTCCCGCGTTTTTTTTTGCCGGTGGTCTAGAGCTATGAAATTTCGTCCATAAGCTCACCGGTAATATTTCTAAAAACCATGAGAATTTCAATGATATCGGATAATTACAAATCCATATTCCCCAGGGAACGTGCATTTTACGCTATATATTATAATTGCAGTCCAAAATAAAAAGGGAAAATCTTTTTTTTCCCTTTTGAAATCAGTTTTGCTACAGTACGATTTTCATAGCAAACAGCCGTCTATATTCGACGTTTTGCTCTTTAAATGCAGTGGATGTTGATCATTTCAGAAGAAATTTCCGCTTAGTTCCAAAATGATGAATATAGAAACATAGGAAATTAATAATAACCCTTGATTCTATATAATTTCATCTGAAAATTCTGCTAGAAATTTCACTCTCATATCTGTTCAAATTGCAATATCTTCTTAACTTTTATATTTCTAGCAGAAATTTCTGCCAGAAAATTTCTCGAAATACAAGCTGGTTCAAAAAGTTTATTGCACTTTCCAACAGAAGTAGTAGCGATTTTAGAAAGCAGTAGCGTTCTTAGAAAGCAGTAGCGTTCTTAGAAAGCAGAAAAAAATTTACTATTGTGAAGCGTAAAGCAAAATTTAGAAATTCGATAAAAGAAAAGCACAAACTTTCGGAAGATAGTAGAAAAAATCCTAAAAACTTTTGGAAAAATGTTAATAAATTTCGAAATACAAAGCAGTCAGCTAGTATCAACATTGATATAGGGCAATTTGGTGCATATTTTTCAAATATACTGAATTCAGAGACAGTAGTCAAAACTCAAATAATAACTTAAATGTTCATTATCGAGAAAATCAAGAAATTGAATGTTAATATAAACCTTTTGATGAAGAGGAAATTAATAAAACCATAAGTTCACTTATTAGAAATAAAGCACCTGGATTTTTTCATAGACGCTAAATCATTTATTACACCATTTTTGGTAAAAATTTATAACAAAATTTTCACAAATGGAATTTATCCAAAATGTTGGACTAAAGGCATTATTGTACCCATGTATAAAAAGTGAGATAAAAAAGACCCCTCAAATTATAGAGGAATAACATTGATTAATACAATGGCGAAACTATTTTCTTTGGCTTTACGGAATAGACAACTCAAACTTGTCAGATTTTTTCGAAATATCGTTGGGCTTGAAACAAGGGGAACCACTCTCGCCGATTTTATTTATCCTCTTTGTAAATGATGTATCTGCTAACCTTGATTTCAATTCGTTAACGGAAAATGACTTAAACCAATTATGCATTCATATGCTAATCTTCGCAGACGATATGGTATTATTTACGACAGACCCAGAAAGTTTACAGTCACAACTAGATAGTTTATATATGTGTTCAATAAAATGGGGTCTAAAGATTAACATTAATAAAACGAAAATGTGTATATTTAGAAAAAGAGATCAATTAAATACTTCTCAATGGTACATAAATGGAGAACCGCTAGAAATAGTTAAATCATTTTGTTACTTAGGTATTAAATTTACTAGTAACGGCTCCATGAACGACGCATTGAAAGCTCTTAGTGATCAAGCCCTTTAGGCAAGTCATGGATTGTACTCCGTCTTTGCACGATTAAATTTCGATGTTAAATCAAAACTTATGTTATTTGATCGTATGGTTGTTCCAATTTTATTGTATGGCGCAGAGGTAACCGATATTTATGATACTGTTATTATTGAAAGATTACATATAAAATTTTGTAAAAAAATCCTAGGTGTTAAAAATCAAACACCTAATATGGCGGTTTTAGGAGAACTAGGGCGCTATCCCCTAAAGATTATTTGTAAAGAAAGAGTTTTGAAATACTGGTTAAATATTTTGTCCAAACCAAACTCTATTATGTATATTGTTTTTCAATCGCAGAATATTGATATGCCCCATAGTAATTCCTGGGCTAAAAATGTAAAACTCCTGTTAAATGATTTAGGTTGTAGTTATTTATGGTTTAACAGAAACGACGACTTTAATTATTTTCCCATGTTGCAAAAACGTCTGCGAGAACAATTTCTTCAAGAATGGCACGAATCAGTAACAAGTATGTCTAAACTTGATTACTATGTAAAATTTAAGAAAGATTTTAAGTACGAAGAGTACTTAGATAAAATTGAAAATGATTCCCTGAGAAAACTTCTCACCTGTTTTCGTTTATCTTCTTGCCATTGAAACTGGTCGCTATACTGGTATTAGCAGAGAAAATAGAATCTGTCTTGCAACATGGGAGTCATTTTTTGTTATAAGGATGTGAGAGATAAATATCTTCCAAAAATATCATGGCCAAATCTTACAAAATTTGAAAATATGTCTTCTTAGAAAACTATTATTGGTATTTGTAATTAGGTAACATTTCATTTTTGTAAATCTTTCAAAGATTTTTTTAATTGAGCAGGGAATGTCATAAAGCAGTTTAATTAATTCGTCGAACTGAAAAAAATGACATCTTCCGAAATCTGGGTTGTCCGGAAAAAAGGTGCATCGCCGCTAATATATTTGAGAGGATTTGGCATGAATCGATAAAGAAATTGTAATTTTGATTAAAAAAACTTTGTTTTGATGTTTTCCAGTGGGAATTTTACAAAAAATAAAGATGGGGGTATGGGGTACATTGTAAAATGCGTAATTCTAGGTGCTGGGTTAATCAATAAACTAAGCTAATAAACAATAATTCACCATTTAATCTGACAATTAAAAATAAACTTATGGGAACGCTTTTCCGTTAGTTTAAATAGCGTTCAGAATCTCCGTGCGATTTTGGTATGTGACGATATATGTTAGAACGCATATCTAAGCTCATTTTTACAATTTCAAATGAAATTTCTGAATTTAAACATCTACATTTTATTGAACATATATTATCACAATTAATAAATTAGATATCACTTAAACCAGGGAAACATGAATTCATAAAGTCGCTTTCGGTAGTTTGGTATCTCATTGCGACCCGCTTTCGGATATTCACTCGCTTACTTTTTGCGCAAGTTTTACGAAGTAAAAACGTATCACGATGTCAGCATGAAGTTTGATTTAAAACGAATTATTCTAGATTTACGCCATATTTAAGATAAAAATAGGAAGTTTACCCGTTATATGTAAGTACACGACTAGGTGGTCGTTATTTGACATTAAAATTAATGTTTACTTGATTTTTTTATAAGAAATTGTTCTGCAATAGAGGATTAATGATACTCATATCATCCACATGCGAGCATTTTACCTGCACCCGGTCTAAAGGATTTTATCTATCTATACATGATATGTTATTTCATCTCATCTGTCCAAGTGGTATAAGAAATTAATGAAACCATATGCCCCTTTCGTTGTATATCATGTAAATTGTTGAATGCTACAGTTCTTGAAAGAAAACATCATTACCGTTTGCCTTTGGATACTATATTGACAATGCGAAGTTTCTTAATCCCTAATTACAAGTTCTCTATTTGTTTCACGTTTTCTTTCGTTCTAAGACTTACATTACAAGAGATAACACATATATATAGTCTAGATTCTGAAGCTGAAAATTTTGTCGAAGTAGGGCCGACAAGATATACTTTTTATTTTACGATTTTATTGAAGTTTATGGTATGTCTCAATGAAATTAGGTGGCCTGCAAAAATTATTTTATTGCGAACCCTGAAAAAATAAGGGAGATAACTCTGATGTAGAATTATAAGTTAACTTTAAAATATTTAGATATAATGGCAAGTTGCATTGATATCAGTCCAAATTTTAGTATTGACATTAGTTTTTATATGATCTAGCAACCATTATTTATTTAAGATGTATTATTAGCAGATAATATTGGACTAATATGTTATTTAAGATATTTTTGTTGGTAAAATATACAAAGAAAAGACAACTATTTACGATTTTCCCTATTTTATGAGTTAAGAAAACTATCTGTTCATATCACTTGTAAATCTTTATACAGATATTTCACATAACTCTTCTAAACATTAATTTAGATGTTTTAGAAGACATTTTATATTGAAGAATATGCGTTATTGATGATAAAACCTTAAAATTGTGTATACAATTACCCCACCCACACCATTATAGCAAGTATTCTTTTAATAAAACCTTAAATGGATAATCAACACATTTTGTGTTAGTTTATTTTGTTATTTACAATGTATATAGAGTATGATCTGCTTCAGTTAAAGAAGCAAACCAGAAAGGAACTGCTTTGTAAAACACCAAATAAAAGGAGTTAATTCAAGAAAATATAATAATATTTTCTAATATGATAATTTGGGGACACATTTTGTCGAAGTTCAGATGTCTCCAATAGATCTGTTTTATTCTTAACATGTTTTAATGTCTTCTTGGAAGTAATCCCCCATATTCATAAAAAAGCACTTCTTAAATAACAGCATCAACACATTTGTATTCTAATATGATTTGAACATCCTAACAAAATACGCAAATTAGAGTGCCTGTTGTATTTTTTGTACAGTCACATAATGACGTATAACAGCATAATGGTAAATTAGCCAGTTTATTAACTGAATGCAGACGGTAACTAATTTCTTGAAAAAAAGTGAAGTAATTAAAAATCAGATAAATATTACTGTTATTTTGAAACACATGTTTAATGAAGATTTTTCAGATGTTTTTGTCTTATGTTAAGTTAACTTTTACTAAATTACAGGAACATTGTGGGTATGTATCTTTAAATAATGAAATACAATGAGATCTGGCAAACTTAACTTCTTTTCCTTCAGGAAACAGTTTTCAACTTCATTACATATGGTTGCATTGAGAAATGATACGTTCCCATATTGAGGGTTGCACTAATCTTAGAATAAGTCTGGGTAATTTTGTTTCATATTGAAAGGTGCTGCAACATTTAGGAAGCTAGGCATAACTTTATAAAAGTCTATACATTGTTCTCACCTCATCATGCGAAAACAGAAGTAAGATTACAATCTTGTTGGTTGTAAGTAAAACATAATATTATATTGCCTGTAAATGTTTTCATTTTTACATATTTTGAAATAGAATGGCACATTTTGAAATTTATAGCTTAAACTAGTAAAGGAAAGAGTAAAATCCCAAACATTGCAAGTCTTTTAAGGATAGTAAGTAAAGTAGTTTTCCTGTATATGTCAAAATATACATGTATATATTGTTTGAGCTTAGAGAAATAGGACTGCTTATGTAAAATGGAGAAACAGTCACTTCTGGATTCTAGAGTTGCCCCAATATAGAACGAGGGATTCTTATAAACGCTAGCAGAGTCATTAAAATATGACACGGTCTTGCTTCCTACACCACAGAATAGTGTAAGCACCTTCTTGACGCCAGTGTATTTGCCATGAGACGTATGGTATCACTATCCAGAGGTTTTAGAATGGTTACTACCCAGTTCTATGTTATAGCAACTGCTTTTTAAGATAGGTAAAAATATTCAAAAGTTGTTCTTAGTCAAGACTAATAGAAAAGAAAAAAAAACTATTTAATTAATTAGGCAATTAAACTCTTTCTTAAGTCAAACTAGAGATATGTCCATATGACAGAGATGCCCCCACCCTCAGTTGTCATTGTGAAACACATCAATATTGTGCTCAAAGTACATATAATGGTGAAAACTTTCAGGGAAAAAAACAGATGAATTTGCAGTTCACAATATTAAATATGAGTGCAGTTTGATGGTCAACATGCCTGTAAAGTTTCATGACTGTCACTGATACTTTTGGACTTATTTATGACACAAGATTACACACTGAATGCATTATATTGAAATGCGTAAGGGGTCATAACTATGGTCTTAACAGGTGTGGCCCAAAAACAAAACCCCAGGGCACAACTACACATGATTGTCAACATGGCTGTAAAGTTTCATGACTGCGACTCTCATACTTTTGGAATTACATACAACAAGATTACTTGCTGAATGCATTATATTGAAATGCATAAGTAACATCACTCTGGTTTTAACAGGCGTGGCCCAAAACAAAACCCCATGTGCACAATCAAACATGATGGTCAACATACCAGTTAAGTTTCATGATTGTGGCTCTCATACTTTTTGAGTTATGTGAAACAAAGGTTTTATAAGTACGGAGGGGCGGATGGACAAGGGCATCCTATAAGGATCCAAGAATTAGAATAAGGTAACCCTACGAAGGAATCTGGACCCTTTGTTCTGATGACAATGCTTTCCCTACCAGGATCCTCAACCCTATTATTAGAGTTAACTATAGCAATTAGTAGGCTACTTGTATTGTTAAAGAATAATTATACATGTATCTTTCAGACCCAGGCCCTCACTCCCTTACAAGGGTAGTGCTATTACTCAGAAGGGACTGCAACAATTTGACAGGAGCTGGAATAAGTTTAAAATACTGTTATCAACTACAAGCTGATAGTATAACACATAGGACCTATTATTTTCATATCGCTGTTCCTAGGTTCTTGGTCCCTGGCCAATGTTAGGTTTATGAATACTTTTCTGTTTGGTCTACTATGCTATTCTAGATGCAGTCCTACCCAAAGAAGGGAGTACATGTACTACCATGAATGGCCTTTCAGTTAATTTCAAAGAATATTTAAAACCAACTTGCTACTTCAACGTTTCTATTCAGGCTCAGAAGGGGTTAAGCATTTTTTTTCTAAGACTGACACTTCCCTTTCATGAAGACTAAGGTCATATTGAAAGCAAAGCGACTGTTGAGACAATAATTGGTAACTGAAACACATAGTCTCCATGAGGTTCCTCAACCAAGTTTCAAGCTTAGTGTTATTAAAAATAGCTCCATGTGAATGAAAATGGATTCATTGTTTCAAGAAAAAAAAAAGAATGATGAAGATGAAGCTGAAATATTTAAACATAACAAACCATAGATATGAAGTTGTTTTTTTTGTTTTTCACTTATTGTAATACTCTTGAGACTTCTGTCCAAATGGAACCATCCTTTTTTATTGGAAGTACTACCCGTAGATGGACCCAGACCTTACTCTTAGACTGTCGTTCAGAAGCTTGAAAATTTTGTCAAGGACATGTGCGAGTATGTCTTACTATAGGTAACACTAGCCACAAGCATATTTATCAAAAGCCATAACAATTATGTATTAAAGACTCCCTTGTGCTATTTCAAATGAGCTCTAAAGCAGAAGCAGCCAATGGAACACTTTAAAAATATTATTTAGGTAATTTCCAAAATAATCTTTCAACCAAATGTTAACTAAAAAAAATTTTGTTTGATGTCGTCATATTATCACTGCTCATTTACTTGTCTTTGTTTTTGATTTACATTTTTTTTTAAATTTCGTGTGCATTGATTGCACTTCGAAAGTAGAAAAAATAAATCAGTTTTAACATACAAATTGTTTAACTCAACATACAACTATAAAGAACAAGATTTCAAACTGCCACAAAACCGTCAGAGAGCAGAAATTGTTTATTTGTTTAAGTTTTGGAAATTAAAAACCCATAACTCCTCAGTGACTTGACTAATGTAATCTTGCTTGTAACCATATATAGCTGAGATCTTATTGTCCCCTTAAACAGTCGGACGAATTTTAGTGATAGTAAATATAGGTTTTGTTTGGTATAGATGTAACGTGTTAAATATTGCCAGTTGAAGGGCATAACTCAAGAGTGACAAGAGCAATCTGACTGGCTATCAAACTTGTCTAAGATATTATGTACATACATGTTCTTACTAAATTTGATGAAGATTGTCATTTTAATTAAGAAAGCATCCATTGCTTATTTGATTTCAAAAATGGCAATGAAATATCAATGAATCCAACGCCATTGCTGCAATCTAGAATATCTTGTTTAGATATTAGCAGACATAATATGCCCACAGCATTCTCACAAACTGGGGCCTCGGGCAGTCCTAATTTGGTTAAAACTGCCATTAGAGGACACTATCTATCAAAGCTATCTGCAAGTTACTAAACTGGATATGTTTACCTTAAACATTCTAAGCAAGTTTGTTGAAGACTGTCGAGTTAAAATGTGGAGGAGTTAACCCGTCAGATTGTTTCAGTCACTATAGAGTTATTGCCGTTTAATTACTAATTTGGTCAAAATTATTAATTAAAGGGCAATAACTCCAGTCTGACTGAAGTAATCTGATGGGTTATTAAATATATTAGTGTCGTAATCACTCAAACCAAGTTTGGCGAATACCAAATAAGTATTATTGCCATAGGAGAGTTGATAACATTTTGCATTGCTTTGTGGACGTTTCCTGCGACCGATGAGTCTGTAATACATCCTGTTTGTCAAACTGGCTTCTAATAAATGGCTTGCTCTTAAGTATGAAATTAAATGTATATAATCTGACCTGGATGGTTATTGGTGTTTAACAAGCTTTTTCAGAGAATTTGTGCTATAATTCCTTTCTCGAAGTTAAAAAATCACTAGAAATATCACTTTCTAGCAAAAGAAAATGGGACATAAGTGATATACATTATCTTTCAATAACATAAAGGGGAATAACTCTTGTTTTTCTCACATTATATACATAAGTTGTTCACCTTGGACTTTAAATTGCATCTTGCAACTTATTTGACAAAGTTTCAATAAAGACATATATAAAATTATAAATTAAAACATCTTGTATAGGTTTACAAAATGTTCGACACCTAATAAATATAAAAGCTAAGAATTTAGTCATAGTTACTTGTAATTTAATAAGAAAAATGTATCAAATAAGATGTACACCAAAACACTTAATTTCTGCTCCTTCCTTTTAGAACAAATTCTTATATTAAAAAGTTAACATCATCGCTCATGGGGCTTGGTATACTAAGATCGGGACTTTTTAATCTGGACAAAATATCGACAAAATTAGAAACAATCATACTATCACTTAAATTTTGCTTACAATTAAGGAATATATGTATATATTATATTAAAAGGTCACTAACGGACATACAGTATTGTTACTACGGAATTAGAATTCACTACCGCGTAGCTGTTTGCTTGGCGGAGATGTATCTTACATGGTGCAAAACAAGCTTGTACAATTAATTGGTTTGATCAAAGAAGTCTTTTTCGGCCAGGATTATCAGAAAATACAAATTTATATCGCGCATTTATATCCGTATGGGATACGTGACTAGAACAGATATTGTACATTCGTTATTATGTGGTCAGTTATATATATGACAGTCGAGAGTCTTTTATCAGGTCATCAATCTCTAAACGATGATGGAGCTTGGATAATACTTGAGAAAAGTCCAGTAAGCGAAAAGTGTAAAACAGTAAGTAAGGAGTCGACATATACAGTCATGTTATCATTTTAATGCATTTTTTGTATCTCCTATTATATGTTATTGCAAAGCCCCCAAACCCTTCAACGAGATGTCTAATGCACTCTAGCAGTTTTGTGCTTCACTCAGATATTCGGACTCTTTTCACTATCAGCATGGGATCAATTAGGGGGCTAATAAATCTCTCACCGAAGTGTGGCTTTTGATCAATGTTTATGATAATGTTTACTGATAAGCCCATTTCTACATTAATTTGTAGAATTGCCCAGCCATTATTTTTCTGAGTTCCTCATTCAAGTTTGCATGTTTAATGTGCATTGAATTCATTACGAGGGTCTACACTTGTCAAAATTTCTCAGTGCAAAACATTAGATTTTGAATATCTCAAAATAAAATTATCCTAATTAAAAGAACTTTAAATATGACCAAACCATAACAATTATTTGAAAACCATACATATTTTTTACATATACCGTCATCCATGTCAGCATAGGCTAATTATGCATAATTCTTGTGCGGCAAATTCAATTTTTTTTGCAATCGTTTTTGTTCAGGGCTTTTTTCACTGTCTGGGAAGGGGAAAATAGCGTGATTTCTTGTCTAAAGGGGAATAAAAAAACCTGATGTAAAGTTACTTATGGGGGAAAACTGCGTGATTTTAAAGAAATTTTCTGAGGGGAAGGCGCCCATTTACGGAAATTGTATAAGAATTTTAAACACCACTGGGGCCGCTCCCGGTGATCATCCCGATTCAATGCGGTTCTTCCCGGCGTCGCTACAGTTGTGGTCCCGGGATTGCCCCGGTCTCCAAACCAGGACGCACCAGGGCTGTATACCAGGACAGTGTGAACCAGGCTTTATGTTGAAACGCTCTGACGTAATTAATATTTACTCATACGAATGTAAATACGAAAATATTGGTATTACATTTGTTTCATAAGTGCCACAAGTAATCTAAAACTAAAATTATTCGAAATTTATTAAACTAGAAACTCGAATGATTCAATCAAATAGTTTAATATAGGAAAAACAACATTTATCAAATGTTCACTTAGAACTTTGGAGTAGTGTATTAATTGCCATTATAACATATGAAAAATTGTAAAGCTTTACAGGTAATTTAAGCTGAGCAAAATAAAAAGGTTATTTTTTATATTTAATCAACATATAAAAGCAGAAGGACATAGAACTTAATTGTATATGTGCCAATTATTATTTCTAAGTTTTACAACAGATATTAGAAAGTTTAAGTATACTTCGAATTTGTTAAAATACCATAACCATGGCTCATACACATTGTATGAATTCAACATCTGCTGTTTTCTTACAATAGAGCAACAAAAATCATGATAAACAATTAGCTGGACATTGAAACCTCCTAAACACTTAATAAGATCAGGTCAGTGGAGTTATAATAATATCTCGCCCAGACAGAATAACAGTGCTGCTTCAGATAAGATCCCTCAGACCTGAGGAAGGTAATGCGGGAAAACTTTTATACTGCATAGGGAGACAAACAGTGCAGCTGGAGATCAAATCTTTCAGACCTGAGAAAACTTTAACATTATACAAATCTCATGTCTGTCGGAAGTAGAAACATGTGTAGCCAAGAAGTGAAATAATAATTTTAAAAAAAACCGGTACATTTAAAAATTATTTTCAGAAATTTTAATTCGTTTATAAAAGCAGTAACACAATCACGATTGAAAATACAACTTCTACTATTACTAACCCCGCTGATGTGACTTACAACAACACTATTGTCTTTCTCCTCCTACTGCTACTACTGCACCTACCACTTATTACTTTTATAACAAAACAACAACGGCAGTAGCAACAACAGCAAAAACAAAAACAACACCAATGACACCTACTGCAACAACAACACCAACAAAATCTACTGCTACTTCTGAGCCTTTTATGAACAGCAAAAACATGAACTTATACTAAAACTATTACTACAACTACTACTTTTACTACGTCTTCTCCTACTACTACTATCAATACAACAAATACTTTAACTTTAACTACTGCAGCTGCTTTGTAAAACTATCACGACTGCGGTTTTAATGATTCTATTTCAATTAAAACTAACTGATATATCTAAAAATATTATTATATTATATTAATGTTAGAGAGGTTGGCATGAATTGTATTTGTATTCACATACTATTATGTCCTTATATTGAAATATCAATAATTTTACTGTTTTGTAAGATTATTTTGTTAGCAAATAATTTGTTTTATTTTTCCACAGTTCGAAAGAATATCAAAGCGTTTTACCTAAGTCATATAAATCATTTCAATTAACAATTAAGTAAGCTAAAAAAGTCTTTCATAGAATATACCTAAAGGCCAAGTTTTAACCATACACTTTTCTTATCCGAATTTTGCGGGAATTAAATTTTTGCAAAGCAGAAACACACAATTGTACGAAAACCTCCATATTATATATAACGTTATTAATGTTAAGTTTGAAATGTGTTTTCGTTTGGTGACTTAAAACTGCTAAATCGTGTTAATATCAAATTGACAAAGTTACATTTTTCAATATAGAAAGAATATATTTGCACGTAACCATTATGAACATGTCTGGAGTTTGGATAATTTTGATGAACTCTTGAACCGTAAATCATTCCACGAAAACCCAGAAAATCGAAAGAAGAGTAACCCATTAATTAATCGTTGAATAGCACCCATATTAGAACTCGACAAGCTAACTTTTTAGGATTATATTTTATTTGCTTGAACATTAATTTCAAGTCGCTTCTATACTGTGATAAGAATAAGGACTAATATCTGAAATCAAGAAAGCCCATAAAGACAAAAATAATTGATTTGATGATTAAAAACATTAAGAAATGAGAGAAAAAAAAAATAAAAATCAGTTAAAAATTCTCAGTTCTATGTGAATAATATATCATCATCTTTTATGTTTATATTATAGAAATGGATATTATACATTGTGGTATTATTTAATTTCTCGGTGCTTAATTTTCGACGCCAACGAAAAGTTTACACTGAATTAAATTCATTTTGCGCAGTAGTATAATCCACATAGTACATGTATAAGATATTATGTATTCCCTGGTATTTTATTTTGTGCACATTTCCAAGCACCAAATATGCGACTATTAAACCCACCCAAAGTTCAATGAAAATATTCAATGTCGAACAAAATGTGTTACTCGGCTCTAGATAAACCATAATTTACATTAAAAATCACAGCTGGAACTTAAACTTTATTACGCAAAATTAAAGTAGTGAAATATGCAAATCACGAGAGGCCACAAACAAAAGACACAGCTTCCCTACACATTATTCAACAGTGTTTTGGTAAGTGTATAAAGATTAACTGATAGGAGTATTTTATAGAACCATGCAGTAAACGATCAGAAAGACCCGCGCTAGGCTAAGATACATGAAGTTCTTTGAACTAATAAACATCTCTTTTAATTAGTTTTGTAAAACTGTTTTAGGGTTTTGCAAAAAGGAGTGACAGTACTATAAAACAATATGCGAAAAGGCAAAGCTGAACCAACATCAGTTCATGTCGTCATGAATCAAGATATTTATATCGCATTTTATGCTTTTGTAAAATTGACAAATAATATCATATGAATCATATTAAAAGAAAAGAACATTCGGTTTTCTATACCATGTACAGCTGCGGACAGTAGAACAACAAGCCCAGTACATAATTATGATCGTTGCTAAATCAATCATTAATGAATAATACGTAACAAATTGCGTCTTCACTGTTATTAAATGTTATAAAACTTGATCCAAATGAATCACGATGAAAGTTTGATAGATATCAAAATGAATCCACTTTGATACCGAGCAGAACACAACAAATGTAAATCATTCTCATACAAATGTTGTTTTGAAGAAAAAAAACAGATATATGGAAACAAACTGTTATGTTGTGATTTCATCGCTAATGATGAACACTAATTTCGCAACGTGTAATCAACCAGTTAAATTAGTCACATGGTGTCTAAGTATTTACACTACTCTTACATTTGTATTCATGAGCACGGTATTATATTATAATCTAAATATAACAGAGGCATTTATTCAACTATTTTGAGTCAGGTTTTAACTATATTCCATGCGATCTTGGCTAAATAACCGTTTTGATAGTTTATATTCTATATTTCCTCAAATATTATAAAAATAACAAATTGCAGCGAGTTAAATGATTAAGTGTCAGGTGTTTTTTTTCAGGTTGACTTGTCGATTCAATATGTCGGGCTTACCCACAAGGATGTAGAGATTCTGGTTTTACTGCGCGAACACCATCAGCAAAACAACGAACCATTTAAGAATACAAAAGGAATTTACGACAGACATTGAAAAAGATTACACCATAATTTAATATTACCATCGTTACATAAATTAATTTTTGAAGTTTAATAACCGTCATCGTTAAACTGGTGGAATAGATACCTGACATAATATTTCAAGAACTTTAACAGTTTTCTTAAGTGGAAGAACGAATGGAAGAATGAATAGTCTATTTCAAGAAATGTAATAAGCTGAGGGTACAATGAAGCCTGGTTGGTACTGCTTAAAAGCGAGTTCGATTCTCGCATGATGGATTTGTGCAGAATATGTTATGTTCATAAATATTGTTTGACCCTTATTTATTTACTTATCAGGACTAGTTTCATGAACATCATATTGAGCAAATACTAATTGAGTGACATTTCATATCTTGTTCTGTATTTATCTCAGATATTATGATGCAGATAGTGTATAAAAACTTGTGTAAATACATAGAAACCATATTGCGTCACTTGTTTTTGACGATTTAGATGACCAATACACCTAAATGCAATTTTAGTTTTGTCATTATTTGTGAATTGTTTTTCGAAAGTTCTTTTCACAAATCTATAGATCATGTGTGAAACGTTGCGTTTTTTTTAATTTCTCTTGGGAATGTTATAAAAATGAAATGATTCTGTAAAACGCATGACTTAATGTCTACTTAAGGAAGTTTTATAAGCATAACCTTTATTTATGGAAATATAGTTTAAGTAAACAAGAATGATCATACAAACGTATATTTTACATACTTGTATTCTTGTATTTTTTCAAATTAATGAACCATTAAATTTATGTTTTCGGCCTAATTAAGATAAGCAAATACATTGTTGTGCTCATAATTTATGTTTGAACGACCAAAAGTTTTTGAACTTTTAATGATCTTACGACGTTGAACTATAATTTATATTAATTTTTATATTTTTAATTGAAATGTTTTCTGAAAAAAGGTTCTGCACCAACATTTCGGTAAAATTCCAGCTGAAATTTCTGTTGGAAAGTGCAATAAACTTTTTGAACCAGCTTGTATTTCGAGAAATTTTCTGGCAGAAATTTCTGCTGGAAAGTTCAAAGCATGTTCTCCACCACCATTTGTTTCGGTAAAATTTCAAGCAGAAATTACTGCTAGAAATATAAAGTTAAGAAGATATTGCAATTTGAACAGATATGACAGCTATGAGAGTGAAATTTCTAGCAGAATTTTCAGATGAAATTATATAGAATCAAGGGTTATTATTAATTTCCTATGTTTCTATATTCATCATTTTGGAACTTTAAGAGATTTTAAGCAGAAATTTCTTCTGAAATGATCAACATCCGCTGCATTTAAAGAGCAAAACGTCGAATATAGACGCCTGTTTGCTATGAAAATCGTACTGTAGCAAAACTGATTTCAAAAGGGAAAAAAAGATTTTCCCTTTTTATGTTGGACTGCAATTATAATATATAGCGTAAAATGCACGTTCCCTGGGGAACGTGGATTTGTGATTATCCGATATCATTGAAATTCTCATGGTTTTTAGATATTTGCGGTGAGCTTATGGCCGAAATTTCATAGCTCTAGACCGCCGTCAAAAAAAAACGCAGGAGAAAAAACACTATTACATAGCGCAAAATGCACGTTCGCTCGGGAACGTGGATTTGTAATAATCCGATATTTTTGAAATTCTCATGGTTGTTAGAGACATTTGAGGTGAGTATGGCCGAAATTTCAGAGCTCTGGACCGCCGGCAAAAAAACCGCCGGGAAAAAACACTATAATTCATAGCGTACAATACACGTCAATCGGGAACGTCGATATGTAATTATCCGATATCTTTGAAATTCTCATGGTTTTTAGAGGAGAGCTTATGGCTGAATTTCAGAGCTCTAGTCCGGCGGCAAAAAAAAAAAACGCCGGAGAACATTATATTACAAAGCGTAAAATGCACGTTCCTTCGGAACGTGGATCGGTGATTATCCGATATCTTTGAAATTCTCGTGGTTTTTAGAGATATTTGAGGTGAGCTTATGGCCGAAATTTCAGAGCTCTTGACCGCCGGTCAAAAAAACGCAGGAGAAAAAACACTATATTACATAGCGTAAAATGCACGTTCGCTCGGGAACGTGGATTTGTAATAATCCGATATTTTTAAAATTCTCATGGTTGTTAGAAACATTTGAGGTGAGTATGGCCGAAATTTCAGAGCTCTGGACCGAGGGCAAAAAAACCGCCGGGAAAAAAACACTAATACATAGCGTACAATACACGTCACTCGGGAACGTCGATATGTAATTATCCGATATTTTGGAAATTCTTTTGGTTTTTAGAGGAGAGCTTATGGCTGAATTTCAGAGATCTAGTCCGGCGGCAAAAAAAAAAAACGCCGGAGAAAAAAACATTATATTACATAGCGTAAAATGCACGTTCCTTGGGAACGTGGATCGGTCGTTATCCGATATCTTTGAAATTCTCGTGGTTTTTAGAGATATTTTTGAGGTGAGCTTATGGCCGAAATTTCAGAGTTCTAGACCGCAGGCAAAAAAAACGCAGGGGAAAAAACACAATAATACATAGAAGAAAAAACTGCAAGTTCCCTCGGGAACGTGGATTTAAAACTTATCCGATATCTTTGAAGTTCTCATGGTTTTTAGTGATATTTGAGGTGAGCTGATGGCCGAAATTTCAGAGCTCTAGACCGCCGGCAAAAAACGCCGGAGAAACAACACTATATTATATAGCGTAAAATGCACGTTCCCTGGGGAACGTGGATTTGTAATTATCCGATATCTTTGAAATTTGCACGATATTTAGAGATATATGAGTTGAGAGTATGGCCGAAATTTCAGAGCTGTAGACCGCCGGCAAAGAAAAACGTCGGGGAGAATACGTATCATAAAATGCATGATCCCTAGGAAACGTGGACTTGTAATTATCCAATATCTTTGAAATTCTCATGGTTTTAAGACAAATCTGAGGTGAGCTTATGGCCGAAATTTCAGAGCTCTAGACCGCCGGCAAAAAAATACATAGATGAAAAAATGCAATTTACCTCGGGAACGTGTATTTGTAATTATCCGATATCTTCGAAATTCTCCTGGTATTTAAGAGATATTTGAGGTGAGCTTATGGCCGAAATTTCAGAGCTCTAGACCGCCGGCAAAATTAAACGCCAGGGAAAAAAAAACTATAATGCATAGCGTAAAATGCACGTTCCCAAGGGAACGTGGATTTGTAATAATCCGATATCTTTGAAATTCTCATGATTTTTAGAGATATTTGAGGTGAGCTTATGGCCGAATTTAAAGATCTCTACACCCCGGGAAAAATACCGCCGGGGAAAAATACTATAATACGTAGCGTAAAATTCACGCTCCCTAGGGAACGTGGATTTGTAATTATCCGATATGTTTGAAATTCTCATGGTTTTTTGATATGTTTGAGGTGAGCTTATGGCCGAAATTTCAGAGCTCTAGACCGCCTGTAAAAAATTGTAATTATCCGATATCTTTGAAATTCCCATGGTTTTTAGAGATATTTGAGGTGAGCTCATGGCGGAAATTCAAGAGCTCTAGACCGCCGGCAAGAAACAGCCGCAGAGAAGACAGTATATTACATAGTGTAAAATGCACGTTCCCTCGGGAACGTTGATTTGTAATTATCCGATATCTTTGAAATTCTCATGGTTTAAAGACATATTTGAGGTGAGCTTATGGCCGAAATTTCAGATCTCTAGACCGCTGGCAAAAGAACCGCCGGAGAAAAACACTATATTATATGGCGGTGGTTATCCGATATCTTTGAAATTCTCATGGTTTTTATGGTGAGCTTATGGCCGAATTTCAGAGCTCTAGTCCGGCGGCATAAAAAAACTCCGGAGAAAAAAACATATTACATAGCGTAAAATGCACGTTCCCTGAGGAACGTGGATCGGTGGTTATCCGATATCTTTGAAATTCTCGTGGTTTTTAGAGATATTTGAGGTGAGCTTATGGCCGAAATTTCAGAGTTCTAGATCGCCGGCAAAAAAACAGCCGGAGAAAAAAACACTATATTACATAGCGTCAAATGCACGATCCCTAGGGAACGTGGATTTGTAATTATCCGATATCTTGGAAATTCTGATGGTTTTTAGAGGTGAGCTTATGGCCGAATTTCAGAGCTCTAGTGCGGCGGCAAAAAAAAAACGCCGGAGAAAAAAACATTATATTACAAAGCGTAAAAATGCACGTTCCCTCGGGAACGTGGATCGGTGGTTATCCGATATCTTTGAAATTCTCGTGGTTTTAAGAGATATTTGAGGTGAGCTTATTGCCGAAACTTCATAGCTCTAGACCGCCGGCAAAAAAACGCCGGAGAAACAACACTATTTTACATAGCGTAAAATGCACGTTCCCTGAGGAAAGTGGATTTGTAATTATCCGATATCTTTGAAATTCTCATAATATTTAGAGATAAATGAGGTGAGCTTATGGCCGAAATTTCAGAGCTCTAGACCGCCGGCAAAAAAAAACGCCGGGGAAAAACCCTATAATACATAGATTAAAAAATGCAAGTTACCTCGGGAACGTGTATTTGTAATTATCCGATATATTCGAAATTCTCCTGGTATTTAAATGATATTTTGAGGTGAGCTTATGGCCGTAATTTCAGAGCTCTAGACCGCCGGCAAAAATAAACGCCAGGGAAAAAAACACTATAATACGTAGCATAAAATGCACGATCCCTAAGGAACGTGGACTTGTAATTATCCGATATCTTTGAAATTCTCATGGTGTTAAGAGATATTTGAGGTGAGATTATGGCCGAAATTTCAGAGCTCTAGACCATCGGCAAAAAAAACCGCCGGAGAAAAAATCAGTATATTACATGGCGTAAAAATGCACGTTCCCTCGGGAACGTCGATTTGCATTAATCCGATATCTTTGAAATACTCATTGTTTTTAGAGATATTTGAGGTGAGCTTATGGAAGAAATTTCAGAGCTGTATATCGCCGGCAAGAAAACCGGCGCAGAGAAGACAGTATATTTCATAGCGTAAAATGCACGTTCCCCCGAAAACGTGGATTTGTAATCATCCGATATCTTTGAAATTCTCATGGTTTTTAGAGATATTTGAAGTGAGCTTATGGCCGAAATTTCAAAGCTCTAAACAGCCGGTAAAAAACCGCCGGGAAAAAAAACTATCATACATAGCGTAAAATGCACGTTCCCTCGGGAACCTGGATTTGTAATTATCCGATATATTTGAAACGCTCGGTTTTTAGAGATATATGAGGTGAGCTTATGGTCGAAATTTCAGAGCTCTAGACCGCCGGCAAAAAAACCGCCGGAGAAAAAAACACTATAATACATAGCGTAAAATGCACGATCCCTAGGGAACGTGGATTTGTAATTATCCGACATCTTTGAAATTCTCGTGGTTTTTAGAGATATTTGAGGTGAGCGTATGGCCGAAATTTCAAAGCTCTAAACAGCCGGCAGAAAACTGAAGGGGAAAAAAATATCTTATGGTTGAAAAATCCATGAGAATTTCAAAGATATCGGATAATTACAAATCCACGTTCCCATAGGGAACGTCCATTTTACGCTATGTATTATAGTTTTTCTTCCCCGGCTGTTTTTTGCCGGCTGTTAAGAGCTTTGAAATTTCGGCCATACGCTCACCTCAAATATCTCTAAAAATCATGAGAATTTCGAAGATATCGGATAATTACAAATCCAGGTTCCCGAAGGAATGTGCATTTTACGCTATGTAACATAGTTTTTTATCCGGCGGTTCTTTTGCCGGCGGTCAAGAGCTCTGAAATTTCGGCCATAAGCTCACCTCAAATATCTCTAAAAACCATCAGAATTTCGAAGATATCGGATAATTACAAATCCACGTTCCCCAGGGAAAGTGCATTTTACGCTCTGTAATATGGTGTTTTTTATCCGGCGTTGTCTTTGCCGGCGGTCTAGAGATATGAAATTTCGGCCATACGCTCACCTCAAATATCTCTAAAACCCATGAGAATTTCAAAGATATCGGAAAATGACAAATCGGCGTTCCCTAGGGAACGTGCATTTTACGCTGTGTATTATAGTATTTTTTCCCCGGCGGTTTTTTGCCGGTTGTTAAGAGCTCTGAAATTTCGGCAATAAGCTCACTTCAAATATCTCTGAAAACCATGAAAATTTCAAAGATATCGGATAATTACAAATCCACGTTCCCGTGGGAACGTGCATTTTACGCTATGTAATAAACTGTCTTCTCTGCGGCGTTTTTTTTTTGCCGGCGGTCTATACCTCTGAAATTTCGGCCATAAGCTCACCTCAAAATATCTCTAAAAACAAAGAGAATTTCAAAGATATCGGATTAATGCAAATCCACGTGCATTTTTACGCTATGTAATATAGTGTTTTTTTCTCCGGCGGTTTTTTTTCCCTTGGGTCTAGAGCTCTGAAATTTCGGCCATAAGCTCACCTCAAACATTTCGTAAAACCCTGAGAATTTTAAAGATATCGGATAATTACAAGTCCACGTTCCCTAGGGATCGTGCATTTAATACTACGTATTATAGTGTCGGCTCTAAATAGCTCTAAAAACCACGAGAATTTCAAAGATATCGGATAATTACAAATCCAGGTTCCCGAAGGAATGTGCATTTTACGCTATGTAATATAGTTTTTTATCTATATTTTTTATGGGAAAAAATAACTTATGGTTGAAATTTTAGAGCTCTAGACCGCCGGCAAAAAAAACGACGGAGAAAAACACTATATTACATAGCGTAAAATGCACGTTCCCTAGGGAACGGGGATTTGTAATTATCCGATATCTTTGAAATTCTCATGGTTTTTTAGAGATATTTGAGGTGAGCTTATGGTCGAAATTTCAGACCTCTAGACCGCCGGGTAAAAACCGCCGAAGAAAAAACACTATATTACATAGCGTAAAATGCACGTTCAATAGGGAACGTGGATTTGTAATTATCCGATATCTTTGAAATTCTCATGGTTTTTAGAGATAATTGACGTGAGGTTATGACCGAAATTTCAGAGCTCTAGAACGCCAGCAAAAAACCGCCGGGGAAAAAACACTATAATACATATAGGAAAAAATGCAAGTTCCCTCGGGAACGTGGATTTGTAATTATCCGATATCTTTGAAATTTTCATGGTTTTTAGAGATATTGGAGGTGAGCTTATGGCCGAAATTTCAGAGCACTAGACAGCCGGAAAAATACCGCCAGGGAAAAGCACTATAATACATAGCGTAAAATGCACGTTTCCTAGGTAACTTGGATTTTTCATTATCCGAAATCTTATTTGAGGTGATCTTATGGTCGATATTTCAGAGCTCTAGACCGCCGGCAAAAAAAACGCCGGAGAAAAACACTATATTACATAGCGTAAAATGCACGTTCCCTAGGGAACGTGGATTTGTAAATATCCGATATCTTTGAAATTCTCATGGTTTTTAGAGATATTTTAGGTGAGCTAATGGCCGAAATTTCAGAGTTCTAGACAGCCGGCAAAAAAACCACCGGGGAAAAACAGTATAATACATAGAGGAAAAAATGCAACTTCCCTCGGGAACTTGGAGTTGTTATTATCCGATATCTTTGAAATGTTCATGCTTTTTAGAGATATTTGAGGTGAGCTGATGGTGAGCAGATGGCCGAAATTTCAGCGCTCTGGACCGCCGGCAAAAAAAAAACGCCGGGGAAAAACCCTATAATACATAGATTAAAAAATGCAAGTTACCTCGGGAACGTGTATTTGTAATTATCCGATATATTCGAAATTCTCCTGGTATTTAAATGATATTTTGAGGTGAGCTTATGGCCGTAATTTCAGAGCTCTAGACCGCCGGCAAAAATAAACGCCAGGGAAAAAAACACTATAATGCACAGCGTAAAATGCACGTTCCCAAGGGAACGTGGATTTGTAATAATCCGATATCTTTGAAATTCTCATGATTTTTAGAGATATTTGGGGTGAGCTTATGGCCGAATTTTCAGATCTCTACACCCACGGGAAAAATACCGCCGGGGAAAAAAAACTTTAATACGTAGCGTAAAATGCACGCTCCCTAGGGAACGCGGATTTGTAATTATCCGATATCTTTGAAATTCTCATGGTTTTTAGATATGTTTGAGGTGAGCTTATGGCCGAAATTTCAGAGCTCTAGACCGCCGGCAAAAAGCCACCGGTGAAAAAACACTATAATACATAGCGCAAAATGCAACTTCCCTCAGGAACGTATGTTTGTAATTATCCGATATCTTTGAAATTTTCATGGCTTTTTAGAGATATTTGAGGTGAGCTTATGGCCGAAATGTCAGTGCTCTAGACCGCCGGCAAAAAAAAAAACGCCGGGGAAAAAACACTATAAAACATAGCGTAAAATGCACGTTCCGTGGGGAACGTGGATTTGTAATAATCCGATATCTTTGAAATTCTCATGATTTTTTAGAGATATTTGAGGTGAGCTGATGGCCGAAATTTCAGAGCTCTAGACCCCCGGGAAAAAAACCGCCGGGGAAAAACACTATCATACGTAGCGTAAGATGCACGTTCCGTAGCGTATGGCCGAAATTTCAGAGCTCTAGACCACCGGCAAAGAAAACGCCGGAGAAAAAACACTATATTACATAGCATTAAATGCACTTTCCCTGGGGCACGTGGTTTTGTAATTATCCGATATCTTCGAAATTCTGATGGTTTTAAGAGATATTTGAGGTGAGCTTATGGCCGAAATTTCAGAGCTCTAGACCGCCGGCAAAAAAACCGCGGGAGAAAAAAGCCTATAATACATAGCGTAAAATGCAGGTTCCCTCGGGAACGTGGATCGCTGATTATCCGATATCTTTGAAATTCTCATGGTTTTTAAAGATATTTGAGTTGAGCTTATGGCCGAAATTTCAGAACTCTAAAGGGCCGGCAAAAAAAACGCAGGGGAAAAAACCGTATAATACATAGATGAAAAAATGCAATAACGTGTATTTGTAATTATCCGATATCTTTGAAATTCTCCTGGTGAGTTTATGCTCGAAATTTCAGAGCTCTAGACCGCCGGCAAATAAGAACGCCGGGGAAAAACACTATAATGCATAGCGTAAAATGCACGTTCCCAAGGGAACGTGGATTTGTAATAATCCGATATCTTTGAAATACTCATGATTTTTAGAGATATTTGAGGTGAGCTTATGGCCGAAATTTCAGATCTCTACGCCCCCGGGAAAAATACCGCCGGGGAAAAGCACTATAATACGTAGCGTAAAATGCACGTTCCCTAGGGAACGTGGATTTGTAATTATCCGATATCTTTGAAATTCTCATGGTTTTTAGAGATGTTTGAGGTGAGCTTATGGCCGAAATTTCAGAGCTCTGGACCGCCGATAAAAAATTTGTAATTATCCGATATCTCTGAAATTCTCATGGTTTTTAGAGATATTTGAGGTGAGATTATGGCCGAAATTTCAGAGCTCTAGATCGCCGGCAAAAAACTGCCGCGGAAAAAATACAATAAAACATAGCGTAAAATGCACGTTCCCTAGGGAACGTGGATTTGTAATTATCCGATAGCTTTGAAATTTTCATGGTTATTAGAGATGTTTGAGGTGAGCTTATGGCCGAAATTTCAGAGCTCTAGACCGCCGGATAAAAAACCGGAGGGGAAAAAACTCTATTATACATAGCTTAAAATGCTCGGGAACGTGGATTTGTAATTATCCGATATCTTTGAAATTCTCATGGTTTTTTTAGAGATATTTGAGGTGAGCATATGGTCGAAATTTCAGACCTCTAGACCGCCGGCAAAAAAACGCCGGGGAAAAACACTATAATACACAGCGAAAAATGCACGTTCCCTCGGGAAAGTTTATTTGTTTTTATACGATATCTTTGAAATTCCCATGGTTTTTAGAGATATTTGAGTTGAGCATATGGACAAAATAAAAGAGCTGTAGACCGCCGGCAAAAAAAAAACGCCGGAGAAAAAACAGTATATTACATAGCGTAAAATGCACGTTCCCTTTGGGAACGTGGATTTGTAATTATCCGATATCTTTGAATTTTCATGGTTTTTAGTGATATTTGAGGTGACAATATGACCGAAATTTCAGGGCTCAAGACCGCCGGCAAAAAACTGCCGGGAAAAAAACACTATAATACATATCGTAAAATGCACGTTCCCTCGGGAACATGGATTTGTAATTATCCGATATGTTTGAAATTCTCATGGATTTTAGAGATATTTCAGTCGAGCTTATGGCCGAAACTTCAGAGCTCTAGACCGCCGGTAAAAAAACCGCCGGGGGAAAACCTCTAAAATGCATAGCGTAAAATGAACGTTCCCTCGGGAACGTGGATTTGTAATTATCCGATATCTTTGAAATTCACATGTTTTTTAGAGATATTTGAGGTGAGCTTATGGCCGAAATTTCAAAACACTACATTACACAGCGTAAAATGAACGTTACCTGGGGAACGTAGATTTGTAATTTTCCGATATCTTTGAAATTCTCATAGTTTTTAGAGAGAATTGAGGTGAGCTTATGGCCGAAATTTCAGAGCTGTAGACCGCCGGCAAAAAAAAAACGCTGGAGAAAAATTACTATATTACATAGCGTAAAATGCACGATCCCTAGGGAACGTGGATTTGTAATCATCCGATATCTTTGAAATTCTCATGGTTTTTAGAGATTTTTGAGGTGAGCTTATGTCCGAAATTTCAGAGCTCGAGACCGCCGGTAAAAAAAACCGCCGGAGAAAAAAATATATATTACATAGCGTAAAATGCACGTTCCTTCGGGAACATGGATTTGTAATTATCCGATATCTTTAAAATTCTCATGGTTATTAGAGATATTAGAGGTGAAAATATGGCCGAAATTATAGAGCTCTAGACCGCCGGCAAAAAAAGCGGGAAAATAACTATATTACATAGCGTAAAATGCACGTTGACAAGGGAACGTGGATTTGTTATAATCCGATATCTCTGAAATTCTCATGATTTTAAGAGATATTTTGAGGTTAGCCTATGGTCGAAATTTCAGATCTCTAGACCGCCGGCAAAACAAAACGCCGGGGAAAAAAGCACTAAAATACATAGCGTAAAATGCACGTTCCCAAGGGAACGTGGATTTGTAATAATCCGATAACTTTGAAATTCTCATGATTTTTAGGGATATTTTAGGTGAGCTTATGGGAGAAATTTTAGAGCCCCAGATCCCGGGAAAAATACCGCCGGGGAAAAAAACTATAAAACGTAGCATAAAATGCACGTTAACTCGGGAACGTGGATTTGTAATGATCCGATATCTTTGAAATTCTCATGGTTTTTAGAGATATTTCACGTGAGCTTATGACCGAAATTTCAGAGCTCTAGACCGCCGGTAAAAAAAGGCCGTAGAAAAAACCCTTTTATACATAGCGTAAAATGCACTTTCCCTCGGGAACGCGGGTTTGTAATTATCCGATATCTTTGAAATTCTCATGGTTTTTAGAAATATTTAGGTGAGCTTATGGTCGAAATTTCAGAGCTCTAGAGCGCCGGCAAAAAACGCAGGAGAAAAAACAATATATTACATATCGTAAAATGCACGTTCCCTAGGGAACGTTGATTTGTAATTATCCGATATCTTTGAAATTCTTATGGTTTTAGAGATATTTGACGTGAGCTTATGGCCGAAATTTCAGAGCTCTAGACCGCCGGCAAAATAATCCGCCGGAGAAAAAACACTTTATTACATAGCGTAAAATGCACGTCCCCTCCGACATCTTTGAAATTCTCATGGTTTTTAGAGATATTTGAGGTGAGCTTATGGCCGAAATTTCAGAGCTCTAGACCGCCTGCAAAATAACCGCCGGGGAAAAACACTTAAATACACAGCGTAAAATGCACGTTCCCTAGTGAACGTGGATTTGTAATTATCCGATGTCTTTGAAATTCTGATGGTTGTAGAGAAATTTGAGGTGAGCTTACGGTCGATATTTCAGAGCTGTAAACCGCCGGCAAAAAATAACGCGGGCGAAAAATACTATATTACCTCGAGTAAAATGCACGTTCCCAAGGGAACGTGGATTTGTAATTATAGGATATCTTTGAAATTTTCATGATTTTTAGAGATATTTTAGGTGAGCTTATGGTCAAAATTTCAGAGCTCTAGACCGCCGGTAAAAAACCGCCGGGGAAAAAAAACTATAATACATAGCGTAAAATGAACGTTCCCTCGGGAGTGTGGATTTGTAATAATCCGAAATCTTTGAAATTTTCATGGCTTTTAGAGATATTTGAGGTGAGCATATGGCCGAAATTTCAGAGCTCTAGACCGCCGGCAAAGAACTGCCGGGGAAAAAATACTATAATACATAGCGTAAAATGCACGTTCCCTAGGGAACGTGGATTTGTAATTATCCGATATCTTTGAAATTCCCATGGTTTTTAGAGATATTTGAGTTGAGCTTATGGCCAAAATTTCAGAGCTCTAGACCGCTGGCAAAAAAATACGCCGGAGAAAAATCACAATATTACATAGCTTAAAATGCACGTTCCCTCGGGAACGTGAATTTGTAATTATCCGATATCTTTGAATTTTCATGGTTTTTAGTGATATTTAAGGTGAAAATATGGCCGAAATTTCAGAGCTCAAGGCCGCCCGCCAAGAAAACGCCTGAGAAAAACACTATATTACATAGCGTTAAATGCACGTTCCCTAGGGAACGTGGATTTGTAATTATCTGATATCTTTGAAATTGTCATGGTTTTTAGAGATATTTGACGTGAGCTTATGGCCGAAATTTCATAGCTCTAGTCCGCCGGCAAAAAACCGCCGGGGAAAAACACTATAATACATATAGGAAAAAATGCAAGTTCCCTCGGGAACGTGGATTTATAATTATCCGATATTTTTTAAATTCTCCTGGTCATTTAGAGATATTTGAGGTGATCTTATGGCCGAAATTTCAGAGCTCTAGACCGCTGGCAAAAAAAACGCCAGGAAAAAAACACTATAATACATAGCGTAAAATGCACTTTCCCAAGGGAACGTGGATTTTTAAAAATCCGATATGTTTGAAATTCTCATGATTTTCAGAGATATCTGAGGTGTGCTTATGGCCGAAATTTCAGAGCTCTTTGACCCCCGGGTAAAATACCGCCGGGGAAAAACACTATAATACATAGCGTTAAATGCACGTTCCCTAGGGAACTTGGATTTGTAATTATCCGATATCTTTGAAATTCTCATGGTTTTTAGAGATATTTGAGGTGAGCTTATGGCCGAAATTTCAGAGCTCTAGACCGCCGGTTAAAAAAAAGGCCGGAGAAAAAACACTTTTATACAATAGCGTAAAATGCACGTTCCCTTGGGAACGTGGATTTGTAATTATCCGATATCTTTGAAATTCTGATGGTTTTTAGAGATATTTGAGGTGTGCTTATGGCCGAAATTTCAGATCTCTAGACCGCTTGCAAAAAACCGCCGGGAAAAAAAACAACACTATAATATATATCGTAAAATGCACGTTCCCTCGGGAACTTGGATTTGTAATTATCCGATATCTTTGAAATTCTCATGGTTTTTTTAGAGATATTTGAGGTGAGCTTATGGTCGATATTTCAGAGCTCTAGACCGCCGGCAAAAAAAACGCCGGAGAAAAACACTATATTACATAGCGTAAAAGGCACGTTCCCTAGGGAACGTGGATTTGTAAATATCCGATATCTTTGAAATTCTCATGGTTTTTAGAGATATTTGAGGTGAGCTTATGGCCGAAATTTCAGAGCTCTAGACCGCCGGCAAAAATAAACGCCGGGGAAAAACCCAATAATACATAGATGAAAAAATGCAAGTTACCTCGGGAACGTGTATTTGTAATTATCCGATATCTTTGAAAATTTCATGGCTTTTAGAGATATTTGAGGTGAGCTTATGGCCGAAATTTCAGATCTCTAGACCGCTGGTAAAAAACCGCCGGGAAAAAACACTATAATATATAGCGTAAAATGCACGTTCCCTCGGGAACGTGGATTTGTAATTATCCGATATCTTTGAAATTCTCATGGTTTTTTAGAGATATTTGAGGTGAGCTTATGGTCGATATTTCAGAGCTCTAGACCGCCGGCAAAAAAAAATCGCCGGAGAAATAACACTATATTACATAGCGTAAAATGCACGTTCCCTAGGGAACGTGGATTTGTAAATATCCGATATCTTTGAAATTCTCTAGGTTTTTAGACATATTTGAGTTGAGCTTATGGCCGAAATTTCAGAGTTCTAGACCGCCGGCAAAAAAAAGCCGGGGAAAAGCAGTATTATACATAGAGGAAAAAATGCAACTTCCCTCGGGAACGTGGACTTGTTATTATCCGATATCTTTGAAATTTTCATGGCTTTTAGAGATATTTGAGGTGAGTTTATGGCCGAAATTTCAGAGCTCTAGACTGCCGGCAAAAGAATCGCCGGAGAAATAACACTATGTTACATAGCGCAAAATGCACATTTCCTGGGGAACGTGGATTGTAGTTATCCGATATCTTTGAAATTCTTATGGATTTTAGAGATATTTTTGAGGTGAGCTTATGGCCAAAATTTCAGAGCTCTAGACCGCCGGCAAAAAAACGCCGGCGAAAAAAACACTATATTACATAGCGTAAAATGCACGTTCCCTAGTGAACGTGGATTTGTAATTATCCGATATCTTTGAAATTCTCATGGTTTTTAGAAATATTCGAAGTGAGCTTATGGCCGAAATTTCAGAGCTCTAGACCGCCGGCAGAAAACCGCCTTGGAAAAAACACTTTAATACATAGCGTAAAATGCACGTTCCCTAGTGAACGTGGATTTGTAATTATCCGATATTTTTGAAATTCTTATGGTTGTAGAAATATTTGAGGTGAGGTAATGGCCTAAAGAACACTATATTACATAGGGTAAAATGCACGTTCCCTCGGGAACGTGGATTTGTAATTATCCGATATCTTTGAAATTCTCATGGTTTTTAGCTTATGGCCGAAATTTCAGAGCTCTAGACCACCGGGTAAAAACCGCCGGAGAAAAAACACTATATTACATAGCGTAAAATGCACGTTCCATCGGGAACGTGGATTTGTAATTATCCGATATCTTTGAAATTCTCATGGTTTTTAGAGATATTTGAGGTGAGAATATGGATGAAATTACAGAGCTCTAGACGGCCGGTAAAAAAAAGGCCGTAGAAAATATACTTTTATACATAGCGTAAAATGGACTTTCCCTCGGGAACGTGGATTTGTAATTATCCGATATCTTTGAAATTCTCATGGTTTTTAGAGATATTTTAGATGAGCTTATGGTCGAAATTTCAGAGCTCTAGACCGCCGGCAAAAAAAACGCAGGAGAAAAAACACTATATTATATAGCGTAAAATGCACGCTCCCTAAGGAACGTTTATTTGTAATTATCCGATATCTTTGAAATTCTCACGGTTTTTAGAGATATTTGACGTGAACTTATGGCCGAAATTTCAGAGCTCTAGACCGCCGGCAAAAAATCCGCCGGAGAAAAAACACTTTATTAAATAGCGTAAAATGCCATCTCCTCCGACATCTTTGAAATTCTCATGGTTTTTAGAGATGTTTGAGTTGAGCTTATGGCCGAAATTTCAGAGCTCTAGACCGCCTGCAAAATAACCGCCGGGGAAAACACTTTAATACAAAGCGTAAAATGCACGTTCCTCTTGTGAACGTGGATTTGTAATTATCCGATATCTTTGAAATTCTGATGGTTGTATAGATATTTGAGGGGAGGTTACGGCCGATATTTCAGAGCTCTAGACCGCCTGCAAAAAATAACGCGCTCGAAACAATACTATATAACATAGCGTAAAATGCCCGTTCCCAAAGGTCGTGGATTTGTAATTATCCGATATCTTTGAAATTCTCATGTTTTTAGAGATATTTGAGGTGAGCTTATGGCCGAAATTTCAGAGCTCTAGACCGCCGACAAAAAAACCGCCAGAGAAAGTCAGGAGAAAAAACACTTTTATACATAGCGTAAAATGCACGTTCCCTCGGTAACGTGGATTTGTAATTATCCGATATCTTTGAATTTCTCATGGTTTTTAGAGATATTTTAGGTGAATTTATCGTCGAAATTTCAGAGCTCTAGACCGCCAGCAAAAAAAAACGCAGGAGAAAAAAACACTTTATTACATAGCGTAAAATGCACGTTCCCTAGGAAACGTGGATTAGTAATTATCCGTTATCTTTGAAATTTTCATGGTTTTTAGAGATATTTGAGTTGAGCTATTGGCCGAAATTTCAGAGCTCTAGACCGCCGGCAAAAAATCCGCCGGAGAAAGAACAATTAATTACATAGCGTAAAATGCACGTCCCCTCCGACATCTTTGAAATTCTCATGGTTTTTAGAGATATTCGATGTGAGCTTATGGCCGAAATTTCAGAGCTCTAGACCGTCGGCAAAAAATAACGCGTGCGAAAAAATACTATATTACATAGCGTAAAATGCACGTTCCCAAGGAAACGAGGATTTGTATTTATCCGATATCTTTGAAATTCTCATGGTTTTTAGAGATATTTGAGGTGTGCTTATGGCCGAAATTTCAGAGCTCTAGACCACCTGCAAAAAAAAAACGCCGGGGAAAAATCTCTATTATACATAGCGTAAAATGCACGTTCCCTAGGGCAAGTGGATTTGTAATTATCCGATATTTTGAATTTCTCATGGGTTTAAGAGATATTTGAGTCGACCTTATGGCCGAAATTTCAGAGATGTAGACCGCCGGCAAAAAACGCCGGGGAAAAAAACACACTTATATTACATAGCGTAAAATGCACGTTCCCTAGGGAACGTGGATTTATAATTATCCGATATCTTTGAAATTCTCATGGCTTTTAGAGATGTTTGAGGTGAGCTTATGGCCGGAATTTCAGAGCTCTAGACCGCAGGCCAAAAAAAACGCCGGTGAAAAAACACTATTACACAGCGTAAAATGCAAGTTCCCTGGGGAACGTGGATTTTTAATTTTCCGATATCTTTGAAATTCTCATAGTTTTTAGAGAGAATTGAGGTGAGCTTATGGCCGAGATTTCATAGCTCTAGACCGCCGGCAAAAAAAAATGCCGGAGAAAAAGTATTACATAGCGTAAAATGCACGTTCCCTGGGGAACGTGGAAATGTAATTTCATGACAATTTCAAAGATATCGGATAACAACAAATCCACCTTCCCTAGGGAAGGTTCATTTCGCGCTATATAATAGTTTTTTCCCCGGCGGTTTTTTGCCGGCGGTCTAGAGCTCTGAAATTTCGGTCATAAGCTCAACTCACATATCTCTAAAAACCACGGGAATTTCAAAGATATCGGATAATTACAAATCCACGTTCCCGAGGGAACGTGCATTTTACGCTATGTTTTTTAGTGTTTTTTCCCCGGCGGTTTTTTGCCGGCGGTCGATAGCTCTGAAATTTCGGCCATAAGCTTACCTTAAATATCTCTAAAAAAAACATGAAAATTTCAAAGATATCGGATAATTACAAATCCACGTTCCCTAGGGAACGTGCATTTTACGCAATAAAATAAAGTGTTTTTTGAAATTTCGGCCATAACCTCATCTCATTAATCTCTAAAAACAATGAGAATTTCAAATATATCGGATGATTACAAATCCACGTTCCCTAGGGAACGTGCATTTTACGTTATGTATAATAGATTTTTTCCCCGGCCGATTTTTTTGCCGGCGGTCCCGACCTCTGAAATTTCGGCCATAAACTCACCTCAATTCTCTCTAAAAACTATGAGTATTTCAAAGATATCGGATCATTACAAATCTACGTTCCCGAGGGAACGTTCATTTTACGCTATGTAATATAGTGTTTTTTCTCCGGCGGTTTTTTTTCCGGCGGTCTAGAGCTCTGAAATTTCGGCCTTAAGCTCACCTCAATTCTCTCTAAATACTATGGGAATTTCAAAGATATCGGATAATTACAAATCCACGTTCCCCAGGGAACGTGCATTATACGCTGTGTAATAAAGTGTTTTTTCACCGGCGGTTTTTTTTCCCGGCCGTCTAGTGCTTTGATGTTTCGGCCATAAGCTCACCTCAAATATCTCTAAAAACCATGTGAATTTCAAAGATATCGGATAATTACTAATCCACGTTCCCGACGGAACGTGTATTTTACGCTATCAATTTTAGTGATTTTCCCCGGCGTTTTTTTTACCGGCGGTCTAGAGCTCTGAAGTTTCGGCCATAAGCTCGACTGAAATATCTCTAAAACCCATGAGAATATCAAAGATATCGGATAATTACAAATCCGCTCTCCCTAGGGAACGTGCATTTTACGCTATGTAATATAGTGTTTTTACTCCGGCGGTTTTTTTGCTGGCTGTCTTAGAGCTCTGAAATTTCGGCCATAAGCTAACCTCAATGCTCTCTAAAAACTCTGAGAATTTCAAAGATATCGGATAATTACAAATCCACGTTCCCGAGGGAACGTGCATTTCGCGCTATGTAATATAATGTTTTTTCTCCGGCGTTTTTTTTGCCGGCGGTCTAGAGCTCTGAAATTTCGGAGCTAAGCTCACCTCAAATATCTCTAAAAACCATGAGAATTTCAAAGATATCGGATAATTACAAATCCATGTTCCCGAGGGAACGTGCATTTTACGCAATGTAATATAGTGTTTTTTCTCCGGCGTTTTTTTTTGCCGGCGGTCTAGAGCTCTGAAATTTTTGCCATAAGCTCAACTAAAATATCTCTAAAAACCATGGTAATTTCAAAGATATCGGATAAAAACAAATCCACGATCCCGAGGGAACGTGCATTTTACGCTATGCATAATAGAGTTTTTTCCCCGGTGTTTTTTTTTCCGGCGGTCTAGAGCTCTGAAATTTCGGCCATAAGCTCACCTCAAATATCTCTAAAAACCATGAGAATTTCAAAGATATCGGATAATTACAAATCCATGCTCCCGAGGGAACGTGCATTTTACGCTATGTATTATAGTGTTTTTTTTTCCATCAGTTTTTTGCCGGCGGTCTTGAGCTCTGAAATTTCGACCATAAGCTCACCTCAAATATCTCTAAAAAAAAATGAGAATTTCAAAGATATCCGATAATTACAAATCCACGTTCCCGAGGGAACGTGCATTTTACGCTATGTATAATAGAGTTTTTTCCCCGGCGGCAAAGAACTGCCGGGGAAAAAATACTATAATACATAGCGTAAAATGCACGTTCCCTAGGGAACGTGGACTTGTAATTATCCGATATCTTTGAAATTTTCATGGTTTTTAGAGATATTTGAGGTGAGCTTATGGTCGAAATTTCAGAGCTCTAGACCGCCGGCAAAAAACCGCCGGGGAAAAAAACTGTAATACATAGCGTAAAATGAACGTTCCCTCGGGAGCGTGGATTTGTAATTATCCGATATCTTTGAAATTTTCATGGCCTTTTGAGATATTTGAGGTTAGCAAATGCCCGAAATTTCAGAGCTCTAGACCACCGGCAAAAAACTGCCGGGGAAAATACTATAATACATAGCGTAAAATGCACGTTCCCTAGGGAACGTGGATTTGTCATTATCCGATATCTTTGAAATTCTCATGGTTTTTAGAGATATTTGAGGTGAGGTTATGGCCGAAATTTCAGAGCTCTAGACTGCCGCAAAAAAAACGCCGTGGAAAAAACACTATAATACATAGAGGAAATAATGCCATTTCCCTAAGGAACGTGGATTTGTAATTATCCGATATCTTTGAAATTCTCATGGTTTTTAGAGATATTAAAGGTGAGAGTATGGCCAAAATTACAGAGCTCTAGACCCCCGGGAAAAGTACCGCCGGGGAAAAACACTGTAATACGTAGCGTAAAATGCACGTTCCTTCGGGAACGTGGATTTGTAATTATCCGATATCTTTGAAATTCTCATGGTTTTTAGAGATATTTGAGGTGAGCTTATGGCCGAAATTTCAGAGCTCTAAACTTCCGGCAAAACAACCGCCGGAGAAAAACACTATATTACATAGCGTAAAATGCACGTTCCCTCGGGAACGTGGATTTGTAATTATCCGATATCTTTGAAATTCTCCTGGTATTTATGAGATATTTGATGTGAGCTTACGGGAGAAATTTCAGAGCTCTAGACCGCCGATAAAAAAAAGCGGGGAAAATAAACTATATTACATAGCGTAAAATGCACGTCGACAAGGGAACGTGGATTTGAAATAATCCGATATCGCTGAAATTCTCATGATTTTAAAAGATATTTGAGGTTAGCTTCTGGCCGAAATTTCAGAGCTCTAGACGGCCGGTAAAAAAAAGGCCGGAGGAAAAATACTTTTATACATAGCGTAAAATGCACTTTCCCTCGGGAACGTGGATTTGTAATTATCCGATATCTTTGAAATTCTCATAATTTTTAGGGAAATTTAAGGTGAGCTTATGGGAGAAATTTCAGAGCTCTAGACCCCGGGAAAAATACAGCCGGGGAAAAAACTATAATACGTAGCGTAAAATGCACGTTCCATCGGGAACGTGGATTTGTTATTATCCGATATCTTTGGAATTCTCATGGTTTTTAGAGATATTTGAGGTGAGTTAATGGCCGAAATTTCAGAGCTCTAGACGGCCGGTAAAAAAAAGGCCGGAGAAAAAATACTTTTATACATAGCGTAAAATACACTTTCCCTCGGGAACGTGGATTTGTAATTATCCGATATCTTTGAAATTCTCATGGTTTTTAGAGATATTTAAGATGAGCTTATGGTCGAAATTTCAGAGCTCTAGACCGCCGGCAAAAAAACGCAGGAGAAAAAACACTATATTATATAGCGTAAAATGCACGTTCCCTAGGGAACGTTTATTTGTAATTATCCGATATCTTTGAAATTCTCATGGTTTTTAGAGATATTTGAGGTGAGCTTATGGCCGAAATTTCAGAGCTCTAGACCGCCGGCAAAAAAATCCGCCGGAGAAAAAACATTTTATTACATAGCGTTAAATGCACGTCCCCTCCGACATCTTTGAAATTCTCATGGTTTTTAGAGATATTTGAGGTGTGCTTATGGCCGAAATTTCAGAGCTCTAGACCGCCTGCAAAATAACCGCCGGGGAAAAACACTTTAATACACAGCGTAAAATGCACGTTCCCCAGTGAACGTGGATTTGTAATTATCCGATATCTTTGAAATTCTGATGGTTGTATAGATATTTGAGGTGAGGTTACGGCCGATATTTCAGAGCTCTAGACCGCCGGCAAAAAATAACGCGCTCGAAACAATACGATATAACATAGCGTAAAATGCCCGTTCCCAAGGGAACGTGGATGTGTAATTATCCGATATCTTTGAAATTCTCATGTTTTTAGAGATATTTGAGGTGAGCTTATGGCCGAAATTTCAGAGCTCTAGACCGCCGGCAAAAAAAACGGCCGGGGAAAAAACTCTATTATACATAGCGTAAAATGCACGTTCCCTAGGGAAAGTGGATTTGTAATTATCCGATATCTTTGAAATTCTCATGGGTTTTAGAGATATTTGAGTCGACCTTATGGCCGAAATTTCAGAGCTCTAGACCGCCGACAAAAAAAAACCGCCAGAGAAAAAACACTTTATTACATAGCGTAAAATGCACGTTCCCTCGGGAACGTGGATTTGTAATTATCCGATGTCTTTGAAATTCTCATGGATTTTAGAGATATTTGAGGTTAGCGTACGGCCGAAATTTCATAGCTCTAGACCGCCGGCAAAGAATACGCCGGAGAAAAAACATTATATTACATAGTGTAAAATGCACTTTCCCTGAGGAACGTGGATCGGTGGTTATCCGATATCTTTGAAATTCTCGTGGTTTTTAGAGATATTTGAGGTGAGCTTATGGCCGAAATTTCAGAGTTCTAGATCGCCGGCAAAAAAAACAGCCGGAGAAAAAAACACTATATTACATAGCGTCAAATGCACGATCCCTAGGGAACGTGGATTTGTAATTATCCGATATCTTGGAAATTCTGATGGTTTTTAGAGGTGAGCTTATGGCCGAATTTCAGAGCTCTAGTGCGGCGGCAAAAAAACAAACGCCGGAGAAAAAACATTATATTACAAAGCGTAAAATGCACGTTCCCTCGGGAACGTGGATCGGTGGTTATCCGATATCTTTGAAATTCTCGTGGTTTTAAGAAATATTTGAGGTGAGCTTATTGCCGAAATTTCATAGCTCTAGACCGCCGGCAAAAAACGCCGGAGAAACAACACTATATTACATAGCGTAAAATGCACGTTCCCTGAGGAAAGTGGATTTGTAATTATCCGATATCTTTGAAATTCTCATGATATTTAGAGATAAATGAGGTGAGCTTATGGCCGAAATTTCAGAGCTCTAGACCGCCGGCAAAAAAAAACGCCGGGGAAAAAACACTATAATACGTAGCATAAAATGCACGATCCCTAAGGAACGTGGACTTGTAATTATCCGATATCTTTGAAATTCTCATGGTGTTAAGAGATATTTGAGGTGAGATTATGGCCGAAATTTCAGAGCTCTAGACCCCCGGCAAAAAAAACCGCCGGAGAATAAAACACTATATTACATGGCGTAAAAATGCACGTTCCCCCGGGAACGTCGATTTGCATTAATCCGATATCTTTGAAATACTCATTGTTTTTAGAGATATTTGAGGTGAGCTTATGGCCGAAATTTCAGAGCTGTAGATCGCCGGCAAAAAAACCGGCGCAGAGAAGACAGTATATTTCATAGCGTAAAATGCACGTTCCCCCGAAAACGTGGATTTGTAATCATCCGATATCTTTGAAATTCTCATGGTTTTTAGAGATATTTGAAGTGAGCTTATGGCCGAAATTTCAAAGCACTAAAGAGCCGGTAAAAAAAACCCGGGAAAAAATACTATAATACATAGCGTAAAATGCACGTTCCCTAGGTAACGTGGATTTGTAATTATCCGGTATCTTTGAAATTCTCATGGGTTTTAGAGATATTTGAGGTGAGCGTATTCCCGAAATTTCATAGCTCTAGACCGCCGGCAAATAAAAACGCCGGAGAAAAAACACTATATTACATGGTGTAAAATGCACGTTTCCTCGGGAACGTCGATTTGTAATTATCCGATATCTTTGAAACGCTCGGAGTTTTTAGAGATATTTGAGGTGAGCTTATGGTGGAAATTTCAGAGCTCTAGACCGCCAGCAAAAAAACCGCCGGAGGAAAAAACACTATAATACATAGCGTAAAATGCACGATCCCTGGGGAACGTGGATTTGTAATTATCCGACATCTTTGAAATTCTCGTGGTTTTTAGAGATATTTGAGGTGAGCGTATGGCCGAAAACTGCCGGGGAAAAAATATCTTATGGTTGAAAAATCCATGAGAATTTCAAAGATATCGGATAATTACAAATCCACGTTCCCATAGGGAACGTGCATTTTACGCTATGTATTATAGTTTTTTTCCCCGGCTGTTTTTTGCCGGCTGTTTAGAGCTTTGAAATTTCGGCCATAAGCTCACCTCAAATATCTCTAAAAATCATGAGAATTTCAAAGATATCGGATAATTACAAATCCACTTTCCCTAGGGATCGTGCATTTTACGCTATGTAATATATTGTTTTTTTATCCGGCGTTTTTTTTTGCTGGCGGTCTAGAGCTCTGAAATTTCGGCCATAAGCTCACCTCAAATAGCTCTGAAAACCACGAGAATTTCAAAGATATCGGATAATTACAAATCCAGGTTCCCGAAGGAATGTGCATTTTACGCTATGTAATATAGTTTTTTATCCGGCGGTTCTTTTGCCGGCGGTCTAGAGCTCTGAAATTTCGGCAATAAGCTCACCTCAAATATCTCTAACAACCATCAGAATTTCGAAGATATCGGATAATTACAAATCCACGTTCCCCAGGGAAAGTGCATTTTACGCTCGGTAATATGGTGTTTTTTCTCCGGCGTTGTCTTTGCCGGCGATCTAGAGATATGAAATTTCGGCCATACGCTCACCTCAAATATCTCTAAAACCCATGAGAATTTCAAAGATATCGGAAAATGACAAATCGGCGTTCCCTAGGGAACGTGCATTTTACGCTGTGTATTATAGTATTTTTTCCCCGGCGGTTTTTTGCCGGTTGTTAAGAGCTCTGAAATTTCGGCAATAAGCTCACTTCAAATATCTCTAAAAACCGTGAAAATTTCAAAGATATCGGATAATTACAAATCCACGTTCCCGTGGGAACGTGCATTTTACGCTATGTAATATACTGTCTTCTCTGCGGCGTTTTTTTTGCCGGCGGTCTATACCTCTGAAATTTCGGCCATAAGCTCACCTCAAAATATCTCTAAAAACATTGAGAATTTCAAAGATATCGGATTAATGCAAATCCACGTGCATTTTTACGCTATGTAATATAGTGTTTTTTTCTCCGGCGGTTTTTTTCCCGGGGGTCTAGAGCTCTGAAATTTCGGCCATAAGCTCACCTCAAACATTTCGTAAAACCCTGAGAATTTTAAAGATATCGGATAATTACAAGTCCACGTTCCCTAGGGATCGTGCATTTTATACTACGTATTATAGTGTCGGCTCTAAATAGCTCTAAAAACCACGAGAATTTCAAAGATATCGGATAATTACAAATCCAGGTTCCCGAAGGAATGTGCATTTTACGCTATGTAATATAGTTTTTTATCTATATTTTTTTATGGGAAAAATATCTTATGGTTGAAATTTTAGAGCTCTAGACCGCCGGCAAAAAAAACGACGGAGAAAAACACTATATTACATAGCGTAAAATGCACGTTCCCTAGGGAACGCGGATTTGTAATTATCCGATATCTTTGAAATTCTCATGGTTTTTTTTAGAGATATTTGAGGTGAGCTTATGGTCGAAATTTCAGACCTCTAGACCGCCGGGTAAAAACCGCCGAAGAAAAAACACTATATTACATAGCGTAAAATGCACGTTCAATAGGGAACGTGGATTTGTAATTATCCGATATCTTTGAAATTCTCATGGTTTTTAGAGATATTTGACGTGAGGTTATGACCGAAATTTCAGAGCTCTAGAACGCCAGCAAAAAAAACCGCCGGGGAAAAAAACACTATAATACATATAGGAAAAAATGCAAGTTCCCTCGGGAACGTGGATTTGTAATTTTCCGATATCTTTGAAATTTTCATGGCTTTTAGAGATATTTGAGGTGAGCTTATGGCCGAAATTTCAGAGCACTAGACCGCCGGCAAAATACCGCCGGGGAAAAGCACTATAATACATAGCGTAAAATGCACGTTTCCTAGGGAACTTGGATTTTTCATTATCCGAAATCTTTGAAATTCTCTTGGTTTTTAGAGATATTTGAGGTGATCTTATGGTCGATATTTCAGAGCTCTAGACCGCCGGCAAAAAAAACGCCGGAGAAAAACACTATATTACATAGCGTTAAATGCAACTTCCCTCGGGAACTTGGAGTTGCTATTATCCGATATCTTTGAAATTTTCATGGTTTTTAGAGATATCTGAGGTGAGCGGATGGCCGAAATTTCAGCGCTCTAGACCGCCGGCAAAAAAAACGCCGGGGAAAAACCCTATAATACATAGATGAAAAAATGCAAGTTACCTCGGGAACGTGTATTTGTAATTATCCGATATCTTCGAAATTCTCCTGGTATTTAAATGATATTTGAGGTGAGCTTATGGCCGAAATTTCAGAGCTCTAGACCGCCGGCAAAAATAAACGCCAGGGAAAAAACACTATAATGCATAGCGTAAAATGCACGTTCCCAAGGGAACGTGGATTTGTAATAATCCGATATCTTTGAAATTCTCATGATTTTTAGAGATATTTGGGGTGAGCTTATGGCCGAATTTTCAGATCTCTACACCCCAGGAAAAAACCGCCGGGGAAAAAAACTTTAATACGTAGCGTAAAATGCACGCTCCCTAGGGAACGTGGATTTGTAATTATCCGATATCTTTGAAATTCTCATGGTTTTTAGATATGTTTGAGGTGCGCTTATGGCCGAAATTTCAGAGCTCTAGACCGCCGGCAAAAAGCCACCGGTGAAAAAACACTATAATACATTGCGCAAAATGCAACTTCCCTCAGGAACGTATATTTGTAATTATCCGATATCTTTGAAATTTTCATGGCTTTTTAGAGATATTTTAGGTGAGGTTATGGCCGAAATATCAGTGCTCTAGACCGCCGGCAAAAAAAAACGCCGGGGAAAAAACACTATAAAACATAGCGTAAAATGCACGTTCCGTGGGGAACGTGGATTCGTAATAATCCGATATCTTTGAACTTCTCATGATTTTTAGAGATATTTGAGGTGAGCTGATGGCCGAAATTTCAGAGCTCTAGACCCCCGGGAAAAAAACCGCCGGGGAAAAACACTATCATACGTAGCGTAAGATGGACGTTCCGTAGCGTATGGCCGAAATTTCAGAGCTCTAGACCGCCGGCAAAGAAAACGCCGGAGAAAAAACACTATATTACATAGCGTTAAATGCACTTTCACTGGGGCACGTGGTTTTGTAATTATCCAATATCTTCGAAATTCTGATGGTTTTTAGAGATATTTGAGGTGAGCTTATGGCCGAAATTTCAGAGCTCTAGACCGCCGGCAAAAAAACCGCCGGAGAAAAAAGCCTATAATACATAGCGTAAAATGCAGGTTCCCTCGGGAACGTGGATCGCTGATTATCCGATATCTTTGAAATTCTCATGGTTTTTAAAGATGTTTGAGTTGAGCTTATGGCCGAAATTTCAGAGCTCTAGAGGGCCGGCAAAAAAACCGCAGGGGAAAAAACCCTATAATACATAGATGAAAAAATGCAAGTTACCTCGGGAACGTGTATCTGTAATTATCCGATATCTTTGAAATTCTCCTGGTATTTTAGAGATATTTGAGATGAGCTTATGTCCGAAATTTCAGAGCTCTAGACCGCCGGCAAATAAGAACGCCGGGGAAAAACACTATAATGCATAGCGTAAAATGAACGTTCCCAAGGGAACGTGGATTTGTAATAATCCGATATCTTTGAAATTCTCATGATTTTTAGAGATATTTGAGGTTAGCTTATGGCCGAAATTTCAGATCTCTAAACCCCCGGGAAAAATACCGCCGGGGAAAAACACTATAATACGTAGCGTAAAATGCACGTTCCCTGGGGAACGTGAATTTGTAATTATCCGATATCTTTGTAATTCTCATGGTTTTTAGAGATGTTTGAGGTGAGCTTATGGCCGAAATTTCAGAGCTCTGGACCGCCGATAAAAAATTTGTAATTATCCGATATCTCTGAAATTCTCATGGTTTTTAGAGATATTTGAGGTGAGCTTATGGCCGAAATTTCAGAGCTCTAGATCGCCGGCAAAAAACTGCCGGGGAAAAAATACTATAATACATAGCGTAAAATGCACGTTCCCTAGGGAACGTGGATTTGTAATTTCCCGATAGCTTTGAAATTTTCATGGTTATTAGAGATATTTGAGGTGAGCTTATGGCCGAAATTTCAGAGCTCTAGACCGCCGGTTAAAAAACCGGAGGGGAAAAAACTCTATTATACATAGCTTAAAATGCTCGGGAACGTGGATTTGTAATTATCCGATATCTTTGAAATTCTCATGTTTTTTTAGAGATATTTGAGGTGAGCTTATGGTCGAAATTTCAGACCTCTAGAGCGCCGGCAAAAAAACGCCGGGGAAAAACACTATAATACACAGCGAAAAATGCACGTTCCCTCGGGAAAGTTTATTTGTTTTTATCCGATATCTTTGAAATTCCCATGGTTTTTAGAGATATTTGAGTTGAGCATATGGACAAAATTTAAGAGCTCTAGACCGCCGGCAAAAAAAAAACGCCGGAGAAAAAACAGTATGTAACATAGCGTAAAATGCACGTTCCCTCGGGAACGTGGATTTGTAATTATCCGATATCTTTGAATTTTCATGGTTTTTAGTGATATTTGAGGTGACAATATGACCGAAATTTCAGAGCTCAAGACCGCCGGCAAAAATCTGCCGGTAAAAAAACACTATAATACATATCGTAAAATGCACGTTCCCTCGGGAACATGGATTTGTAATTATCCGATATCTTTGAAATTCCCATTGTTTTTAGAGATGTTTGAGGTGAGCTTATGGCCGAAACTTCAGAGCTCTAGACCGCCGGTAAAAAAACGCCGGGGGAAAATCACTAAAACGCATAGCGTAAAATGCACGTTCCCTCGGGACTTGAGAATTGAGGTGAGCTTATGGCCGAAATTTCAGAGCTCTAAGACGGCCGACAAAAAAACCGCCGGAGAAAAAACACTATATTACATAGCGTAAAATGCACGTTCCCTAGGGTAAGCGGATTTGTAATTATCCGATATCTTTGAAATTCTCATGGGTTTTAGAGATATTTCAGTCGAGCTTATGGCCGAAACTTCAGAGCTCTAGACCGCCGGTAAAAAAACCGCCGGGGGAAAACCACTAAAATGCATAGCGTATAATGAACGTTCCCTCGGGAACGTGGATTTGTAATTATCCGATATCTTTGAAATTTGCATGGTTTTTAGAGATATTTGAGGTGAGCTTATGGCCGAAATTTCAAAGCACTAGACCTCCGGCAAAAAAAACCGCCGGAGAAAAAACACTTTTTTACACAGCGTAAAATTCACGTTCCCTGGGGAGCGTGGATTTGTAATTATCCGATCTCTTTGAAATTCTCATAGTTTTTAGAGAGAACTGAGCTGAGCTTATGGCCGAAATTTCAGAGCTGTAGACCGCCGGCAAAAAAAACCGCTGGAGAAAAATTACTATATTACATAGCGTAAAATGCACATTCCCTAGGGAACGTGGATTTGTAATCATCCGATATCTTTGAAATTCTCATGGTTTTTAGAGATTTTTGAGGTGAGCTTATGTCCGAAATTTCAGAGCTCGAGACGGCCGGTAAAAAAACCGCCGAGGATAAAACCTTATAATACATAGCGTAAAATACACGTTCCCTCGGGAACGTGGATTTGTAATTATCCGATATCTTTGAAATTCTCATGGTTTCAGAGATATTAGAGGTGAGCTTATGGTCGAAATTTCAGAGCTGTTGACCGCCGGCAAAAAAACCGCCGGAGAAAAAAATATATATTACATAGCGTAAAATGCACGTTCCTTCGGGAACGTGGATTTGTAATTATCCGATATCTTTGAAATTCTCGTGGTTTTTAGAGATATTTGAGGTGAAAATATGGCCGAAATTATAGAGCTCTAGACCGCCGGCTAAAAAAACGCCGGAGAAAAAACACTATATTACATAGCGTAAAATGCCCGTTCCCACGGAACGTGGATTGGTAATTATCCAATATCTTTGAAATTCTCATGGTTTTTTAAGATATTTGAGGTTAGCTTATGGCCGAAATTTCAGAGCTCAAGACCGCCGGAAAAAAAAAACACTTTGTTACATAGCGTAAAATGCACATTTCCTAGGGAACGTGGATTTGTAGTTATCCGATATCTTTGAAATTCTCATGGTTTTTAGAGATATTTTTGAGGTGAGCTTATGGCCAAAATTTCAGAGCTCTAGAGCGCCGGCAAAAAAAAACGCCGGCGAAAAAAACACTATATTACATAGCGTAAAATGCACGTTCCCTATTGAACGTGGATTTGTAATAATCGGATATCTTTGAAATTCTCATGGTTTTTAAAGATATTTGAGGTGAGCTTATGGCCGAAATTTCAGAGCTCTAGACCGCGGGCAAAAAAACCGCCGGAGAAAAAAACACTTTAATACATAGCGTACAATGAACGTTCCTATGGGAACGAGGATTTGTAATTATCCGATATCTTTGAAATTCTCATGGTTTTTAGAGATATTTGAGGTGAGAATATGGCCGAAATTACAGAGCTCTAGATTGCCGGCAAAAGAAACGCCGGAGAAAAAACACTATAATACATAGCGTAAAATGCACGTTCCCAAGGGAACGTGGATTTGTAATTATCCGATATCTTTGAAATTCTCGTGGTTTTTAGAGATTTTGGAGGTGAGCTTATGGCCGAAATTTCAGAGCTCTAGACTTCCGGCAAAACAACCGCCGGAGAAAAACACTATATAACATAGCGTAAAATGCACGTTCCCTCGGGCTTATGGCCGAAATTTCAGAGCTCTAGACCGCCGGCAAAGAAAAGCGGGTAAAAAAACTATATTACACAGTGTAAAATTCACGTTGACAAGGGAACGTGGATTTGTAATAATCCGATATCTCTGAAATATTCATGCTTTTAAGAGATATTTGAGGTTAGCTTATCGCCGAAATTTCAGAGCTCTAGACCGCCGGCAAAAAAAACGCCGGGGAAAAAATACTATAATACATAGCGTAAAATGCACGTTCGCTGGGGAACGTGGATTTGTAATTATCCGATATCTTTGAAATTCCCATGGTTTTTATAGAAATTTGAGTTGAGCTTATGGCCGAAATTTCAGAGCTCTAGACCGCCGGCAAAAAACCGCCGGAGAAAAAACTATTATATAGCCCAAAATGAACCTTCCCTAGGGAAGGTGGATTTGTACTTATCCGATATCTTTGAAATTCTCAAGATTTTTAGAGATATTTGAGGTGAGCTTATGGCCGAAATTTCAGAGCTCTAGACCCCCGGGAAAAATACCGCAGCGGAAAAACACTATAATGCTTAGCGTAAAATGCACGTTCCCTCGGGAACGTGGATTTGTAATTATCCGATATCTTTGAAATTCTCATGGTTTTTAGAGATATTTGAGGTTAGCTTATGGCCGAAATTACAGAGCTCTAGATTGCCGGCAAAAGAAATGCCGGAGCAAAAACTCTATAATACATAGCGTAAAATGCACGTTCCCAAGGGAACGTGGATCTGTAATTATCCGATATCTTTGAAATTGTCATGGTTTTAAGAGATATTTGAGGTGAGCTTATGGCCGAAATTTCAGATCTCTAGACCGCCGGCAAAAAAGCGGGAAAAAAAACTATATTACATAGCGTAAAATGCACGTTGACAAGGGAACGTGGATTTGTTATAATCCGATATCTCTGAAATTCTCATGATTTTAAGAGATATTTGAGGTTAGCCTATGGCCGAAATTTCAGATCTCTAGACCGCCGGCAAAACAAAACGCCGGGGAAAAAAGCACTATAATACATAGCGTAAAATGCACGTTCCCAAGGGAACGTGGATTTGTAATAATCCGATATCTTTGAAATTCTCATGATTTTTAGGGATATTTGAGGTGAGCTTATGGGAGAAATTTTGGAGCCCTAGACCCCGGGAAAAATACCGCCGGGGAAAAAATCTATAATACGTAGCGTAAAATGCACGTTAACTCGGGAACTTAGATTTGTAATGATCGCTGATTATCCGATATCGGGAAAAACCCTATAATACATAGATGAAAAAATGCAAGTTACCTCGGGAACGTGTATTTGTAATTATCCGATATCTTTGAAATTCTCCTGGTATTTTAGAGATATTTGAGATGAGCTTATGTCCGAAATTTCAGAGCTCTAGACCGCCGTAGCGCAAAATGCACGTTTATTTCACCAAGACAATTTGTACTTGTCTTGTGATACGAGAACCTGTTGGGGCAAGTGTGAGGTTGGTGCACCCTAGAACCTGGTTTAAACCCCCAGTGGCAATTTGATTTCCCACTGACCGTTCCAAGGCGGTAACCCCTCGGGTTCTCATTTTTGTTTTTTGTTAGTGGCGTCCTTTTTGAAACTGATTATTTTATTAACCATGCTCTCTCCCCCTCTCTTCTTCTTGACTGTGTGGGGAGGCTGTTGTTTTCTGAATGTGGCAATTCCTGATATGCATCTTTCACCCTTTTTTAACTCGGGAACGTGGATTTGTAATTATCCGATATCTTTGAAATTCTCATGGTTTTTAGAGATATTTTACGTGAGCTTATGACCGAAATTTCAGAGCTCTAGACCGCCGGGAAAAAAATCCGCCGGAGAAAAAACACTTTATTACATAGCGTAAAATGCACGTCCCCTCCGACATCTTTTAAATTCTCATGGTTTTTAGAGATATTTGAGGTGAGCTTATGGCCGAAATTTCAGAGCTCTAGACCGCATGAAAAATAACCGCCGGGGAAAAACACTTTAATACACATCGTAAAATGCACGTTCCCTAGTGAACGTGGATTTGTAATTATCCGATGTCTTTGAAATTCTGATGGTTGTAGAGATATTTGAGGTGAGCTTACGGCCGATATTTCAGAGCTGTAGACCGCCGGCAAAAAATAACGCGGACGAAAAAATACTATATTACATAGAGTAAAATGCACGTTCCCAAGGGAACGTGGATTTGTAATTATAGGATAACTTCGAAATTTTCATGATTTTTAGAGATATTTTAGGTGAGCTTATGGTCGAAATTTCAGAGCTCTAGACCGCCGGTAAAAAACCGCCGGGGAAAAAAACTATAATACATAGCGTAAAATGAACGTTCCCTCGGGAGTTTGGATTTGTAATAATCCGAAATCTTTGAAATTTTCTTGGCTTTTAGAGATATTTGAGGTGAGCATATGGCCGAAATTTCAGAGCTCTAGACCGCCGGCAAAGAACTGCCGGGGAAAAAATACTATAATACATAGCGTAAAATGCACGTTCCCTCGGGAACGTGGATTTGTAATTATCCGATAGCTTTGAAATTTTCATGGTTATTAGAGATATTTGAGGTGAGCTTATGGCCGAAATTTCAGAGCTCTAGACCGCCGGTTAAAAAACCGGAGGGGAAAAAACTCTATTATACATAGCTTAAAATGCTCGGGAACGTGGATTTGTAATTATCCGATATCTTTGAAATTCTCATGTTTTTTTAGAGATATTTGAGGTGAGCTTATGGTCGAAATTTCAGACCTCTAGACCGCCGGCAAAAAAACGCCGGGGAAAAACACTATAATACACAGCGAAAAATGCACGTTCCCTTGGGAAAGTTTATTTGTTTTTATCCGATATCTTTGAAATTCCCATGGTTTTTAGAGATATTTGAGTTGAGCATATGGACAAAATTTAAGAGCTCTACACCGCCGGCAAAAAAAAACAAAAACGCCGGAGAAAAAACAGTATATAACATAGCGTAAAATGCACGTTCCCTCGGGAACGTGGATTTGTAATTATCCGATATCTTTGAATTTTCATGGTTTTTAGTGATATTTGAGGTGACAATATGACCGAAATTTCAGAGCTCAAGACCGCCGGCAAAAATCTGCCGGTAAAAAAACACTATAATACATATCGTAAAATGCACGTTCCCTCGGGAACATGGATTTGTAATTATCCGATATCTTTGAAATTCCCATTGTTTTTAGAGATGTTTGAGGTGAGCTTATGGCCGAAACTTCAGAGCTCTAGACCGCCGGTAAAAAAAAACGCCGGGGGAAAATCACTAAAACGCATAGCGTAAAATGCACGTTCCCTCGGGACTTGAGAATTGAGGTGAGCTTATGGCCGAAATTTCAGAGCTCTAAGACGGCCGACAAAAAAACCGCCGGAGAAAAAACACTATATTACATAGCGTAAAATGCACGTTCCCTAGGGTAAGCGGATTTGTAATTATCCGATATCTTTGAAATTCTCATGGGTTTTAGAGATATTTCAGTCGAGCTTATGGCCGAAACTTCAGAGCTCTAGACCGCCGGTAAAAAAACCGCCGGGGGAAAACCACTAAAATGCATAGCGCATAATGAACGTTCCCTCGGGAACGTGGATTTGTAATTATCCGATATCTTTGAAATTTGCATGGTTTTTAGAGATATTTGAGGTGAGCTTATGGCCGAAATTTCAAAGCACTAGACCTCCGGCAAAAAAAAACCGCCGGAGAAAAAACACTTTATTACACAGCGTAAAATTCACGTTCCCTGGAGAGCGTGTATTTGTAATTATCCGATCTCTTTGAAATTCTCATAGTTTTTAGAGAGAACTGAGGTGAGCTTATGGCCGAAATTTCAGAGCTGTAGACCGCCGGCAAAAAAAACCGCTGGAGAAAAATTACTATATTACATAGCGTAAAATGCACATTCCCTAGGGAACGTGGATTTGTAATCATCCGATATCTTTGAAATTCTCATGGTTTTTAGAGATTTTTGAGGTGAGCTATGTCCGAAATTTCAGAGCTCGAGACGGCCGGTAAAAAAACCGCCGAGGATAAAACCTTATAATACATAGCGTAAAATACACGTTCCCTCGGGAACGTGGATTTGTAATTATCCGATATCTTTGAAATTCTCATGGTTTCAGAGATATTAGAGGTGAGCTTATGGTCGAAATTTCAGAGCTGTTGACCGCCGGCAAAAAAACCGCCGGAGAAAAAAATATATATTACATAGCGTAAAATGCACGTTCCTTCGGGAACGTGGATTTGTAATTATCCGATATCTTTGAAATTCTCGTGGTTTTTAGAGATATTTGAGGTGAAAATATGGCCGAAATTATAGAGCTCTAGACCGCCGGCTAAAAAAACGCCGGAGAAAAAACACTATATTACATAGCGTAAAATGCCCGTTCCCACGGAACGTGGATCGGTAATTATCCAATATCTTTGAAATTCTCATGGTTTTTTAAGATATTTGAGGTTAGCTTATGGCCGAAATTTCAGAGCTCAAGACCGCCGGAAAAAAAACACTATGTTACATAGCGTAAAATGCACATTTCCTAGGGAACGTAGATTTGTAGTTATCCGATATCTTTGAAATTCTCATGGTTTTTAGAGATATTTTTGTGGTGAGCTTATGGCCAAAATTTCAGAGCTCTAGAGCGCCGGCAAAAAAAAACGCCGGCGAAAAAAACACTATATTATATAGCGTAAAATGCACGTTCCCTATTGAACGTGGATTTGTAATAATCGGATATCTTTGAAATTCTCATGGTTTTTAAAGATATTTGAGGTGAGCTTATGGCCGAAATTTCAGAGCTCTAGACCGCGGGCAAAAAAACCGCCGGAGAAAAAAACACTTTAATACATAGCGTACAATGGACGTTCCTATGGGAACGAGGATTTGTAATTATCCGATATCTTTGAAATTCTCATGGTTTTTAGAGATATTTGAGGTGAGAATATGGCCGAAATTACAGAGCTCTAGATTGCCGGCAAAAGAAACGCCGGAGAAAAAACACTATAATACATAGCGTAAAATGCACGTTCCCAAGGGAACGTGGATTTGTAATTATCCGATATCTTTGAAATTCTCGTGGTTTTTAGAAATTTTGGAGGTGAGCTTATGGCCGAAATTTCAGAGCTCTAGACTTCCGGCAAAACAACCGCCGGAGAAAAACACTATATTACATAGTGTAAAATGCACGTTCCCTCGGGCTTATGGCCGAAATTTCAGAGCTCTAGACCGCCGGCAAAGAAAAGCGGGTAAAAAAACTATATTACACAGTGTAAAATTCACGTTGACAAGGGAACGTGGATTTGTAATAATCCGATATCTCTGAAATATTCATGCTTTTAAGAGATATTTGAGGTTAGCTTATCGCCGAAATTTCAGAGCTCTAGACCGCCGGCAAAAAAAAACGCCGGGGAAAAAATACTATAATACATAGCGTAAAATGCACGTTCGCTGGGGAACGTGGATTTGTAATTATCCGATATCTTTGAAATTCCCATGGTTTTTATTGAAATTTGAGTTGAGCTTATGGCGAAATTTCAGAGCTCTAGACCGCCGGCAAAAAACCGCCGGAGAAAAAACTATTATATAGCCCAAAATGAACCTTCCCTAGGGAAGGTGGATTTGTACTTATCCGATATCTTTGAAATTCTCAAGATTTTTAGAGATATTTGAGGTGAGCTTATGGCCGAAATTTCAGAGCTCTAGACCCCCGGGAAAAATACCGCCGCGGAAAAACACTATAATGCTTAGCGAAAATGCACGTTCCCTCGGGAACGTGGATTTGTAATTATCCGATATCTTTGAAATTCTCATGGTTTTTAGAGATATTTGAGGTTAGCTTATGGCCGAAATTACAGAGCTCTAGATTGCCGGCAAAAGAAATGCCGGAGCAAAAACTCTATAATACATAGCGTAAAATGCACGTTCCCAAGGGAACGTGGATTTGTAATTATCCGATATCTTTGAAATTGTCATGGTTTTAAGAGATATTTGAGGTGAGCTTATGGCCGAAATTTCAGATCTCTAGACCGCCGGCAAAAAAAGCGGGAAAAAAAACTATATTACATAGCGTAAAATGCACGTTGACAAGGGAACGTGGATTTGTTATAATCCGATATCTCTGAAATTCTCATGATTTTAAGAGATATTTGAGGTTAGCCTATGGCCGAAATTTCAGATCTCTAGACCGCCGGCAAAACAAAACGCCGGGGAAAAAAGCACTATAATACATAGCGTAAAATGCACGTTCCCAAGGGAACGTGGATTTGTAATAATCCGATATCTTTGAAATTCTCATGATTTTTAGGGATATTTGAGGTGAGCTTATGGGAGAAATTTTGGAGCCCTAGACCCCGGGAAAAATACCGCCGGGGAAAAAAACTATAATACGTAGCGTAAAATGCACGTTAACTCGGGAACTTAGATTTGTAATGATCGCTGATTATCCGATATCGGAAAAAACCCTATAATACATAGATGAAAAAATGCAAGTTACCTCGGGAACGTGTATTTGTAATTATCCGATATCTTTGAAATTCTCCTGGTATTTTAGAGATATTTGAGATGAGCTTATGTCCGAAATTTCAGAGCTCTAGACCGCCGTAGCGCAAAATGCACGTTTATTTCACCAAGACAATTTGTACTTGTCTTGTGATACGAGAACCTGTTGGGGCAAGTGTGAGGTTGGTGCACCCTAGAACCTGGTTTAAACCCCCAGTGGCAATTTGATTTGCCACTGACCGTTCCAAGGCGGTAACCCCTCGGGTTCTCATTTTTGTTTTTTGTTAGTGGCGTCCTTTTTGAAACTGATTATTTTATTAACCATGCTCTCTCCCCCTCTCTTCTTCTTGACTGTGTGGGGAGGCTGTTGTTTTCTGAATGTGGCAATTCCTGATATGCATCTTTCACCCTTTTTTAACTCGGGAACGTGGATTTGTAATTATCCGATATCTTTGAAATTCTCATGGTTTTTAGAGATATTTTACGTGAGCTTATGACCGAAATTTCAGAGCTCTAGACCGCCGGGAAAAAAATCCGCCGGAGAAAAAACACTTTATTACATAGCGTAAAATGCACGTCCCCTCCGACATCTTTTAAATTCTCATGGTTTTTAGAGATATTTGAGGTGAGCTTATGGCCGAAATTTCAGAGCTCTAGACCGCATGCAAAATAACCGCCGGGGAAAAACACTTTAATACACATCGTAAAATGCACGTTCCCTAGTGAACGTGGATTTGTAATTATCCGATGTCTTTGAAATTCTGATGGTTGTAGAGATATTTGAGGTGAGCTTACGGCCGATATTTCAGAGCTGTAGACCGCCGGCAAAAAATAACGCGGACGAAAAAATACTATATTACATAGAGTAAAATGCACGTTCCCAAGGGAACGTGGATTTGTAATTATAGGATAACTTCGAAATTTTCATGATTTTTAGAGATATTTTAGGTGAGCTTATGGTCGAAATTTCAGAGCTCTAGACCGCCGGTAAAAAACCGCCGGGGAAAAAAACTATAATACATAGCGTAAAATGAACGTTCCCTCGGGAGTTTGGATTTGTAATAATCCGAAATCTTTGAAATTTTCATGGCTTTTAGAGATATTTGAGGTGAGCATATGGCCGAAATTTCAGAGCTCTAGACCGCCGGTTAAAAAAAAAGGCCGGAGAAAAAACACTTTTATACAATAGCGTAAAATGCACGTTCCCTTGGGAACGTGGATTTGTAATTATCCAAAATCTTTGAAATTTTGATGGTTTTTAGAGATATTTGAGGTGTGTTTATGGCCGAAATTTCAGATCTCTAGACCGCTTGCAAAAAACCGCCGGGAAAAAAATCAACACTATAAAATATATCGTAAAATGCACGTTCCCTCGGGAACTTGGATTTGTAATTATCCGATATCTTTGAAATTCTCATGGTTTTTTAGAGATATTTGAGGTGAGCTTATGGTCGATATTTCAGAGCTCTAGACCGCCCGCCAAAAAAAACGCCGGAGACAAACACTATATTACATAGCGTAAAATGCACGTTCCCTAGGGAACGTGGATTTGTAAATATCCGATATCTTTGAAATTCGCATGGTTTTTAGAGATATTTGAGGTGAGCTTATGGCCGAAATTTCAGAGTTCTAGACCGCCGGCAAAAAAATGCCGGGGAAAAACAGTATAATACATAGAGGAAAAAATGCAACTTCCCTCGGGAACGTGGATTTGTAATTATCCGATATTTTTTAAATTCTTCTTGTAATTTACAGATATTTGAGGTGATCTTATGGCCGAAATTTCAGAGCTCTAGACCGCTGGGAAAAAAAAAACGCCGGGAACAAACACTATAATACATAGATGAAAAAATGCAAGTTACCTCGGGAACGTGTATTTGTAATTATCCAAAATCTTTGAAATTTTGATGGTTTTTAGAGATATTTGAGGTGTGTTTATGGCCGAAATTTCAGATCTCTAGACCGCTGGTAAAAAACCGCCGGGAAAAAAACAACACTATAATATATATCGTAAAATGCACGTTCCCTCGGGAACTTGGATTTGTAATTATCCGATATCTTTGAAATTCTCATGGTTTTTTAGAGATATTTGAGGTGAGCTTATGGTCGATATTTCAGAGCTCTAGACCGCCGGCAAAAAAAACGCCGGAGACAAACACTATATTACATAGCGTAAAATGCACGTTCCCTAGGGAACGTGGATTTGTAAATATCCGATATCTTTGAAATTCGCATGGTTTTTAGAGATATTTGAGGTGAGCTTATGGCCGAAATTTCAGAGTTCTAGACCGCCGGCAAAAAAATGCCGGGGAAAAACAGTATAATACATAGAGGAAAAAATGCAACTTCCCTCGGGAACGTGGATTTGTTATTATCCGATATCTTTGAAATTTTCATGGTTTTTAGAGATATTTGAGCTAAGCTTATTGCCGAAATTTCAGAGCTCTAGACAGCCGGCAAAAAAAAAAACGCCGGGGAAAAACCCAATAATACATAGCGTAAAATGAAGAGATATTTGAGGTGAGCTTATGGCCGAAATTTCAGATCTCTAGACCGCTGGTAAAAAACCGCCGGGGAAAAAAACTATAATATATAGCGTAAAATGCACGTTCCCTCGGGAACGTGGATTTGTAATTATCCGATATCTTTGAAATTCTCATGGTTTTTTAGAGATATTTGAGGTGAGCTTATGGTCGATATTTCAGAGCTCTAGACCGCTGGCAAAAAAAACGCCGGAGAAAAACACTATTATTACATAGCGTAAAATGCACGTTTCCTAGGGAACGTGGATTTGTTAATATCCGATATCTTTGAAATTCTCTAGGTTTTTAGAGATATTTGAGTTGAGCTTATGGCCGAAATTTCAGAGTTCTAGACTGCCGGCAAAAAAAAAGCCGGGGAAAAGCAGTATTATACATAGAGGAAAAAATGCACGTTCCCTCGGGAGCATGGATTTGTAATTATCCGATATCTTTGAAATTCTCATGGTTTTTAGAGATATTTGAGGTGAGCTTATGGCCGAAATTTCAGTGCTGTTGACCGCCGGAAAAAAAACCACCGGGGAAAAAACTCTATTTTACATAGCGTAAAATGCACGTTCCCTCGGGATCGTGGATTTGTAATTAACTATATCTTTGAAATTCTCATGGTTTTTTTAGAGTTATTTGAGGTGATCTTATGGTCGAAATTTCAGACCTCTAGACCGCCCGCAAAAAAAACGCCGGGGAAAAACACTATAATAGCGTAAAATGCACGTTCCCTCGGGAAAGTTTATTTGTTTTTATCCGATATCTTTGAAATTACCATGGTTTTTGGAGATATTCGAGTTGAGCTTATGGCAAAAATTTCAGAGCTCTAGACCGCCGGCAAAAAAAACGCCGGAGAAAAAACACTATATTACATTTCGTAAAATGCACGTTCACTCAGGAACATGGATTTGTAATTATCCGATATCTTTGAAATTCTCATGGTTTTTAGAGGTATTTGAGGTGAGCTTAGGGCCGAAATTTCAGAGCTCTAGACCGCCGGCAAAAAAACCGCCCGAGAAAAAACATTATATTACATAGCGCGAAATGCACGTTCCCTCGGGAACGTGGATTTGTAATTATCCGATATCTTTGAATTTCTCACAGTTTTTAGAGAGAATTGAGGTGAGCTTATGGCCGAAATTTCAGAGCTCTAAGACAGCCAGCAAAAAAACCGCCGGAGAAAAAACACTATATTACACAGCGTAAAATGCACGTTCCCTAGGGAGAGCGGATTTGTAATTATCCTATATCTTTGAAATTCTCATGGGTTTTAGAGATATTTCAGTCGAGCTTATGGCCGAAACTTCAGAGCTCTAGACCGCCGGTAAAAAAACCGCCGGGGGAAAATCACTAAAATTGATAGCGTAAAATGCACGTTCCGTCGGGAACGTGGATTAGTAATTATCCGATATCTTTGAAATTCACATGGTTTTTAGAGATATTTGAGGTGAGCTTATGGCCGAAACTTCAAAGCACTAGACCGCCGGGAAAAAAAACCGCCGGTGAAAAAACACTTTATTACACAGCGTAAAATGCACGTTCCCTGGGGAACGTGGATTTGTAATTATCCGATATCTTTGAAATTCCCATAGTATTTAGAGAGAATTGAGGTGAGCCTATGGCCGAAATTTCAGATCTCTAGACCGCCGGCAAAAAAAACGCCGGAGAAAAAACACTATATTACATAGCGTAAAATGAACGTTCCCTCGGGAACGTAGATTTGTAATTATCCGATATCTTTGAAATTGTCATAGTTTTTAGGGAGAATTGAGGTGAGTTTATGGCCGAAATTTCAGAGCTTTAGACCGCCGGCAAAAAAAAAACCGCTGGAGAAAAATCACTATAATACATAGCGTTAAATGCACTTTCTCTAGGGAACGAGTATTTGTAATTATCTGATATCTTTGAAATTCTCATGGTTTTTAGAGATTTTTGAGGTGAGCTTATGGCCGAAATTTCAGAGCTCGAGACCGCCGGTAAAAAAATCGCCGAGGATAAAACCTTTTAATATATAGCGTAAAATGCACGTTCCCTCGGGAACGTGGATTTGTAATTATCCGATATCTTTGAAATTCTCATGGTTTCAGAGATATTAGAGGTGAGCTTATGGTCGAAATTTCAGAGCTGTTGACCGCTGGCAAAAAAACCGCCGGAGAAAAAAATCTATATTACATAGCGTAAAAAGCACGTTCCCCAGGGAACGTGGATTTGTAATTATCCGATATCTTTGAAATTCTCATGGTTTATTGAGATATTTTAGGTGCGCTTATGGCCGGAGTTTCAGAGCTCTAGATCGCCGATAAAAAAAAACCGCCGGAGAAAAAACACTTTATTACATAGCGTAAAATGCACGTTCTCTCGTGAACGTGGACTTGTAATTATCCGATAATTGAGGTGAGCATATGGCCGAAATTTCAGAGCTCTAGACCGCCGGCAAAAAAAACCGCCGGAGAGAAAACACTATAATACATAGCGTAAAATGCACGTTCCCTCGGGAAGTGGATTTGTAATTATCCGATATCTTTAAAATTCGCAAGGTTTTTAAAGAAATTTGACGTGATCTTATGTCTGAAATTTCAGAGCTCTAGACCTCCGACAGAAAAACGCCGGGGAAAAAAACTATAATACAAAGAGTAAAATGCACGTTCTCTCGGGAACGTTTATTTGTTATTATCCGATATCTTTGAAATTCTCGTGGTTTTTAAAAAATTTTGAGGTAAGCGTAAGGGCAGAATTTCAGAGCTCTAGACCGCCGGCAAAAAAAACGCCGGAGAAAAAACGCTCTATTACATAGCGTAAAATGCACGTTCCACAGGGAACGTGGATTTGTAATTATCCGATATCTTTGAAATTCTCACGGTTTTTAGAGATATTCGAGGTGAGCTTATGGCCGAAATTTCAGACCTCTAGACCGCCAGCAGAAAAACCGCCGGGGAAAAAACACTTTAATACATAGCGTAAAATGCACGTTCCCTAGTGAACGTGGATTTGTAATTATCCGATATTTTTGAAATTCTGATGGTTGTAGAAATATTTGAGGTGAGGTTATGGCCGAAATTTCAGAGCTCTAAGCCGCCGGCGAAATAAAACGCGGGCGAAACAAAACTATATCACATAGCGTAAAATGCAGGTTTCCTCCGATATCTATGAAATTCTCATGGTTTTTAGAGATTTTGAGGTGAGCTTATGGCCGAAATTTTGAGCTCTAGTCCGCCGGCAAAAACAAACGGCCGGGGAAAGAACACTATATTACATAGGGTAAAATGCACGTTCCCTCGGGAACGTGGATTTGTAATTATCCGATAACTTTGAAATTCTCATGGTTTTTAGAGATATTTGAGGTGAGCTTATGGCCGAAATTTCAGAGCTCTAGACCGCCGGGTAAAAACCGCCGGAGAAAAAACACTATATTACATAGCGTAAAATGCACGTTCCATCGGGAACGTGGATTTGTAATTATCCGATATCTTTGAAATTCTCATGGTTTTTAGAGATATTTAAGGTGAGAATATGGCCGAAATTATAGAGCTCTAGACCGCCGGCAAAAAAAAACGCCGGAAAAAAACACTATATTACATAGCGTAAAATGCACGTTCCCACGGAACGTGGATTGGTAATTATTCAATATTTTTGAAATTGTCATGGTTTTTAGAGATATCTGAGGTTAGCTTATGGCCGAAATTTCAGAGCTCTAGACCGCCGGAAAAAAAAAACCGCCGGAGAAAAAACACTTTATTTTATTGCGTAAAATGCACGTTCCCTAGGGAACGTGGATTTGTAATTATCCGATATCTTTGAAATTTTCATGTCTTTTTTAGAGATATTTAAGGTAAGCTTATGGCCGAAATTTCAGAGTTATCGACCGCCGGCAAAAAACCGCCGGGGAAAAAACACTAAAAAACATAGCGTAAAATGCACGTTCCCTCGGGAACGTGGATTTGTAATTATCCGATATCTTTGAAATTCCCGTGGTTTTTAGAGATATGTGAGTTGAGCTTATGGCCGAAATTTCAGAGCTCTAGACCGCCGGCAAAAAACCGCCGGAGAAAAAACTATTATATAGCGCGAAATGAACCTTCCCTAGGGAAGGTGGATTTGTAGTTATCCGATATCTTTGAAATTGTCATGGTTTTTAGAGATATTTGAGGTGAGTTTATGGCCGAAATTTCAGAGCTCTAGACTGCCGGCAAAAAAATCGCCGGAGAAATAACACTATGTTACATAGCGTAAAATGCACATTTCCTAGGGAACGTGGATTGTAGTTATCCGATATCTTTGAAATTCTCATGGATTTTAGAGATATTTTTGAGGTGAGCTTATGGCCAAAATTTCAGAGCTCTAGACCGCCGGCAAAGAAAACGCCGGCGAAAAAAACACTATATTACATAGCGTAAAATGCACGTTCCCTAGTGAACGTGGATTTGTAATTATCCGATATCTTTGAAATTCTCATGGTTTTTAAAGATATTTGAGGTGAGCTTATGGCCGAAGTTTCAGAGCTCTAGACCGCCGGCACAAAAACCGGCGGAGAAAAAAAGCACTATAATACATGGCGTACAATTAACGTTCCCTCGGGAACGAGGATTTGTAATTATCCGATATCTTTGAAATTCTCATGGTTTTTAGAGATATTTGAGGTGAGGTTATGGCCGAAATTTCAGAGCTCAAGAACGCCGGCAAAAAAAACGCCGATGAAAAAAATCTATGATACATAGAGGAAAAAATGCAATTTCCGTCGGGAACGTGGATTTGTAATTATCCGATATCTTTGAAATTCTCAAGGGTTTTAGAAATATTTGAGGTGAGAATATGGCCGAAATTTCAGAGCTCTAGACCGCCGGCAAAAAAAAACGCCGGAGAAAAAACACTATAATACATAGCGTAAAATGAACGTTCCCAAGGGAACGTGGATTTGTAATAATCCGATATCATTGATATTCTCATGATTTTTAGAGATATTTGAGGTGAGCTTATGGCCGAAATTTCAGAGCTCTAGGCCCCCGGGAAAAATACCGCCGCGGAAAAACACTATAATGCTTGAAATTCTCATGGGTTTAAGAGATATTTGAGTCGACCGTCTGGCCGAAATTTCAGAGATGTAGACCGCCGGCAAAAAAACGCCGGGGAAAAAAACACACTATATTACATAGCGTAAAATGCACGTTCCCTAGGGAACGTGGATTTGTAATTATCCGATATCTTTGAAATTCTCATGGCTTTTAGAGATGTTTGAGGTGAGCTTATGGCCGGAATTTCAGAGCTCTTGACCGCAGGCAAAAAAAAAACGCCGGAGAAAAAACACTATTACACAGCGTAAAATGCAAGTTCCCTGGGGAACGTGGATTTTTAATTTTCCGATATCTTTGAAATTCTCATAGTTTTTAGAGAGAATTGAGGTGAGCTTATGGCCGAAATTTCATAGCTCTAGACCGCCGGCAAAAAAAAAAATGCCGGAGAAAAAGTATTACATAGCGTAAAATGCACGTTCCCTCGGGAACGTGGAAATGTAATTATCCGATATCTATGAAATTTTCATAGCTTTTAGACAGAATTGAGGTGAGCTTAAAACACTAAATAACACTATAATACATAGCGTAAAATGCACGTTCCCTCGAGAACGTTTATTTGTCATTATCCGATATCTTTGAAATTCTCGTGGTTTTTAGAGATATTTGCGGTGAGCTTATGGCCAAAATTTCAGAGCTCTAGATCGCCGGCAAAAAAGCCGCCAGAAAAAACAGTATATTACATAGCGTAAAATGCACGTTCCCTAGGGAGTGTTGATTTGTAATTATCCGATATCTTTGAAATTCTCATGGTTTTAAGAGATATTTGAGGTGAGCTGATGGCCGAAATTTCAGAGGTCGGGACCGCCGGCAAAAAAATCGGCCGGGGAAAAAATCTATTATACATAACGTAAAATGCACGTTCCCTAGGGCACGTGGATTTGTAATCATCCGATATATTTGAAATTCTCATGGTTTTTAGAGATTAATGAGATGAGGTTATGGCCGAAATTTCAGAGCTCTAGACCGCCGGCAAAAAAACGCCGGAGAAAAAAAACACTATAGTACATAGCGTACAATGAACGTTCACTCGGGAACGAGGATTTGTAATTATCCGATATCTTTGAAATTCTCATGGTTTTTAGAGATATTTGAGGTGAGGTTATGGCCGAAATATCAGAGCTCTAGACTGCCGCAAAAAAACGCCGGGGAAAAAACACTATAATACATAGAGGAAATAATGCCATTTCCCTCGGGAACGTGGATTTGTAATTATCCGATATCTTTGAAATTCTCATGGTTTTTAGAGATGTTAATGGTGAGAGTATGGCCGAAATTACAGAGCTCTAAACCGCCGGGAAAAGTACCGCCGGGGAAAAACACTGTAATACGTAGCGTAAAATGCACGTTCCTTCGGGAACGTGGATTTGTAATTATCCGATATCTTTGAAATTCTCATGGTTTTTAGAGATATTTGAGGTGAGCTTATGGCCGAAATTTCAGAGCTCTAAACTTCCGGCAAAACAACCGCCGGAGAAAAACATTATATTACATAGCGTAAAATGCACGTTCCCTCGGGAACGTGGATTTGTAATTATCCGATATCTTTGAAATTCTCCTGGTATTTTTGAGATATTTGATGTGAGCTTATGGGAGAAATTTCAGAGCTCTAGACCGCCGATAAAAAAAGCGGGGAAAATAAACTATATTACATAGCGTAAAATGCACGTCGACAAGGGAACGTGGATTTGAAATAATCCGATATCGCTGAAATTCTCATGATTTTAAGAGATATTTGAGGTTAGCTTATGGCCGAAATTTCAGAGTTCTAGACGGCCGGTAAAAAAAAGGCCGGAGAAAAAAACTTTTATACATAGCGTAAAATGCACTTTCCCTCGGGAACGTGGATTTGTAATTATCCGATATCTTTGAAATTCTCATGATTTTTAGGGATATTTAAGGTGAGCTTATGGGAGAAATTTCAGAGCTGTAGACCCCGGGAAAAATACCGCCGGGGAAAAAAACTATAATACGTAGCGTAAAATGCAAGTTCCCTCGGGAACGTGGATTTGTTATTATCCGATATCTTTGGAATTCTCATGGTTTTTAGAGATATTTGAGGTGAGTTAATGGCCGAAATTTCAGAGCTCTAGACGGCCGGTAACAAAAAGGCCGGAGAAAAAATACTTTTATACATAGCGTAAAATGCACTTTCCCTCGGGAACGTGGATTTGTAATTATCCGATATCTTTGAAATTCTCATGGTTTTTAGAGATATTTTAGATGAGCTTATGGTCGAAATTTCAGAGCTCTAGACCGCCGGCAAAAAAAAACGCAGGAGAAAAAACACAATATTATATAGCGTAAAATGCACGTTCCCTAGGGAACGTTTATTTGTAATTATCCGATATCTTTGAAATTCTCATGGTTTTTAGAGATATTTGAGGTGAGCTTATGGCCGAAATTTCAGAGCTCTAGACCGCCGGCAAAAAAATCCGCCGGAGAAAAAACACTTTATTACATAGCGTAAAATGCACGTCCCCTCCGACATCTTTGAAATTCTCATGGTTTTTAGAGATATTTGAGGTGAGCTTATGGCCGAAATTTCAGAGCTCTAGACCGCCTGCAAAATAACCGCCGGGGAAAAACATGGACGTGAACGTGGATTTGTAATTATCCGATATCTTTGAAATTCTGATGGTTGTATAGATATTTGAGGTCAGGTTACGGCCGATATTTCAGAGCTCTAGACCGCCGGCAAAAAATAACGCCCTCGAAACAAAACTATATAACATAGCGTAAAATGCCCGTTCCCAAGGGAACGTGGATTTGTAATTATCCGATATCTTTGAAATTCTCATGTTTTTAGAGATATTTAAGGTGAGCTTATGGCCGAAATTTCAGAGCTCTAGACCGCCGGCAAAAAAATACGGCCGGGGAAAAAACTCTATTATACATAGCGTAAAATGCACGTTCCCTAGGGAAAGTGGATTTGTAATTATCCGATATCTTTGAAATTCTCATGGGTTTTAGAGATATTTGAGTCGACCTTATGGCCGAAATTTCAGAGCTCTAGACCGCCGACAAAAAAAACCGCCAGAGAAAAAACACTTTATTACATAGCGTAAAATGCACGTTCCCTCGGGAACGTGGATTTGTAATTATCCGATGTCTTTGAAATTCTCATAGTTTTTAGAGGGAATTGAGTTGAGCATATGGCCGAAATTTCAGAGCTCTAGACCGCCCGCAAAAAACCGCCGGAGAAAAAACTCTTTAATACATAGCGTAAAATGCACGTTCCCTCGGGAACGTGGATTTGTAATTATCCGATATCTTTGAAATTCGCAAGGTTGTTAGAGATATTTGACGTGAGCTTATGTCGGAAATTTCAGAGCTCTAGACCTCCGGCAAAAAACGCCGGGAAAAAACACTATAATTCATAGAGTAAAATGCACGTTCTCTCGGGAACGATTATTTGTTATTATCCGATATCTTTGAAATTCTCGTGGTTTTCAGAGATTTTTTAGGTGAGCTTATGCCCGAAATTTCAGAGCTCTAGGCCGCCGGCGAAAAAAAACGCGGGCGAAAAAACACTATATCACATAGCGTATAATGCACGTTCCCTCCGATATCTTTGAAATTCTCATTGTTTTTAGAGATATTTGAGGTGAGCTATTGCTGAAATTTCAGAGCTCAAGACCGCCGGCAAAAACAAACGGCCGGGGAAAGAACACTATATTACATAGCGTAAAATGCACGTTCTCTCAGGAACGTGGATTTGTAATTATCCGATATCTTTGAAATTCTCATGGTTTTTAGAGATATTTGAGGTGAGCTTATAGCCGAAATTGCAGAGCTCTAGACCGCCGGCAAAAAAATCCGCCGGAGAAAAAACTCTTTATTACATAGCGTAAAATGCACGTCCCCTCCGACATCTTTGAAATTCTCATGGTTTTTAGAGATATTTGAGGTGAGCTTATGGCCGAAATTTCAGAGCTCTAGACCGCCTGCAAAATAACCGCCGGGGAAAAACACTTTAATACACAGCGTAAAATGCACGTTCCCTAGTGAACGTGGATTTGTAATTATCCGATATCTTTGAAATTCTGATGGTTGTATAGATATTTGAGGTGAGGTTACGGCCGATATTTCAGAGCTCTAGACCGCCGACAAAAAATAACGCCCTCGAAACAATACTATATAACATAGCGTAAAATGCCCGTTCCCAAGGGAACGTGGATTTGTAATTATCCGATATCTTTGAAATTCTCATGTTTTTAGAGATATTTGAGGTGAGCTTATGGCCGAAATTTCAGAGCTCTAGACCGCCGGCAAAAAAAACGGCCGGGGAAAAAACTCTATTATACATAGCGTAAAATGCACGTTCCCTAGGGAAAGTGGATTTGTAATTATCCGATATCTTTGAAATTCTCATGGGTTTTAGAGATATTTGAGTCGACCTTATGGCCGAAATTTCAGAGCTCTAGACCGCCGACAAAAAAAACCGCCAGAGAAAAAACACTTTATACATAGCGTAAAATGCACGTTCCATCGGGAACGTGGATTTGTAATTATCCGATGTCTTTGAAATTCTCATAGTTTTTAGAGGGAATTGAGTTGAGCATATGGCCGAAATTTCAGAGCTCTAGACCGCCGGCAAAAAAACCGCCGGAGAAAAAACTCTTTAATACATAGCGTAAAATGCACGATCCCTCGGGAACGTGGATTTGTAATTATCCGATATCTTTGAAATTCGCAAGGTTGTTAGAGATATTTGACGTGAGCTTATGTCGGAAATTTCAGAGCTCTAGACCTCCGGCAAAAAAACGCCGGGAAAAAACACTATAATACATAGAGTAAAATGCACGTTCTCTCGGGAACGATTATTTGTTATTATCCGATATCTTTGAAATTCTCGTGGTTTTCCGAGATTTTTGAGGTGAGCTTATGTCCGAAATTTCAGAGCTCTAGGCCGCCGGCGAAAAAAAACGCGGGCGAAAAAACACTATATCACATAGCGTATAATGCACGTTCACTCCGATATCTTTGAAATTCTCATGGTTTTTAGAGATATTTGAGGTGAGCTATTGCTGAAATTTCAGAGCTCAAGACCGCCGGCAAAAACAAACGGCCGGGGAAAGAACACTATATTACATAGCGTAAAATGCACGTTCCCTCAGGAACGTGGATTTGTAATTATCCGATATCTTTGAAATTCTCATGGTTTTTAGAGATATTTGAGGTGAGCTAATGGCCGAAATTGCAGAGCTCTAGACCGCCGGAAAAAACCGCCGGGGAAAAACACTAAAAAACATAGCGTAAAATGCACGTTCCCTCAGGAACGTGGATTTGTAATTATCCGATATCTTTGAAATTCCCATGGTTTTTAGAGATATTTGAGTTGAGCTTATGGCCGAAATTTCAGAGCTCTAGACCGCCGGCAAAAAACCGCCGGAGAAAAAACTATTATATAGCGCAAAATGAACCTTCCCTAGGGAAGGCGGATTTGTAATTATCCGATATCTTTGAAATTGTCATGGTTTTTAGAGATATTTGAGCTGAGCTTATGGCCGAAATTTCAGAGCTCTAGACTGCCGGCAAAAGAATCGCCGGAGAAATAACACTATGTTACATAACGTTAAATGCACATTTCCTAGGGAACGTGGATTTTTAATTATCCGATATCTTTGATATTCTCATGATTTTTAGGGATATTTGAGGTGAGCTTATGGCTGAATTTTCAGAGCTCTAGACCCCGCGAAAAATACCGCCGGGGAAAAAAACTATAATACGTAGCGTAAAATGCACGTTCCCTCGGGAACGTGGATTTGTCATTATCCGATATCTTTGAAGTTCTCATTTGTTTTTAGAGATATTTGAGGTGAGCTTATGGCCGAAATTTCAGAGCTCTAGACCGCCGGTAAAAAAAGTCAGGAGAAAAAACACTTTTATACATAGCGTAAAATGCACGTTCCCTGGGTAACGTGGATTTGTAATTATCTGATATCTTTTAATTTCTCATGGTTTTTAGAGATATTTTACGTGAATTTATCGTCGAAATTTCAGAGCTCTAGACCGCCGGCAAAAAAAACGCAGGAGAAAAAAACACTTTATTACATAGCGTAAAATGGACGTTCCCTAGGAAACCTGGATTTGTAATTATCCGATATCTTTGAAATTTTCATGGTTTTTAGAGGTATTTGAGGTGAGCTTATGGCCGAAATTTCAGAGCTCTAGACCGCCGGCAAAAATCCGCCGGAGAAAAAACTATTAATTACATCGCGTAAAATGCACGTCCACTCCGACATCTTTGAAATTCTCATGGTTTTTAGAGATATTCGATGTGAGCTTATGGCCGAAATTTCAGAGCTCTAGACCGTCGGCAAAAAATAACGCGGGCGAAAAAATACTATATTACATAGTGTAAAATGCACGTTCCCAAGGGAACGAGGATTTGTTTTTATCCGATATCTTTGAAATTCTCACGGTTTTTAGAGATATTTGAGGTGTGCTTATGGCCGAAATTTCAGAGCCCTAGACCGCCTGCAAAAAAAAACGCCGGGGAAAAATCTCTATTATACATAGCGTAAAATGCACGTTCCCTAGGAAAAGTGGATTTGTAATTATCCGATATTTTGAAATTCTCATGGGTTTTAGAGATATTTGAGTCGACCTTATGGCCGAAATTTCAGAGATGTAGACCGCCGGCAAAAAAACGCCGGGGAAAAAAACACACTATATTACATAGCGTAAAATGCACGTTCCCTAGTGAACGTGGATTTGTAATTATCCGATATCTTTGAAATTCTGATGGTTGTAGAGATACTTGAGGTGAGCTTATGGCCGAAATTTCAGTGCTGTAGACCGCAGGCAAAAAAAAACGCGGGCGAAAAAATACTATATTACATAGCGTAAAATGCACGTTCCCAAGGGATCGTGGATTTGTACTTATCCGATATCTTTGAAATTCTCATGGTTTTTAGAGATATTTGAGGTGAGCTTATGGCCGGAATTTCAGAGCACTAGACCGCCGGCAAAAAAAAAAACGGCCGGGAAAAAAACTCTATTATACATAACGTAAAATGCACGTTCCCTAGGGAAAGTAGATTTGTAATTATCCGATATCTTTGAAATTCTCATGGGTTAAAGAGATTTTTGAGCCGAGCTTATGGCCGAAATTTCAGAGCTGTAGACCGCCGGCAAAAAAAACCCTGAGAAAAAAACACACTCTATTACATAGCGTAAAATGCACGTTCCCTAGGGAACGTGGATTTGTAATTATCCGATATCATTGAAATTCTCATGGTTTTTAGAGATATTTGAGGTGAGCTTATGGCCGAAATTTCAGAGCACTAGACCGCCGGCAAAAAAAAACTGCCGGAGAAAAAACACTTTATTACACAGCGCAAAATGCACGTTCCCTGGGGGACGTGGATTTGTAATTATCCGATATCTTTCAAATTCTCATAGGTTTTAGAGAGAATTGAGGTGAGCTTATGGCCGAAATTTCAGACCTCTAGACCGCCGGCAAAAAAACCGCCGGAGAAAATCCACTATATTACATAGCCTAAAATGCACGTTCCCTCGAGAACGTGGATTTGTAATTATCTGAAATCTTTGAAATTCTCATGGTTTTTAGAGATATTTGAGGTGAGCTTATGTCCGCAATTTCACAGCTCTAGACCGCCGGCAAAAAAACGCCGGGAAAAAAAACTATAATAAATAGCGTAAAATGCACGTTCCCTCGGGAAAGTTTATTTGTTATTATCCGATATTTTTGAAATTCTCGTGGTTTTTAGAGATATTTGAGAAAAGAAACTATATTACATGGCGTAAAAGGCACGTTCCTTCGGGAACGTGGATTTGTAATTATCCGATATCTTTGAAATTCTCATGGTTTTTATAGATATTTGACGTGAGTTATGTCCGAAATTTCAGAGCTCTAGACCTCCGGCAAAAAAACGCAGGAGAAAAACACTATAATACATAGCGTAAAATGCACGTTCCATCGGGAACGTTTATTTGTTATTATCCGATATCTTTGAAATTCTCGTGGTTTTTAGAGATATTTGCGGTAAGCTTATGGCCAAAATTTCAGAGCTCTAGACCGCCGTCAAAAAACCGCCGGGAAAAAACTCTATTATACATAGCGTAAAATGCAAGTTCCCTAGGGAATGTGGATTTGTAATTATGCGATATCTTTGAAATTCTCATGGTTTTTAGAGGTATTTGAGTCGAGCTTATGGCCGAAACTTCAGAGCTCTAGACCGCCGGTAAAAAAACCGCCCGGGAAAATTCACTATAATACATAGCGTAAAATGGACGTTCCCTCGGGAACGTGGATTTGTAATTATCCGATATCTTTGAAATTCGCAAGGTTTTTAGAGATATTTGACGTGAGCTTATGTCGGAAATTTCAGAGCTCAAGACCTCCGGAAAAGAAAACTGGGGAAAAACACAATAATAGATAGAAATTCTGACGGTTTTTAGAAAGAATTGAGGATTTGTTATAATCCGATATCTTTGAAATTATCATAGCTTTTAGAGAGAATTGAGGTGAACTTGTGGCCGAAATTTCAGAGCTCTAGATCGCCGGGAAAATAACCGCTGGAGAAAAACACTATATTACATAGCGTAAAATGCACGTTTCCTCGGGAATGTGGATTTGTAATTATCCGATATCTTTGAAATTCTTATAGTTTTTAGAGAGAATTGAGGTGAGCTTATGGCCGAAATTTCAGAGCTCTAGACGGCCGGCAAAATAACTGCCGGAGAAAAACACTATATTACATATCGTAAAATGCACGTTCCCTACGGAAAGTGGATTTGTAATTATCCGATATCTTTGAAATTCTAATGGGTTTTAGAGATGTTTCAGTCGAGCTTATGGCCGAAATTTCAGAACTCTAGACCCCGGCAAAAACAAACGGCCGGGGAAAAACACACACTCTATTACATAGCGTAAAATGCACGTTCCCTAGCGAACGTGGCTTTGCAATTATCCGACATCTTTGAAATTCTCATGGTTTTCAGACATATTTAAGGTGAGCTTATGGCCGAAATTTCAGAGCTCTAGACCGCCGGCAAAAAAACCGCCGGAGAAAAAACACTATAATACGTAGCGTAAAATGCACGTTCCCTCGGGAACGTGGATTTGTAATTATCCGATATCTTTGAAATTCTGACGGTTTTTAGAGAGAATTGAGGAGAGCTTATGGCCGAAATTTCAGAGCTCTAGACCGCCGGCAAAAAAAAACCGCCGGAGAAAATACAACATATTACAAAGCGTAAAAGGCAAGTTCCCTAGGGAACGTGGATTTGTAATTATCCGATATCTTTGAAATTCTCATAGTTTTTAGAGAGAATTGAGGTGAGCTTATGGCCGAAATTTCAGAGCTCTAGACCGCCGGCAAAAAAACCGCCGGAGAAAAAACACTATAATACGTAGCGTAAAATGCACGTTCCCTCGGGAACGTGGATTTGTGGTTATCCGATATCTTTGAAATTCTCATGGTTTTTAGAGATATTTGAGGTGAGCTTATCGTCGAAATTTTAGAGCTCTTGACCGCCGGCAAAAAAACCGCGGGAGAAAAAAAATCAATATTACATAGCGTAAAAAGCACGTTCCCCAGGGAACTTGGATTTGTAATTATCCGATATCTTTGAAATTCTCACGGTTTCTAGAGATACTGCAGGTGAGCTTATGGCCGAAATTTCAGAGCTCTAGACCGCCGGCAAAAGAACCGCCGGAGAAAAAACTCTATATTACATAGCGTAAAATGCACGTTCCTTAGGGAACGTGGATTTGTAATTATCCGATATCTTTGAAATTCTCATGGTTTTTACAGATATTTGAGGTGAGCTTATGGCCGGAATTTCAGAGCTCTAGACCGCCGGCAAAAAAAAACGCAGGAGAAAAAACACTTTATTACATAGCGTAAAATGCACGTTCCCTCGGAAACGTGGATTTGTAATTATCCGATATCTTTGAAATTCTCATAGTTTTTAGAGAGAATTGAGGTGAGCATGTGGCCGAACTTTCACAGCTCTAGACCGCCGGCAAAAAAGCCGCCGGAGAAAAAACACTATAATACATAGCGTAAAATGGACGTTCCCTCGGGAACGTGGATTTGTAATTATCCGATATCTTTGAAATTCGCAAGGTTTTTAGAGATATTTGACGTGAGCTTATGTCGGAAATTTCAGAGCTCAAGACCTCCGGAAAAGAAAACTGGGGAAAAACACAATAATAGATAGCGTAAAATGCACGTTCTCTCGGGAACGTTTATTTGTTATTATCCGATATCTTTGAAATTCTCGTGGTTTTTAGAGGTCTTTGAGGTGAGCGTAAGGCCAGAATTTCAGAGCTCTAGACCGACGGCAAAAAAAACCGCCGGAGAAAAACGCTATATTACATAGCGTAAAATGCACGTTCCCTAGGGAACGTGGATTTGTAATTATCCGATATCTTTGAAATTCTCATGGTTTTAGGGATTTTTGAAGTGAGCTTATGGCCGAAATTTCAGAGCTCTAGAACGCCGGCAAAAAAACCGCCGGGGAAGAAACACTTTTATACATAGCGTAAAATGCACGTTCCCTAGTGAACGTATATTTGTAATTATCCGATATCTTTGAAATTCTGATGGTTGTAGAGATATTTGAGGTGAGCTTATGGCCGAAATTTCAGAGCTAGAGGCCGCCGGCAAAAAAACGCGGGCGAAAAAACACTATATCACAAAGCGTAAAATGCACGTTCCCTCCGACATCTTTGAAATTGTCATGGTTTTTAGAGATATATGAGGTGAGCTATTGCCGAGATTTCAGAGGTCTGGACCGCCGGCAAAAACAAACGGCCGGGGAACAAAAAACATTATAACACATAGCTTAAAATGCACGTTTCCAAGGGAACGTGGATTTGTAATTATCCGATATCTTTGAAATTCTCATGGTTTTTAGCGATCTTTTAGGTGAACTTATTGCCGAAATTTCAGAGCTCTAGACCGTCGGGAAAAAACCGCCGGAGAAAAAAACACTATATTACATAGCGTAAAATGCACGTTCCGTCGGGAACGTGGATTTGTAATGATCCGATATCTTTGAAATTCTCATGGTTTTTAGAAATATTTGAGGTGAGAATATGGCCGAAATTTCAGAGCTCTAGACCGCCGGCAAAAAAAACCGCCGGAGAAAAACACTATATTATATAGCGTAAAATGCACGTTCCCACGGGAACGTGGATTGGTAAGTATCCATTATCTTTGAAATTCTCATGGTTTTTAAAGATATTTGAGGTTAGCTTATGGCCGAAATTTCAGAGCTCTAGACCGCCGGCAAATAAACCGCCGGAGAAAAAACTCTTTATTTTATTGCGTAAAATGCACGTTCCCTCGGGAACGTGGATTTGTAATTATCCGATATCTTTGAAATTTTGTTGTTTTTTAGAGATATTTGAGGTAAGCTTATGGCCGAAATTTCAGAGCTCTCGACCGCCGGCAAAAAACCGCCGGGGAAAAAACACTAAAAAACATAGCGTAAAATGCACGTTCCCTCGGGAACGTGGATTTGTAATTATCCGATATCTTTGAAATTCCCATGGTTTCTAGAGATATTTGAGGAGAGCTTATGGCCGAAATTTCAGAGCTCTAGACCGCAGGCAAAAAACCGCCGGAGAAAAAACTATTATATAGCGTAAAATGAACCTTCCCTAGGGAAGGTGGATTTGTCATTATCCGATATCTTTGAAATTGTCATGGTTTTTAGAGATATTTGAGGTGAACTTATTGCCGAAATTTCAGAGCTTTAGACCGCCGGCAAAAGAATCGCCGGAGAAATAACACTATGTTACATAGCGTAAAATGCACATTTCCTAGGGAAAGTGGATTTTTAATTATCCGATATCTTTGATATTCTCATGGTTAATAGAGATATTTTTGAGGTGAGCTTATGGCCGAAATTTCAGAGCTCTAGACCGCCGGCCAAAAAAAACGCAGGAGAAAAAAACACTATATTACATAGCGTAAAATGCACGTTCCCTAGTGAACGTGGATTTGTAATTATCCGATATCTTTGAAATTCTCATGGTTTTCAAAGATATTTGAGGTGAGCTTATGGCCGAAAATTCAGAGCTCTAGAGCGCCGGCTAAAATAATCACCGGTGAAAAAACATTATAATATATAGAAGAAAAAATGCACGTTCCCTCGGGAACGTGGATTTGTAATTATCCGATATCTTTGAAATTCTCATGGTTTTTAGAGATATTTGAGGTGAGAATATGGCCGAAATTACAGAGCTCTAGAGTGCCGGGAAAAGAAACGCCGGAGGAAAAACACTATAATAGACAGCGTAAAATGCACGTTCCCAAGGGAACCTGGATTTGTAATAATCCGATATCTTTGCAATTTTCATGATTTTTAGAGGTATTTGAGGTGAGCTTATGGCCGAAATTTCAGAGCTCTAGACCCCTGGGAAAAATACCGCCGCGGAAAAACACTATAATACGTAGCGTAAAATGCATGTTCCCTCGGGAACGTTGATTTGTAATTATCCGATATCTTTGAAATTCTCATGGTATTTAGAGATATTTGAGGTGAGTTTATGGCCGAAATTTCAGAGCTCTAGACCGCCGGCAAAAAACCGCCGGGGAACAAACACCATAATACACAGCGCAAAATGCACGTTCCCAAGGGAATGTAGATTTGTAATAATCCGATATCTTTGAAATTCTCATGGTTTTTAGAGATATTTGAGGTCAGCTTATGGCCGAAATTTCAGAGCTCTAGACCGCCGGCAAAAGAACCGCCGGAGAAAAAAACACTATAATACATAGCGTAAAATGCACGTTCCCAAGGGAACGTGGATTTGTAATAATCCGATATCTTTGAAATTCTCATGATTTTTAGGGATATTTTAGTTGAGCTTATGGCCGAAATTTCAGAGCTCTAGACCCCGGGAAAAATACCGCCGGGAAAAAACAATAATACTTAGCGTAAAATGCACGTTCCCTTGGGAACGTGGATTTGTAATTATCCGATATCTTTGAAATTCTCATGGTTTTTAGAGATATTTGAGTGAAGCTTATGGCCGAAATTTCAGAGCTCTACACCGCCGGGAAAAAAAACGCCGGTTAAAAAACACTATAATACATAGCGTAAAATGCACGTTCACAAGGGAACGTAGATTTGTAATAATCCGATATCTTTGAAATTCTTATGATTTTAAGAGATATTTGAGGTTAGCTTATGGCCGAAATTTCAGAGCTCTAGACCCCGGGAAAAATACCGCCGGGAAAAAAACTATAATACCTAGCGTAAAATGCACGTTCCCTATGGAACGTGGATTTGTAATTATCCGATATTTTTGAAATTCCCATGCGAAATTTTAGAGCTCTAGACCGCCGGCAAAAAAAACAACGCCGGGGAAGGAAACACTATAACACATAGCGTAAAATGCACGTTCCCTCGGGAACGTGGATTTGTAATAATCCGATATCTTTGAAATTCTCATGATTTTTAGGGATATTTGAGGTGAGCTTATGGCCGAAATTTCAGAGCTCTAGACCCCGGGAAAAATACCGCCGGGAAAAAAACTATAATACCTAGCGTAAAATGCACGTTCCCTATGGAACGTGGATTTGTAATTATCCGATATTTTTGAAATTCCCATGCGAAATTTTAGAGCCCTAGACCGCCGGTAAAAAAAGGCCGGAGAAAAAACACTTTTATACATAGCGTAAAATGCACGTTCCCCCGGGAACGTGGATTTGTAATTATCCGATATCTTTGAAATTCCCATGGTTTTTAGAGATATTTGAGTTGAGCTTATGGCCGAAATTTCAGAGCTCTAGACACCGGCAAAAAACCGCCGGAGAAAAAATGTTATACAGCGCAAAATGAACCTTCCCTAGGGAAGGTGGATTTTTAATTATCCGATATCTTTGAAATTCCCATGGTTTTTAGAGATATTTGAGATGAGGTTATGGCCGAAATTACAGAGCTCTCGACCTCCGGCAAAAGAAAGGCCGGAGAAAAAAACACAATATAATACATAGCGTACAATGAACGTTCCCTCGGGAACGAGGATTTGTAATTATCCGATATCTTTGAAATTCTCAAGGTTTTTAGAGATATTTGCGGTGACGTTATGGCCGAATTTTCAGAGCTCTAGACCGCCAGCAAAAAAAACGCCGGGGAAAAAACACTATAATATATAGAGGAAAAAAAAAAGTTCCCTCGGGAACGTGGATTTAAAATTATTCGATATCTTTGAAATTCTCATGGTTTTTAGAGATATTTAAGGTGAGAATATGGCCGAAATTACAGAGCTCTACATTGCCGGCAAAGGAAACGCCGGAGAAAAAACACAGCGTGAAACATAGCGTAAAATGCACGTTCACAAGGGAACGTGGATTTGTAATAATCCGATATCTTTGAAATTCTCATGATTTTTAGAGATATTTGAGGTGAGCTTATGGCCGAAATTTCAGAGCTCTAAATCCCCGGGAAAAATACCGCAGAGGAAAAACACTATAATACGCAGTGTAAAATGCTCGTTCCATGGGGAACGTGGATTTCTAATTATCCGATATCTTTGAAATTCTCATGCGAAACTTCAGAGCTCTAGACCGCCGGTAAAAAAAAGGCCGGAGAAAAAACACTATATTACATACACTTTTACACATAGCGTAAAATGCAAGTTCCCTCGGGAACGTGGATTTGTAATTATCCGATATCTTTGAAATTCTCATGGTTTAAAGAGATATTTTAGGTGAGCTTATCGTCGAAATTTCAGAGCTCTAGACCGCCGGCAAAACAAACGCAGGAGAAAAAACATTTTATTACATAGCGTAAAATGCACGTTCCCAAGGGAACGTGGATTTTTAGGTATCCGATATCTTTGAAATTCTCATCGTTTTTAGGGATATTTGAGGTGAGCTTATGGCCGAAATTTCAGAGCTCTAGACCGCCGGCAAAAAATCCGCCGGAGAAAAAACACTTTATTACACAGCGTAAAATGCACGTTACCTCCGATATCTTTGAAATTGTCATAGTTTTTAGAGAGAATTGAGGTGAGCTTATGGCCGAAATTTCAGAGCTCTAGACCGCCGGCAAAAAAAAACGCCGGAGAAAAAACACTTTATTACACAGCGTAAAATGCACGTTCCGCCGGCAAAAAAACTGGGGAAAAACACTATAATACACAGCGTAAAATGCCTGTTCCATCGGGAACGTTTATTTGTTATTATCCGATATCTTTGAAATTCTCGTGGTTTTTAGAAATATTTGCGGTGAGCTTATCGCCAAAATTTCAGAGCTCTAGACCGCCGGCAAAGAAGCCGCCGGAGCAAATAGTATATTACATAGAGTAAAATGCACGTTCCCTAGGGAATGTGGATTTGTAATTATCCGATATCTTTGAAATTCTGATGGTTTTTAGAGATATTTGAGGTGAGTTTATGGCCGAAATTTCAGAGTTCTAGACCGCCGGCAAAAAAAATCGCCTGAGAAAAAACTTTATAACACAGCGTAAAATGCACGTTCCCTGGGGAACGTGGATTTGTAATTATCCGATATCTTTGAAATTCTCATAGTTTTTAGAGATATTTAAGGTGACCTTATGGCCGAAATTTCAGAGCTCTAGACGGCCGGCAAAAAAACCGCCGGAGAAAAAACACTATATTACATAGCGTAAAATGCACGTTCTCTTGGGAAAGTTGATTTGTAATTATCCGATATCTGTGAAATTCTCATGTGTTTTAGAGATATTTGAGTCGAGCTTATGGCCGAAATTTCAGAGCTCTAGACCGCCGGCAAAAAAACCGCCGGAGAAAAAAACACATTCTATTACATAGCGTAAAATGCACGTTCCCTAGGGAACGTGGATTTGAAATTATCCGATATCTTTGAAATTCTCATGGTTTTTAGATATATTTGAGTTGAGCATATAGCCGAAATTTGACAGCACTAGACCGCCGGGAAAAAAACCGCCGGAGAAAAAACACTTTATTACACAGCGTAAAATGCACGTTCCCTTGGGAACGTAGATTTGTAATTATCCGATATCTTTGAAATTCTCATATTTTTAATAGAGAATTGAGGTGAGCTTAGGGCCGAAATTTCAGAGCTCTAGACCGCCGGCAAAAAAAAACCTCCGGAGAAAAAACACTTTATTACATAGCGTAAAATGCACGTTCCCAAGGGAACGTGGATTTTTAATTATCCGATATCTTTTAAATTCTCATGGTTTTTAGAGATATTTGAGGTGAGCTTATGTCCGAAATTTCGGAGCTCTAGACCGCCTGTAAAAAGACCGCCGCGGATAAAACACTATAATACATAGCGTAAAATGCACGTTCCCTCGGGAACGTGGATTTGTAACTATCCGATATCTTTGAAATTCTGACGGTTGTAGAGATATTTTGAGGTGAGCTTACGGCCGAAATTTCAGAGCTGTAGACCGCCGGCAAAAAACCGCCGGAGAAAAAAAACCACTATATTACATAGCGTAAAATGCACGTTCACAAGGGAACGTGGATTTGTAATTATCCGATATCTTTGAAATTCTCATGGTTTTTTAGAGATGTTTGAGGTGAGCTTATGGTCGAAATTTCAGACCTCTAGACCGACGGCAAAAAAACGCCGGGGAAAAACACTATAATACATAGCGTAAAATGCACGTTCCCTCGGGAAAGTTTATTTGTTTTTATCCGATATCTTTGAAATTCTCGTGGTTTTTAGAGATATTTGAGTTGAGCTTATGTCCAAAATTTCAGAGCTTTAGACAGCCGGAAAAAAAAAAAACGCCGGAGAAAAAACGCTATATTACATAGCGTTAAATGCACGGTCCCTCGGGAACGTGGATTTGTAATTATCCGACAGCTTTGAAATTTTCATGGTTTTTAGTGATATTTGAGGTGAGCATATGGCCGAAATTTCAGAGCTCAAGACTGCCGGCAAAAAACTGCCGGAAAAAAAACACTATAATACATAGCGTAAAATGCACGTTCCCTCGGGGACGTGGATTTGTAATTATCCATTATCTTTGAAATTCTCATGGTTTTGAGAGATATTTGAGGTGAGCTTATGGCCGAATCTTCAGAGCTCTAGACCGCCGGTAAAAAAACCGCCGGGGAAAAATCACTACAATGCATAGCGTAAAATGCACGTTCCCCCGGGAACGTGGATTTGTAATTATCCGATATCTTTGAAATTCTCATGTTTTTTTAGAGATATTTGAGATGAGCATATGGCCGAAATTTTAGAGCTCTAGATCGCCGGCAAAAAAAACGCCGGAGAAAAAAAAACAATATATTACATAGCGTAAAATGCACGTTCCCTAGGGAACGTGGATTTGTACATATCCGATATCTTTGAAATTCTCATGGTTTTAAGAGATATTTATGGTGAGCTTATGGCCGAAATTTCAGAGCTCTAGACCGCCGGCAAAAAAAACCGCCGAGGCAAAAACTCTTTTATACATAGCGTAAAATGCACGTTCTTTAGGGAAAGTGGATTTGTAATTATCCGATATCTTTGAAATTCTCATGGGTTTTAGAGATATTTCATGTGAGCTGATGGCAGAAATTTCAGAGCTCTAGACCCCGGGAAAAATACCGCCTGGGAAAAAAACTATAATACGTACCGTAAAATGCACGTTCCATAGGGAACATGGATTTGTAATAATCCGCTATCTTTGAAATTCTCACGGTTTTTAGAGATATTTGAGGTGAGCTTACGGCCGAAATTTCAGAGCTCTATACTGCCGGCAAAATACGGCAGGGGAAAAAATAATATAATACATAGCGTAAAATGCACGTTCCCTATGGAAAGTGGATTTGTAATTATCCGATATCATTGAAATTCTCATGGTTTTTAAAGATGTTTGAGGTGGGCTTATCGCCGAAATTTCAGAGTTCTAGACGGCCGGAAAAAAAACGCCGGGGAAAAAACAGTATAATATAAAGAGGAAAAAATGCAAGTTCCCTCGGGAACGTGGATTTGTAATTATCCGATATCTTTGAAATTCTCATGGTTTTTAGAGATATTTGAGGTGAGCTTATGGCCGAAATTTCAGATCTCTAGACGGCCGGTAAAAAAACCTCCGGCGAAAAAACTTTTTAATACATAGCTTAAAATGCACTTTCCCTCGGGAACGAGGATTTGTAATTATCCGATATCTTTGAAATTCTTATGGTTTTTTAGTGATATTTGAGGTGAGCTTATGGTCGAAATTTCAGACCTCTAGACCGCCGGCAAAAAAAAACGCCGGGGAAGAACAATATAATACAAAGCGTAAAATCCACGTTCCCTCGGGAAAGTTTATTTGTTTTTATTCGATATCTTTGAAATTCTCGTGGTTTTTAGAGATATTTGAGTTTAGCTTATGGCCAAAATTTTAGAGCTTTAGACCGCCGGCAAAAAAAAACGCCGGAGAAAAAACGCTATATTACATAGCGTAAAATGCACGTTTCCTCGGGAACGTGGATGTTATTATCCGATAGCTTTGAAATTTTCATCGTTTTTAGTGATATTTGAGGTGAACATATGGCCGAAATTTCAGAGCTCAAGACCGCCGGCCAAAAACTGCCGGAAAAAAACTATAATACATAGCGTAAAATGCACGTTCGCTCGGGAACGTGGATTTGTAATTATCCGATATCTTTGAAATTCTCGTGGTATTTAGAGATATTTGAGGTGAGCTTATGGCCGAAACTTCAGAGCTCTAGACCCGCGGTAAAAAAACCGCCGGGGAAAAATCACTACAATGCATAGCGTAAAATGACGTTCCCTCGGGAACGTGGATTTGTAATTATCCGATATCTTTGAAATTCTCATGTTTTTTAGAGATGTTTGAGGTGAGCTTATGGTCGAACTTTCAGAGCTCTAGACGGCCGGCAAAAAAACCGCCGGACTAAAAACACTATATTACATAGCGTAAAATGCACGTTCCCTAGGGAACGTGGATTTGTAATTTTCCGATATCTTTGAAATTCTCATTGTTTTTAGAGTTATTTGAGGTGAGCTTATGGTCGAAATTTCAGAGCTCTAGACCGCCGGAAAAAAAAACCGCCGGTGAAAAAAATCTATATTACATAGCGTAAAATGCACGTTGCCTCGGGAACGTGGATTTGTAATAACCCGATATCTTTGAAATTCTAATGGTTTTTAGAGATATTTAAGGTGAACATATCGCCGAAATTTCAGAGCTCTAGACGGCCGACAAAAAAAACCGCCGGAGAAAAAACACTATATTACACAGCGTAAAATGCACGTTCCCTCGGGAACGTGGATTTGCAATTATCCGATATCTTTGAAATTCTCATGATTTTTAGAGATATTTGACGTGAGCTTATGGCCGAAATTTCAGAGCTCAAGACCGCCGGTAAAGAAATCCGCCGGAGAAAAAACACTTTATCACAAAATGCACGATCCGTCCGATATCTTTGAAATTCTCATGGTTTTTAGAAATATTTGGGGTGAGATTATGGCCGAAATTTCAGAGCTCCAGACCGCCGCAAAAATATCCGCCGGGGAAAAAACACTTTAATACATAGCGTAAAATGCACGTTCCCTAGTGAACGTGGATTTGTAATTATCCGATATCTTTGAAATTCTGATTGTTGTAGCGATATTTTATGTGAGCTTACGGCCCAAATTTCAGAGCTCTAGACCGCCAGCAAAAAAAAAAAAAAAAAAAAAAAACGCGGGCGAAAAAATGGCCGATATTTCAGAGCACTAGACCGCCGGCAAAAAACTGCCGGAAAAAAAACTATAATACATAGCGTAAAATGCACGTTCCCTCGGGCACGTGGATTTGTAATTATCCGATATCTTTGAAATTCTCATGGTTTTTAGAGATATTTGAGGTGAGCTTATGGCCGAAACTTCAGAGCTCTAGACTGGCGGTAAAAAAACCGCCGGGGAAAAATCACTACAATGCATAGCGTAAAATAAACGTTCCCTCGGGAACGTGGATTTGTAATTATCCGATATCTTTGAAATTCTCATGTTTTTTTTAGAGATATTTGAGGTGAGCTTATGGTCGAAATTTCAGAGCTCTAGACGGCCGGCAAAAAACCGCCGGAGAAAAAACACTATATTACATAGTGTAAAATGCACGTTCCCTAGGGAACGTGGATTTGTGATTATCCGATATCTTTGAAATTCTCATGGTTTTTAGAGTTTTTTGAGGTGAGCTTATGGTCGAAATTTCAGAGCTCTAGACCGTCGGAAAAAAAAACGCCGGTGAAAAAAATCTATATTACATAGCGTAAAATGCACGTTGTCTCGGGAACGTGGATTTGTAATTATCCGATATCTTTGAAATTCTGATGGTTTTTAGAGATATTTGAGGTGAACATTATATAAATATCACATCCCATTGGGGGAAACAGTACGAAATGTTAACCCGAGAGAAGTAATGTCAACCGAGGCGTTAGCCGAGGTTGACATTACATTCTCAAGGGTTAACATTTCGTACTGTTTCCCCCAATGGGATGTGATATTTATTTTATTACAGCGAACATTTGTTTTTTAGAGATCTTGACTATGACCAAATTTCGTTTGGGAACAAAATCAAGCGCCGGAAGTCCAAAATCAAAGATTTTCGGATAATTAATTCGGATAAATCAATAATGCTCAATAAGCGGCTACAAATAATGATCAAAATGCGTTTATCTGCCTTGGTCAATTACGCATGCGTAGAAGTTAATTTGTAATCGGATTTCCAAGATATTTATTTTAAGATCCACGCGAGGGTGACATGATGCTGTCGCATATGTGACAGTAACGATTATCTCCCTGTGACGTCACATTACGCTATATAGTAAACTAATCACGTGAGGTGTAATAAATGGCCGAAATTTCAGAGCTCTAGACGGCCGACAAAAAAAAACCGCCGGAGAAAAAAGACTATATTACACAGCGTAAAATGCACGTTCCCTCGGGAACGTGGATTTGCAATTATCCGATATCTTTGAAATTCTCATGATTTTTAGAGATATTTGAGGTGAGCTTATGGCCGATATTTTTTGCCGGCGGTCTAGAACTCTGAAATTTCGGCCATAAGCTCACCTCAAATATCTCTAAAAACCATTAGAATTTCAAAGATATCGGATAATTACAAATCCACGTGCCCTAGGGAAGGTGCATTTTACGCTATGTTATATAGTGCTTTATCTTCGGCGGTGTTTTTCCGGCGGTCTAGAGCTCTGAAATTTCGGCCAAAAGCTAACCTCTAATATCTCTAAAAACCATGAGAATTTCAAAGATATCGGAAAATCCGATATATTTGGATTTGTAATTGATATCGGTTTTTTTTCCGGCGGTCTAGAGCTCTGAAATTTCGGCCATAAGCTCACCTCAAATATCTCTAAAAACCATGAGAATTTCAAAGATATCGGATAATTACAAATCCACGTTCTCTAGGGAACGTGCATTTTACGTATGTAATATAGTGTTTTTCTCCGGAGGTTCTTTTTCGGGCGGTCTAGAGCTCTGAAATTTCGGCCATAAGCTCACCTCAAATATCTCTAAAAACCATGAGAAGTTCAAAGATATCGGATAATTACAAATCCACGTTCCCAAGGGAACGTGCATTTTACGCTTTGTATTATAGAGTTTTTTCCCCGTCGATTTTTTTACCGGCGGTCGAGAGCTCTGAAATTTCGGCCATAAGCTCACCTCAAAAATCTCTAAAAACCGAGAGAATTTCAAATATATCGGAAAATTACAAATCCACGTTCCCTAGGGAACGTGCATTTTACGCTATGTATAATAGAGATTTTTCCCCGGCCGTTTTTTTTTGCTGGCGGTCTAGAGCTCTGAAATTTCGGCCATAAGCTCACCTCAAATATCTCTAAAAAACATGAGAATTTCAAAGATATCGGATAATTACAAATCCACGTTCCCTAGGGAACATTCATTTTACGTATGTAATAAACTGTTTTTATCCGGCGGTTGTTTTTCCGGAGGTCTAGAACTCTAATATTTCGTCCATATGCTCACCTCAGATGTCTCTAAAAACCATGAGAATTTTAAAGATATCGGATCATTACAAATCCACGTTCACTAGGGAACGTGCATTTTACGCCATGTAATATAGTGTTTTTTCCCAGGCGGTTTTTTTTGCCGGCGGTCTAGAGCTCTGAAATTACGGATATAAGCTAACCTCAATATCTCTAAAAACCATGAGAATTTCAAAGATATCGGATATTACAAATCCACGTTCCCGAGGGAACGTGCATTGTACGCTATGTATTATAGTATTTTTTTTCTCTGTCGGTTTTTTTGCCGGCGGTCTAGAGCTCTGAAATTTCGGCCATAAGGTCATCTCAAATATCTCTAAAAACCATGAGAATTTCAAAGATATTGGATAATTACAAATCCACGTTCCCTGGGGAAGGTGCATTTTACGCTATGTAATACAGTGTTTTTTCGCCGGCGTTTTTTTGCCGGCGGTCTAGAGCTCTAAAATTTCGGCCATAAGCTCACCTCAAATATTTCTAAAAACCATGAGAATTTCAAAGATATCGGATGATTACAAATACACGTTGCCGAGGAAACGTGCATTTTACGCTATGTAACATAGAGTTATTTCTCCGGCGGTTTTTTTGCCGGCGGTCTAGAGCTCTGAGATTTCGGCCGTAAGCTCACCTCAAATATCTCTAAAAACCATGAGAATTTCAAAGATATCGGATAATTACAAATCCACGTTCCCTAGAAAACGTTCATTTTACGCTATGTAACATTAGAGGTATTTCTCCGTCGTTTTTTGCCGGCGGTCTAGAGCTCTGATATTTCGCGCATCAGCTCAACTCAAATATCTCTAAAAACCATGAGAATTACAAAGATATCAGATAATTACAAATCCACGTTCCCGAGGGAACGTGCATTTAACGCTATGTATAATATTGTTTATTCTCCGGCCTTTTTTTTCCGACGGTCTAGAGCTCTGAAATTTCGGCCATAACCTCACCTCAAATATCTCTAAAAAACATGAGAATTTCAAATATATCGGATAAATACAAATCCACGTTCCCGAGGAAACTTGCATTTTTTCCTCTATGTATTTTAGGTTTTTTTCCACGGCGGTTTTTTTGCCGGCGGTCTAGAACTCTAAAATTTCGGCCACAAGCTCACCTCAAATATCTCTAAAAACCATGGGAATTTCAAAGATATCGGATAATTACAAATCCACGTTCCCTAGGGAACGTGCATTTTACGCTATGTATTATAGGGTTTTTTCCCCGGCCGTTTTTTGCCGGCCGTCTAGAGCTCTGAAATTTCGGCCATAAGCTCACCTCAAATATCTCTAAAAACCATGTGAATTTCAAAGATACCGGATAATTACAAATCCACGTTCTCTAGGGAACGTGCATTTTACGCTATGTAATCAAGTGTTTTTTCCCCGGCGGTTTTTTTGCGGGCGCTCTAGAGCTCTGAAATTTCGGCCATAAGCTCATCTCAAATATTTCTAAAAACCATGAGAATTTCAAAGATATCGGATAATTACAAATCCAAGTTCCCTAGGGAACGTGCATTTTACGCTATATAATATAGTGTTTTTTCTCCGGCGTTTTATTGCCGGCGGTCTAGAGCTCTGAAATTTCGGCCATAAGCTCACCTCAAATATCTCTAAAAACCATGAGAATTTCAAAGATATCGGATAATTACAAATCCACGTTCCCGAGGGAACGTGCATTTTACGCTATGTAATTTAGGGTTTTTTCTCCGGCGTTTTTTTGCCGGCGGTCTAGAGCTCTGAAATTTCGGCCATAAGGTCAACTCAAATATCTCTAAAAACCATGAGAATTTCAAAGATATCGGATAATTACAAATCCACGTTCCCGAGGGAACGTGCATTTTACGCAATGCATTATAGTGTTTTTTTTTATCCTGCGTTTTTTTGCCGGCGGTCTAGAGCTCTGAAATATCGACCATAAGCTCATCTCAAATATCTCTAAAAACCATGAGAATTTTAAATATATCGGATAATTACAAATCCACGTTCCCGAGGGAACGTGCATTTTATGCTATGTATAGTAGAGTTTTTTCCCCGGCCGTTTTTTTTACCGGCGGTCTAGAGCCTTGAAATTTCGGCCATAAGCTCACCTTAAATATCTCTAAAAACCATGAGAATTTCAAAGGTATCGGATAATTACAAATCTACGTTCCCTAGGGAACGTGCATTATACGATATGTCATATAGTTTTTTCCGCGGCGTTTTTTTGCCGGCGGTCTAGAACTCTGAAATTTCGGCCAAAAGCTCACCTCAAATATCTCTAAAAACCATTAGAATTTCAAACATATCGAATAATTACAAATCCACGTTCCCTAGGGAACGTGCATTTTACGCTATGTATTATAGTGTTATTTCCCATGCCGTTTTTTGCCGGCTGTCTAGAGCTCTGAAATTTCGTCCATAAGCTCACCTCATATATTTCTAAAAACCATGAGAATTTCAAAGATATCGGATAATTACAAATCCACGTTCTCGAGGGAACGTGCATTTTACGCTATGTTATATAGTGTTTTATCTCCGGCGGTGTTTTGCCGGAGGTCTAGATTTCTGAAATTTCGGTCAAAAGCTCACCTCAAATATCTCTAAGAACCATTAGAATTTCAAATATATCGGATAATTACAAATCCACGTTCCCGAGGGAACTTCCATTTTTTCCTCTATGTATTATAGTGTTTTTTCCCCGGCGTTTTTTTTGCCGGCTGTCTAGAACTCTGAAATTTCATCCATAAGCTCACCTCAAATATCTCTAAAAACCATTAGAATTTCAAAGATATCGGATAATTACAAAACCACGTTCCCTAGGGAACGTGCATTTTACGCTATGTAATATAGTGTTTTTCTCTGGTGGTTCCTTTTCCGGCGGTCTAGAGCTCTAATATTTCGGCCATATGCTCACCTCAAATATCTCTAAAAACCATGAGAATTTCAAAGAAATCGGATAATTACAAATCCACGTTCACTAGGGAACGTGCATTTTACGCCATGTAATATAGTGTTTTTTCCCCGGCGGTTTTTTTTGCCGGCGGTCTATAGCTCTGAAATTACGGCCATAAGCTCACCTCAAATATCTCTAGAAACCATGAGAATTTCAAAGATATCGGATATTACACATCCACGTTCCCGAGGGAACGTGCATTGTACGCTATGTATTATAGTGATTTTTTTCTCCGACGTTTTTTTTTTTTGCCGGCGGTCTAGAGCTCTGAAATTTCGGTTATAAGGTCATCTCAAATATCTCTAAAAACCATCAGAATTTCAAATATATCGGATAATTACAAATCCACGTTCCCTAGGAAACGTGCATTTTACGCTATGTTTAATAGAGTTTTTTCCCCGGCCGTTTTTTTCCGGCGGTCTAGAGCTCTCAAATTTCGGCCATAAGCTCGCCTCAAATATCTCTAAAAACCATGAGAATTTCAAAGATATCGGATAATTACAAATCCACGTTCCCTGGGGAAGGTGCATTTTACGCTATGTAATATAGTGTTTTTTCGCCGGCGTTTTTTTGCCGGCGGTCTAGAGCTCTGAAATTTCGGCCATAAGGTCATCTCAAATATTTCTAAAAACCATGAGAATTTCAAAGATATCGGATAATTACAAATCCACGTTCCCGAGGAAACGTGCATTTTACGCTATGTAACATAGAGTTATTTCTCCGGTGGTTCTTTGCCGGCGGTCTAGAGCTCTGAAATTTCGGGCATAAGCTCATCTCAAATATCTCTAAAAACCATGAGAATTTCAAAGATATCGGATAATTACAAATCCACGTTACCTAGGAAACGTGCATTTTACGCTATGTAACATAGAGTTATTTCTCCGTCGGTTTTTTGCCGGCGGTCTAGAGCTCTGAAATTTCGACCATAAGCTCAACTCAAATATCTCTAAAAACCATGAGAATTTCAAAGATATCGGATAATTACAAATCTACGTTCCCGAGGGAACGTGTATTTTACGCTATGTAATTTAGGGATTTTTCTCCGCCGTTTTTTTGGCTGGCGGTCTAGATCTCTGAAATTTCGACCATAAGCTCACCTCAAATATCTCTAAAAACCATGGGAATTTCAAAGATATCGGATAATTACAAATCCACGTTCCCGAGGGAACGTACATTTTACGCTATGTATAATAGCGTTTATTCTCCGGCCTATTTTCTACCGACGGTGTAGAGCTCTGAAATTTCGGCCATAAGCTCACCTCAAATATCTCTAAAAACCATGAGAATTTCAAAAATATCGGATAAATACAAATCCACGTTCCCGAGGAAACTTGGATTTTTTCCTCTATGTATTATAGGGATTTTTCCCGGGCTTTTTTTTGCCGGCGGTCTAGAACACTGAAATTTCGGCCATAAGCTCACCTCAAATATCGCTAAAAACCATGAGAATTTTAAATATATCGGATAAATACAAATCCACGTTCCCGAGGAAACTTGCATTTTTTTCTCTATGTATTATAGGGTTTTTTCCCGGGCGTTTTTTTTTGCCGGCCGTCTAGAACACTGAAATTTCGGCCATAAGCTCACCTCAAATATCTCTAAAAACCATGAGAAATTCAAAGATATCGGATAATTACAAATCCACGTTCCCTAGGGAACGTGCATTTTACGCAATCTATAAATACATAGCGTAAAATGCAGGTTCCGTCGGGAACGTTTATTTGTTATTATCCGATATCTCTGTGAAATTCTCATGGTTTTTAGAGATGTTTTGAGGAGAGCTAATGGCCAAAATTTCAGAGCTCAAAACCGCCGGAAAAAACCGCCGGAGAAAAAACACTATATTACATAGCGTAAAATGCACGTTCCCTAGTGAACGCGGATTTGTAAATATCCGATATCTTTGAAATTCTCATGGTTTTTAGAGATATTTAAGGTGAGCTTATGGTCGAAATTTCAGAGCTCTAGACCGCCAGCAAAGAAAAACGCGGGCGAAAAAACAGTATATTACATAGCGTAAAATGCACGTTCCCTCGGGAACGTGGATTTGTAATTATCCGATATCTTTGAAATTCTCGTGGTTTTTAGAGAAATTTGAGATGAGCTGATGGCCGAAATTTCAGAGCTATACCGCCGGCAAAAAAACCGCCGGAGAAAAAAAACCCACTATATTACAAAGCTTAAAATGCACGTTTCCTAGGGAACGTGGATTTGTTATTATCCGATATCTTTGAAATTCTCATGGTTTTTAGAGATATTTGAGGTGAGCTTATGGCCGAAATTTCAGAGCTCTAGACCGCCGGAAATAAAAATCCACCGGAGAAAGAAACACTTTATTACATAGCGTAAAATGCACGTTCCCAAGGGAACCTGGATTTGTAATTCTCCGATATCTTTGATATTCTCATGGTTTTTAGAGATATTTGAGGTGAGCTTATGGCCGAAATTTCAGAGCTCTAGACCGCCGGCAAAAACAACGGCCCTGGAAAAAACTCTATTATACATAGCGTAAAAGGCACGTTCCCTAGGGAACGTCGATTTGTAATTATCCGATATCTTTGAAATTCTCATGGTTTTCAAAGATATTTGAGATGAGCTTATGGCCGAAATTTCAGAGCTCTAAACCGCCGGCAAAAAAACACGCAGGAGAAAAAACACTTTATTAACTAGCGTAAATTGCACGTTCTCTTGGGAACGTGGATTTGTAATTATCCGATATCTTTGAAATTCTCATGGCTTTAAGAGATATTTGAGGTGAGCTTATGGCCGAAATTTCAGAGCTCTAGACCGCCGGCAAAAAAACCGCCGGGGAAAAAACTCTATAATACATAGTGTAAAAAGCACGTTCCCTAGGGAACGTGGATTGGTAATTATCCGATATCTTTGAAATTCTGATGGTTTTTAGAGATATTTGAGGTGAGCTTATGGCCGAAATTCAGAGCTCTAGACAGCCGGCAAAACACGGCAGGGGAAAAATACCCTATAATTCATAGCGTAAAATGCACGTTCCCTAGGGAACGTGGATTTGTAATTATCCGATATCTTTGAAATTCTAATGGTTTTTAGAGATATTTGAGGTGAGCTTATGGCCGAAATTTCAGAGTTCTAGACAGCCGGCAAAAAACATCCGGGGAAAAAACACTATAATACATAGAGGAAAAAATGCAAGTTCCCTCGGGAACGTGGATTTGTAATTATCCGATATATTTGAAATTCTCATGGTTTTTAGGGATATTTGGGGTGAGCTTATGGCCGAAATTTCAGAGCTCTAGACCGCCGGTAAAAAAACGCCGTAGTATAAACAGTATTATACATAGCGTAAAATGCAGGTTCCCTCGGGAACGTGGATTTGTAATTATCCGATATCTATGAAATTATCATGGTTTTTAGAGATATTTGAGGTGAGCTTATGGCCGAAATTTCAGAGCTCTAGACCGCCGGCAAAAAAACCGTCGGGGAAAAATACTATAATATATAGCGTTAAATGCACGTTCCATCGGGAACGTGGATTTTTAATTATCCGATATCTTTGAAATTCTCATGGTTTTTTAGAGATACTTCAGGTGAGCTCTAGACAGCGGCAAAAAACGCCGGCGAAAAAACACTATATTATATAGCGTAAAATGCACATTCCCTAGGGAACTTGAATTTGTAATTATCCGATATCTTTGAAATTCTCGTGGTTTTTAGAGATATTTGAGGTGAGCTTATGGCCGAAATTTCAGAGCTCTAGACCGCCGAAGAAAAAACACATTATTACAAAGCGTAAAATGCACGCTCCCTCGGCAACGTGGATTTGTAATTCTCCGATATCTTTGAAATTCTCATGTTTTTTAGAGATTTTTTTAGGTGAGCTCATGGCCGAAATTTCAGAGCTTTAGACCGCCGGCAAAAAAAAAACGCCGGAGAAAAAACACTATATTACATAACGTAAAATGCACGTTCCCTAGAGAACGTGGATTTGTAATTATCCGATATCTTTGAAATTCTCATGGTTTTAGGGATATTTGAGGTGAGCTTATCGCCGAAATTTCAGAGCTCTAGACCGCCGGAAAAAAAACCTCCGGAGAAAAACTCTATATTACATAGCGTAAAATGCACGTTCCCTAGGGAACGTGGATTTTTAATTATCCGATATCTTTGAAATTCTCAAGGTTTTAAGAGAAATTTGAGGTGAGCTTATGGCCGAAATTTCAGAGCTCTAGACCGCCGGCAAAAAAACGCTGGAGAAAAATATACACTAATACAAAGCGTAAAATGCACGTTCCCTGGGGATCGTGGATTTGTAATTATCCGATATCTTGAAATTCTCATGGTTTTCAGAGATATTTGAGGTGAGCTTATGGCCGAAATTTCAGAGCTCTAGACCGCCAGCAAAAAAAAAAGCGGGCGAAAAAACACTATATTACATAGCGTAAAATGCACGTTCCCCATGAAAATCTCTGAAATCATGAGAATTTTAAAGATATCGGACAATTACCAATCCACGTTCCCGAGGGAACGTGCATTTTACGCTATGTTATATAGTGTTTTTTCCATTTTGGCCATAAGCTCATCTCAAATATCCCTAAAAACCATGAGAATTTCAAATATATCGGAAAATTACAAATCCACGTTCCCTATGGAACGTGCATTTTACGCTATGTATAATAGAGTTTTTTCGCTGGCCGTTTCTTTTGCTGGCGGTCTAGAGCTCTGAAATTTCGGCGATAAGTAATTATCCGATATATTTGAAATTCTCATGGTTTATAGAGATATTTGAGGTGAGCTTATGGCCGAAATTTCAGAGCTCTAGACCGCCGTTAAAAAAAACCGTAGAATAAACACTATTATACATAGCGTAAAATGCAAGTTCCCTGCGAACGTGGATTTGTAATTATCCGATATCTTTAAAATTAGCATGGTTATTAGAGAAATTTGTGGTGAGCTTATGGATGAAATTTTAGAGCTCTAGACCGCTGGCAGAAAACCGTCGGGGAAAAAATACTATAATACATTGCGTTAAATGCACATTCCCTTGGGAAAGTGGATTTGTAATTATCCGACATCTTTGAAATTCTCATGTTTTTTTAGAGATATTTAAGGTGAGCTTACGGTCGAAATTTTAGAGCTCTACACTACCGGCAAAAACAACGCCGGAGAAAAAACACTATATTACATAGCGTAAAATGCACGTTCCCTCGGGAACGTGGATTTGTAATTATCCGATATCTTTAAAATTCTCATGGTTTTTACAGATAATTGAAGTGAGATTATGGCCGTAATTACAGAGCTCTAGACCGCCGGCAAAAAAAACGCCGGAGAAAAAACACTATATTACATAGCGTAAAATGCACGTTCCCTCGGGAACGTGGATTTGTAATTATCCAATATCTTTGAAATTTTCTTGTTTTTTATAGATATTTTAGGTGAGATTATGGCCGAAATTTCAGAGCTCTAGACAGCCGGCAATAAAACGCCGGAGAAAAAACACTATATTACATAGCGTAAAATGCACGTTCCCCGCGGAACGTGGATTTGTAATTATCCGATATCTTTGAAATTCTCATGGTGTTTAGAGATAATTGAGGTGAGCTTATGGCCGAAATTTCAGAGCTCTAGACTGCCGGCAATAAAACGCCGGAGAAAAAACACTAAATTACATAGCGTAAAATGAACGTTCCCTGGGGAACGTGCATTTGTAATTATCCGATATCTTTGAAATTCTCATGGTGTTTAGAGATAATTGAGGTGAGCTTATGGCCGAAATTTCAGAGCCTTAGACAGCCGGCAATAAAACGCCGGAGAAAAAACACTATATTACATAGCGTAAAATGCACGTTCCCTGGGGAACGTGCATTTGTAATTATCCGATATCTTTGAAATTCTCATGGTGTTTAGAGATAATTGAGGTGAGCTTATGGCCGAAATTTCAGAGCTCTAGATCGCCGACAAAAAACCGGGAGAGAAAAAACACTATATTACATAGCGTAAAATGCACGTTCCCTCGGAAACGTGGATTTGTAATTATCCGATAACTTTGAAATTCTCATGGTTTCTAGAAATATTTGAGGTGAGCTTATGTCCGAAATTTCAGAGCTCTAGACCGCCGGCAAAAGAAACGCCAGGGAAAAAACACTATAATACATAGCGTAAAATGCACGTTCCCTCGGGAACTTGGATTTGTAATTATCCGATATCTTTGAAATTCTCGTAGTTTTTAGAGATATTTGAGGTGAGCTTATGGCCAAAATTTCAGAGCTCTAGACCTCCGGCAAAAAACCGCCGGAGAAAAAAACTCTAAATTACAAAATGTAAAATGCACGTTCCCTAGGGAACGTGGATTTGTAATTATCCGATATCTTTAAAATTCTCATGGTTTTAAGAGATGTTTGAGGTGAGCTTATGGCCAAAATTTCAGAGCTGTAGACCGCCGGCAAAAAACCGCCGGGGACAAAACACTATAATACATAGCGTTAAATGCACGTTCCCTCGGGAACGTGTTATGTAATTATCCGATATCTTTGAAATTCTCATGGTTTTTTAGAGATATTTGAGGTGAGCTTATGTCCGAAATTTCAGAGCTCTAGACCGCCGCAAAAAAAACCGCCGGAGAAAAAACACTTTATTACAAAGCGTAAAAAGCACGTTCCCTCGGGAACGTGGATTTGTAATCATCCGATATCTTTGAAATTCTCATGGTTTTTACACATATTTGACGTAAGCTTATGTCCGAAATTTCAGACCTCTAGACCGCCGGCAAAAAACCGCCGGAGAAAAAACACTATATTACATAGCGTAAAATGCACGTTTCCTAGTGAATGTGGATTTGTAATTAACCGATATCTTTTAAATTCTGAATGTTTTTAGAGATATTTGAGGTGAGCTTATGGCCGAAAATTCAGAGCTCTAGACGGCCGGCTATAAAACGCCGGAGAAAAAACACTATATTACATAGCGTAAAATGCACGTTCCCTCGGGAACGTGGATTTGTAATTATCCGATATCTTTGAAATTCTCACGGTTTTTAGAGATAATTGAGGTGAGCTTATTGCCGAAATTTCAAAGCTCTAGACCGACGGCAAAAAAAACGGCCGGGGAAAAACTCTTTTGTACATAGCGTTAAATGCACGTTCTTTCGGGAACGTGGATTTGTAATTATCCGATATCTTTGAAAATCTCATGGGTTTTAGAGATATTTGAGATAAGCTTATGGCCGAAATTTCAGAGCTCTAGACCGCCGGCAAAAAAAACGCCGGAGAAAAAACACTATATAACATAGCGTAAAATGCACGTTCCCTCGGGAACGTGGATTGGTAATTGTCCGATAACTTTAAAATTCTCATGATTTCAGAGATTTTCATGGGGAACGTGCATTTTACGCTATGTAATATAGTGTTTTTTCGCCCGCGTTTTTTTTTGCCGGCGGTCTAGAGCTCTGAAATTTCGGCCATAAGCTCACCTCAAATATCTCTACAACCATCAGAATTTCAAAGATATCGGATAATTACAAATCCAAGTTCACTAGGGAACGTGCATTTTTCGCTATGTAATATAGTGTTTTTTGTCCGGCAGTTTTTTTGCCGGCGGTCTAGAGCTCTGAAATTTTGGCCATAAGCTCACCTCAAATATCTCTAAAAATCACGAGAGTTTCAAAGATATCGGATAATAACAAATAAACGTTCCCGAGGGAACGTGCATTATACGCTATGTATTAGAGTGTTTTTCCCCGGCGTTTTTTTCCGGCGGTCTAGAGCTCTGAAATTTCGGCCATAAGCTCACCTCAAATATCTCTAAAAACCATGAGAATTTCAAAGATATCGGATAATTACAAATCCACGTTCCCGACGGAACGTGCATTTTACGCTATGTAATATAGATTTTTTTGGCTGGCGGTTTCTTTCCCGGCGGTCTATAGCTCTGAAATTTCGACCATAAGCTCACCTCAAATATCTCTAAAAACCATGAGGATTTCAAAGATATCGGATAATTACAAATCTACGTTCCCGAGGGAACGTGCATTTTACGCTATGTAATATATTGTTTTTTTCTCCGGCGGTTTTTTTTCCGGCGGTCTAGAGCTCTGAAATTTCGGCCTTAAGCTCACCTGAAATATCTCTGAAAAACCATGAGAATTTCAAAGATATCGGATAATTACAAATCCACGTTCCCGAGGGAACGTGCATTTAACGCTTTATATTACATTATTTTTCCCCGACGGTTTTTCCTCACCTAAATATCTCTAAAAACCATGAGAATTTCAAAGATATCGGATAATTACAAATCCACGTTCCCAGGGGAACGTGCATTTTACGCGTTGTATGATAGAGTTTTTTCCCCGGCGATTTTTTTTTGCCGGCGGTTGAGAGCTCTGAAATTTCGGCCATAAGCTCACCTCAAAAATCTCTAAAAACCGTGAGAATTTCAAAGATATCGGATAATTACAAATCCACGTTCCCTAGGGAACGTGCATTTTACGCTATGTAATATAGTGTTTTTTCTCCTGCGTTTTTTTTGCCGGCGGTCTAGAGCTCTGAAATTTTGGCCATAAGCTCATCTCAAATATCTCTAAAAACCTTGAGAATTTCAAATATATCGGAAAATTACAAATCCACGTTCCCTAGGGAACGTGCATTTTACGCTATTTATAATAGAGTTTTTTCGCCGGCCGTTTCTTTTGCCGGTAAACTGTGCTTGAAAAGAATGCTTTTTTTTGGTAATCCACTGTACTGAGATTTCTGATATGCCATGTGATGGTGAAGGCGTGTTTGTCTGGTCTATAATATGGAGTGACATAGCGACTTAATATTGATATCAACATGTACTAGGTTTGTATTTTCACCATTTATAAAATTGAGAGTCACAAATACCAAATACTGTTCAGATGGGATTCCACCCGAAGATAGAGTCTTTATAAAGTATTAAAACTACAGTGTAGTTGTTTATATACGCGCATTGTCATTTGCACATTCCTTTAAAACTCTTGGCTCTATCTGATCTGCAGCTTTATGTGGATTTTAGTTTAGTTAGAGTTTCTTAACACCTTTTGTAGTAACATTTAAGGAGAACAGAGATTCATAAGGGCTATTATCCTGATCTGGATACACAAAACTAGAATCATTTCATGTTCGTGTAATCCCAATAAGTATTTCCTGCTAAGTGTTTTTATCTTTTTCAGTTTTGAAAGTAGGGTATTTTTTGTATATTTTTTCATGTGCCTATAGAGTCTGTCGCGTATTTTTTTTCACTTTTTTAAGTCTGAGTTTAACAATGGCAGATTAGGTTTGCCAGAAACAATTTTACTTGGCATTTGTTTATTTACAAGAGTATTTAGAGCTATCACTATATTGAAAGCAACCCAAAGCTTCTGAACATTCATATTGTCTCTATTATTCAAATTAAAAAGAAAAACGAATCTGTCTTTGTATGTATCCAGTTTGTCTTATGTAACAGAAGGGTTTTGATTGATTCTGGTAGTTGATAGTAATAGAGATTACTGTAACCTTGAATGACATTCGTTGTTTCAGCTAGCGATGGATTTGACAAAAAGAGAACAATGCACTTCATGGTAGTATCTTGTACGCTAATTGTCTGGCTTAATGAATAAATATCTGAAAACTGTAAGAGTTTGTTACATTCTTCTGGGCGTGGAACTCGAGTATCAACAAATTTTTGCCATCTAATTTCTATTAAGTTAAATGTAGAATGAGTGGTAAGGGTTAACATATGCATTCTAATTCATCAATGCATGCAAAATCTCTATGAGGTCTGTATGCACTTCAGACAAGCACTGAAGCAGGTCTTTTTTACTTTACCTGTTTTTGTTTTATTTTAAACCAGATAATTTAATATGTAGATTCAAGCTCCACAGGAGAATGACTTTAAAATTTTGTTAGAATTAAGAACAAAAAACCAGCTCTTGTTTTACATTTTCTGTCATTTATATAAACATCATAGTCTTATGGAAAACAGATTCGTTCCCCAGAACTACATCAGGTTTTACAGTAGCTAGCACTGAACGATACAAATTTAGTTTAAAAAGACAGTTTACGGTGTTAACTTTAAAGTGTTGCGCTCATTTGGATTTGGAAGACGGAAGTGTGTTGTGTCTCTGTGATAGATATATATGAAAAGGGAGCTTTGAAAGCCACCGAACACGACAAATATGAAAATATTGCAGGCTCGATTTGATTCAGCCTGTTTTTGGGCAGTAATGGAAATGCGTATTACTGCCCACGCTGCCTAGCCGTGGGTTGAGTGCAATCCAATATTTTACATCAATAAAAAGTACAATTTTGATCCATTTGATGCTAAAATGGTATGCATATGGCGGTGAACATGGAACCTTCAATGCGGTATTTTCAGATTAATACATGTACCATCCCATGTTTTAGCGGCGTATTGTCCCCAGATAAAAGAACGGGTTTGTCCTAAACGAGGAAACAATGGGTGGAACTTAACAAAATAGAATTCTGACAGGGGATCTGAGAATATAAATCGCGCATATCACAGACAACGTAAAAGTTCAAAATTAAAAAGCAGGAAGTATATCTTTGAGGTGATTGATAATTGAATTGAATCTTTTTTGGCTGGGATATTGAAAACACCTTTCTATGAACTAGCCGAGATATTTAAAACAAAAGAAATTTTTGAAATACTATTGACATAGTACATAAATAATGCTCAACGACTTTCAAAGGTCGTACCTGATAACAGCACTGATTGAATGTACGTTGAGACTTTTAACAGACGCCACACGGCATAAACAACGCTACTGTGATATTGAAATAAATGAAAAGGAAACTTTGAGAGCCACAATCTGTGGTTTCAGTTTATAGTTTTGTACTGTTTATGAACTGGTGTGCTGCAATGTAACGGTAATGTAAGTGTGTAGATGAGTTTTCAGAACTCTCTGATGAAAACGAATGATCTGGTTGTACTATATTTACACTTCAACTTTATCCCCTACGATAAAGTCTTATTCTTCTAACGAATCATAATTTCTAATGGTAAACAGAGTGACTTATTAGTTTGAAAGGCGTGGCTATTATAGAACCGTTCACAATTTTTTTGTGCTTTGCACAATGTTTTGACGAGTGACGTCGTCGAGCAGGCACGTTTTGGCATGAGTCGCAGCGAAAAAGCGTGCAGTCACTCACTTTGTAGTCAACGTGGCTGTTCAAACAGCAATTCGAAAAAACCTTAATATCGCACATTCTTTTCAACAATTTCTGTATTGAGTGTGTTTCTGTATTAATGTGTTTAAATATAAGAATTGAATCGATATTAATTTTGATAGTTTTTATTCGGGTATAAAAACAGTTAGATTGTTGAAAGTATGCGAGAAGCCTTCGGGCTTTACACCCTTTAAAAAAACCAACTGTTTTCCATATCCAAATGAAAACCATCAACTATCTATTCATTCCTTAAATGAAGAAAAAAATGTGTGTGAACAGAAAAGGATGATTCAAAAAGTGGTAGTTCACAATTGAAAGATTGCGACGGTTGACTTGATTGATCGCAATGGAACTGGTACGTAAAAGAATTCATAACCTAGGTTAAATAAAAAATATTAAGAGCCAGATATTTGGTGAATTAGTATAAAATCCTAAATCATTGCTTTCTGTGAAACGAGAGGATAACAGTAAAAAAAGTCAACACCATTTCTTAACCTAATCCAACCCTGTGTAATTCTCAGAATAATTACACCGCAAATGATATCACTAGAATGAAAAAGGTTATCCAGACGTGCTCAAACAGTAAATATGCTTAATCAAACCGACGACTTCCTTTAGACTATAAGGTCTGATTATTGTTATGCATGTAGCTTTTTCAGACATGTTTTCCACGTTTTTCTATATAAATAAAAATTCACTTATCAAATAGATAAATCTGGGATTTTGTTTTTTTCTGTCTAACACTTTATCTGAATTGGCTTAATTTAATCCATCTTCTTAACTTGAATAAGCTGTATTATCAGGTGACATTCAGTTATCAACATATTCCTTTCGCGCATTAATTTTTACTGACATGAGTTCATTGTACAATTACTAAAGGATATCAGACAATGCCAATAACATAATCCGCTGACATTTCAAATATAATTTGAGAAATAATAATCATTCTCGCCCAGATAAAAAGTGTAGAAATGTATTCGTTTTTGGCTAAAATAACGTTAGCTTGCTCGGTTAGGCAAATAATGGTCTAGCAATATTATTCCAGACTGAAATTATATACTTTTTTACACCAAGTCTCCCAAATTCACGTTTAATGTATCTAAGACAATAAATGTATCATATAAATGCTAATAAATTGAAGTAATATGGTTCTAGTATTTTGAGGCGAGTAGTCGAAATTATGTCGGGTTTCTTATAAATTCGATAAAGCCATTCCATTATTTACAATATTGGAGACCCTTTTAAAGGATTTTGTTTCAAAATAAAATGTGGAGGCTTTTCTGAATTGTTTAAAGCATAAAAATACACAATTGCACATGGCGATAAATATTGAAATTAGAAAGTCACAACATATTAAGACAAATATTTTTCAAAATCCTTTTCATTCACATTTCAAGAATTATCTCTGGGAAACATTTGTCTAATACGTGATAAGAAAGAAAATTATGTATGACACATCAATCTGTTTTATATTTTTGATAAGGCATTATCTCACAATTTAATGAAGTTATTGTCAGTTTTGCTTTTATCCGATTAAATACAATGTTCAGTACTTTTTATTTCAAAATATTATGAAGGCAGAAATGTGTGTTAAAAGAGATTCTTTCGAGTATAAGAGATTTGCAAAGTTTCAATTATTTGATCGTTTGGACTCAGAGATAGATCTTACTGTTATATTGATTATCAAATAGATCGATTGCAAACTGTCATTTTATGCCATTCATAAAAAAGTAACTTTAAAATGGTTTTAATTGTTTCTATTATCATAAATATAAAATATGCCTTAAGGCCTAAAATAAAATATTGTTTGTTTCCCCATCCACGACCGACCCGAAAAAAATCGGCGCGACCCGAAAAATTTTATCGCCGAAACCTAAATAATTTTTTTTTTATTTGGTACTAAAACCTGGAGACGAAAAAATGCATTTATTTGTAACCAGTTTCATTACGAATCCGGATGACTTGGCCTTTTGCAGAAAGGCATTCATCTACAATTATTATCATGCAAACTTGGTACATACTCAAATTTTATAGTTTTGTAATTCTCCTTGGAGTTATTTTATATGTGGATCATTCTTCGAAAAACTTTCAAATAAAAAATATTTTGACCTACCTACCTACCCATACTTCATTTTCCTGGGTCGGGATGGGGAAACAAAGAATAATTTAAGTCTGGCCTAATACGTTTCTGTTCTTGTTGTTGTGTGTGGAGATTTCGAGTTTTTTTTGCCCTTACAGTAGTGCTTAATTAACATTTTATCGTTTAACCTATTAAATATTTGAAAATACAGTGTATGTGGTGATAAGTTGACTTTTCACTGAACATATGACTTAAAAAGATATATCGCTCGTGGAAACATCTAACCGAACACATCAATTGGTAATATTTGCAATAATCTTGTTTAATTTTCTATCAAGTGTTATTAGGATGTAATACAAAAATTCAAATTACCGTCACCCCTATAGAGCCAACATTGCATATATGCACGTATGTAAGAATGTGAAAACTAGAATAGAATTAAAAACGAAAGTCAAATGTAAAACGGAGGCATCGGCTTTTTCTGAACAAACATTTGATGTACTTTTCGTCCAAACAAATGCAAAAATGGGAAATTGGGATTTCTTTCAATTTTATTAGCGACTTGATCCGTTTTATGCCTTGAATTCTTCGTAGGAGGCACACACTTTTTTTTCTAAATTTAAACTCTGTTGATGATGCGAGACTTTGATAAGTTTCATAAGATTCAATAAGGTGAGTAGCATATTCTCGAACCCAATAAACCTCAACATTTATCAAAACATCAAGTTCTGTTTTCTGGTCGTATAAAAATTTTATACATTTCATAAAAAAATCTGTTTTAATAAAATGTGCTTTATTGAACAATTGTTTTAAAATTACCCTTTACTTTCTTTTAACAACAAAGTGATATATATTGCATCCAAGTTGTTAACTCATTTATTATGGGTCTTTTACAATGCCCTCAACATGGGAGATCATGATTGTGTATTGGTAATTCAATTGTGTAATTGTTGTGTCACTTTCAGATATATTGATTACCATGATATAGACAAGAATGGAATTCCGCGCGTTAAGATGGGGTCATTGCCTCAGTTACTGACAGATAAATTCGGTTATCACCCACACTTTCCGCTTTGCGATAAGCGATGCATTATCAAAAAGTGTTGGACGCTTTAACAACTTTAGAACGTTTATTAGATTACGCAAGTACAAAGGTATTAAAACATTTAACATATGTTTCATATGTAACATATGTAATAAATTTGCTTCATTTTGAAAGTATATAGCATACTAGCAAATTTAAATATGCATATCGGAAATTATCCATGAGAACACATGGTGGTATAGTAATAGCTCACTTAACTAGTGACCGCCTGAGCCGAAAGATAGGTTTCCGAAAACCGTTCAATAGGTTTATTTTTAAAATAAATATTAAACAAACATTACAATTTAGATATATAAGAGTTATTAATTTATTGATATTCAAATGACATATGACTTATTCCAAGCACATGAAATCAACATTTGGTGTGCTCTATTTAGAAAAAAATTGTTTCTTGAAAACTTGTCTTAGGCAAAATGTTCCCTAATAAAAGAGGATACAGGAAAATATGTCTATTTTAATTGAAATAATTCCTCAGTGTTTGAAATTTGTATTTCCTTTTACAAAACACAAACGAACCTCACTTGCAACTCAGCATGATTGTCACAATTCAGAATAAAACAAGATAGCTCAGTTACAAATCACGTCTCGTGTTTATTACATTTCAGAGTCTAAACTTAAATTGAATTATACTTATTATGTAGCTTGAGGAAGAATAACTTTATGCATACCGCCATATGCAAACCATCTTTTTGGATATAAGCAACATACATGCTGTGGTTGATACAGTCAATATAATTATTTATATATTTTTACTGTTCCAACAACCTATCCTCTTTGCATTTGGTGAATGGATTACCTCGCTTTTAACACAAACTAATTTTCTATATAGATAGACAGTGAGGACGAGAGTGCAAATAGTCCAGGGTCAGGAGATAGTGTATGATGAGGACCATAGAAACATTTTTGTAAGTTCGTGTCCAGTCCATCGTGGTCAATCAAAGGGTTCAAGTAATTCTGCTAAAAAAGCCATTCATGAAACAATTCACGGGCAACTTCTTTGACTCTTTAGCCAGAACGATAGAAATGTTCCAGGTACAAGAAAAATTCAGTGTTTGGACAAGAGAATTAGAGAAAAAATATATCTTAGTACACACCACTACTGGCTTCAAGTGTTTCGTTAATTGTTTGCGGGGAGTCTTATTTAAAATTGATATTCATCTAACCCATACTCTCTTTTCCCACTATACCGCTTGGCTGCGTTAGGAGGCTGTGTTTTTTGAATGTTGTGATTCCTGATTTAAAAAATTACTTTTTAAGGATATATGTATTGATATTTCCTATCGTATATTATTTTCCTTTTTCTTAACAATGCTATAATTGTAGATAACTCTATAATATTCTAACTCTACATAATGTATTTCAACTTTTTTAAAAGATGAAATATTCATTTAATGCTGATTTGTTTCAGAAATTAAGACACTGACAGAAATAAGGAAAGATCACTAACTGATTTATAGTCATAAATTTTACCAAAGACGTGGAAATTTGACAAATTCCTTGGTTTAATTATTCATTTACAAATCTTGACGACAACAGTAAACATGAATCCTAGGAATTATCAATTAGGCGACATCTTACTTCCGTTAACTACGGCAATAACAAGAAAATGCTATTTATCATAATATGCTTACTGTAAATTTACTTAACACTACGTATAAGATAGAAATAATATGTTATAAACTTCCGTTTTACTCGAAAACAAAGTCTTGTCATCGTGTTTCAAATAGTTTAGTATTTAACATGTTTAGTTTTCATGAATATTTTTACGACCAAAAGGTGTGATGCTGTTGCAAGGGTTGTAAGACTAAAAAAAGAACAGACGAAGAATCTTAGTTAATATTTAAATAAATTATGTTTTAAACAATGTTAAGTTTGTTTTCAAAATAAACTTTATAATTGATATTTAATCGCACACCATAAGCGCATTTATTTAATATTTTACGTTGTCCATTTCTAGCCTGAGTGTAGGAATAGGTGAACTTGGGAAAAAGTTCTTTTAAGTTCGATTGCAATAATTTTTACCCCAAAATAGCTCTCATTCGGTTCAAGCACAGAACAAACCCTAGATCTTTCTAACAGTGCACCGTTAAGTTCCATTTCACTCAGGCAAGAAATGGTAGATAAGATCGTAGATAATGGCTCTCTACAGGAAAAACAAGAATTTGTTGTCACTAATTCTTAAATAAAACGAAAGATATATTCTATAATTGCCAATTGTTTTTGTTATATGGGATTAACAAGAACTTTAAAGCCTGTTAAAGTAGAGAGTCACACTGTGAACTTCTTTGATCGATGTTAATTATTTAGCCTAAACATTACGGAATAAAAACATATTGAGCTGGCTTCTCTCACTAATGGAAACTTTTTTATAATTACGTTATTTACATTTGTTCATGTTTTATGATTTACATTCTACGGGTTTCTCCCGTAATTATCGAAAATGTTGGACGCAAATGATACTTGAAATAATTACCGAGACAGTTTTTAAATGGATGTGTTGGTTTTCTTATTCATTTTTCTAGAAGAAGCGATTTCCTACAATCGGACGTCTTCATTACAACGACTTGATTTCGTCGAGAAAAGTTGTTGTTCTTTGATGCATTTTAATGTTGTTGTCATGAATTTCAGTTTCAACACAGGGTGCAACTTTTCAAACTTCTTAAAAATAAATACCAGTAGTTAACATTCGAGATGTGTATAACCATCAAAAGAAAAAAAACTAGAGTAGCACTAATGGAAGACATATCATTGCTCTGACACGGTAACTTGGATAGTCTACAAATTTAAAACACTCTATTAAGGTTTATATGGAATATGTCATGATTGTAAATGTAACACATGATGCAGCCAATATGCGCGATTATTTTTAGTAAACATATATTGATACTAAAGAGAGCGTGTCTGTCCAAACAACCGCCTCTTCAATCACACAATCAGGAGTTTAAGTGCATGCTAGGTTATGTTCATTTCATTTAGGTTTATATTTTTATCATCGGGAAAAGGTTTTAATTTTTAGACTTTACAAGCTTTCAGTCCATTATGTTAGTTTTATAGTACTCAGGTTCGTAGAATATTCTTTACAGAAATAATGTAATGTGGTTTAAATAATTTCGTCTGAAAGCAAGCGTCAAAATATTGTAAATGATAGAAAACATGACATTTACATGAAAAAGATTTTTTTTTTACTGGAATGCACTTGGCCTAGTATTTTATATGCATAGAATAACAAATTTTGGCTATTTTGTGTTCATTTCAGTTCGATGCAGTTCTATAAAAAGCACAAAGGCCAACCAAATATTCATTTGAAATTTACAGCAGCGCTATTTGTGCAGTGTTGCGGTCGTATAAGTCTCCACCTTCATATAGTAAGTACTGTTATCAGTAAAATAACCCGTTACAAATGTCGTGCAGTGATGATAACGTATATCAGGGCTATCCGTTTAACCTATTTTGGGGTTGTCCCTGTTAGCTCAATTTGTTGCGTCGTGAAGGTTTTCAATTGAGCAAATATACATTCACCTGTCATGGTGAATAGGCCTGAACCCAGCTATTAGCCGAAAATGTTTCATTCAAAAGCAAACAAACTTAAAAAACACCATACGCTCAAGAAATTTTCAAGTAACTAAGATGGGAATATAATGGCCATACTGATATCCGAGCATTTGGAGTCAACTCAGCAAGCGCACTATGGCATAAATTTAAGAAACTGATCAAGCGTCTGTGTTCTTTATAATATTTCACATACTAAGCTTCTAAATCCACATGAAGCAACTATAATTCATAAGAGGTTAACAATGTAGTCAGTACTGATATCAGTAAAATAACAGACGAATTTATCTATTTATTTTTTATTGATTTTTGAGCTTTACTTTCCTAGGATTGTTAAATTAAAAAGAAGGAGACAAAGTCCATTTTCCTGAATAAGATCTGCAGTTTTACCTTTTTAATATACAATCGTCCGACTTGTCTTTATTCTAGAGCTGCATTATAATTCTATTCAGCATCTTGGTTGCTATTATAACCCCTATCGAAATTTATAGACACCATCAAATCTAATGAATCGTTTGTCAATGGATCTAAGTGTTTGATTTTGTCTGAGATATTTATTGTGCCGCTTATCGACATCATCTAATAAGAAACTGATAGATAAGATTTTCAAAGTTAAACTGATATGCTGTCGTAAATATCTATTTGTCAACTCAGTGAAATTGAAATAAAACAAATTATACAAAATAAAGTGTAATTGTTCTCTGATTTTTAAGTGTTTCATATTTTCCAACACGTAAAGCAAGTATCGTGTATTTTTGTGTATAAAATGTCCTATATTTATTCCACAAGTTTTATTAAGGGGGTTGTGTTTGAATATACATAATTCGAACAATGACAAATACAAGAGAGAAAAAATCAGCACCACAAAAAATTAATTGAACTATTGTTTAACATGGAAGACTCAGTAATTCGATATTTTTTGTCGAGAAACAGAGACTATTGAATCAAGGGAATACAATGATGATGGCACAATGGCCAAGAGGCCAATTAAAAGCTAAGACGAACTACATAAGTAATGGTATCTGTCACCTTTATTGGTGACGTGAATATTTTATTTTGCCTAGGACAATAGAAAAAAATAATAAAACGAAGAAAAAAGATTGAAAATGTATAAAAATGTGGTTTATAATATACCTTTAAATACCAATTTACTGGTAACTTAAAAGGACATTCATTTGCAACAACCGACCAGGTTTCGAATGGTCATAATTACATAAGTTTGAAATAATGATGGATCTAAACAGAGAGATAACTTGCTCACGTCATCCTGGCAAGGATTCCTTCAAGCATGACAGTGTTATCAGTTTCGGACACGTTTAAAAGACAATTTGGACAGAACATAGCGTCCATTTTGAAACTGGTTATTGTAATACCATAAAAACCATGCTCACTTGTCCTCTCTACTTTTCGGCTGTGTTGAGAGGCTTTGTCTTCTGGCTGTTGCCATTCCTTATATTATGCATTTCACTTGTTTTAGAAAAAGGAAAGGACAGGAACTTATAAACTTTTGTAGAATGATTCTGTACAGAAAACTCTACGTTGATTTGTCTATGATATTGAAAGGAAACATTATTACAAATGAAATATTCTATTGCAAATGAAATAAAATAAGCATTATGTATTTCAATTGAGGATGAAAAGCTTAACATTTCGTAGCTCTGTGAGATCAAGCTTCAGTATTATTGTGCATGCTTTCAAGATGCTGAATGTAAAAATTACCATGTGTTTGTGTTTACAAACACAGTGTTTTATCAGTTAGACACACTGTCAAAATTTTCTGTCAGACAGGCTAAACTTTTTCTGAGAGTCACCTTTAAAATTCCTACTTCACCTAGTTTCAGATGAAATATTTTGAAGGCAAACAATGTACATTTCTGAAAATTTTGTTCTCCTTTTTGTCAATTGTTTGTTGTGCCTTATTTGAAATTGATATTCTAATAAACACACTCTCTTTAATAAAAAAACCTTTCTTTTCTACATTTTCGCTGCGCGTGGAGGCTGTATTTTCCGTGTGGCGATTCCTGATATGCATAATTTACTGTTTTATTAAATAGGGGGATTAAACGGTTTTCTTTATAGCAGATTCGTTCTGATGATAGAATATCTGCAAATGGCATACTGTAACACTGTTCACTTAAACCTGGAATAACTTCCGCTGTCTCAGCTCGGGATGGATTTGAGAGAACAACGAGATTTGCATTTCTTGTAGCATCTTGTATGTTCAAATTGGGACTTATCATCGTGGACAGTTATCTGCATTTTTCGTTTAATCAAACCGACGGCTTCCTTTTCATCTTCAAGTATATAAGGTCTAATTATTATTTTGCCTACATTACTCATTTTTCCCAAATTAAATAAACAAATCTGAGATTTTTTCAGTCAAACACTTTTTCTGAAATGGCTTAATTTAAATCATGATGTAAAATTAACTAAGCTGTCTTATCATGTGACAGTCAATTATCGCCATCGTCCTTTCAGACATATTTAACTGAGGTGTTTCAGACAGTAAAAATAACATAATCCGCTGGCATTTGTAATATCATCGTTTCTAGTAAGTTTGATAGAGCCGCCATTTTACCCTTTACGATGTTTCAGAATAAAATAGGGAGTCGTTTTCGAATTGTTGAGAAGGTAACAACGCTTAAAATTACAAAAATGAACAATGTGATAAAAATTGAAATGAGAATGTCACAGCATATTACGACAAATAGGTTATAAAATCCTTCGCGTTCACACTAATTATATATGGGAAGCCTTGTCTTATACGTAAATGGAAAGTAGATAATAGATGTCACAACAGTTTTATGTTTTGTGGTGTTGTTAAGTTATTATCTCACAATTTAATTAAGCTATTGTCTCGACGGTTATCCTTCCGTCCTGTTAAATACAGTGTCCATTACTATTTATTTCAAGATATTATAAAATCAGAAAAGTTTCTAAGAGAGAAATTCTTTCGAGTATTAGATATTTGTAGAATAATTACATTGTTCTGACTCAGAGATAATCCATACTGTTTTCATGATCATATATTGCAAACGGCAAAGAAATGCAACATTTAGTAGAAAAGTTTCTTTTAAAAATACTTTTAATAGTTTCTATTGCCCAATTTATAATTTATGTATTTCTCTGTTTGTGTTTTTATTTTGCTGTGAAGAGAGATGGTGTTTTCTGGGTTTGACCGTTTTTGTTTAATAAGTGTTTATTTAACCTTTTTATTTTGTTTTTTGCATTAAATCTATTCAACGTTTTAAAATAAGTTTTGATAAGTTGACTTTCCAATGTACGTAGAGTACTGTGAACGTTTAATGTTACAAAATTTGCGTCTATCGTGCGTCCGTCTATCGTGTATCGTGCGTCCGTCTAACGTAAACTGTGAATCCGTCTAACGTGCATCGTACGTCCGTATATCGTGTATCGTGCATCATGCGTCTTTTTCTTTTGTCGTTCAACGTGAACAAGTACTTGCATATGTATATTCATATGATTAAATTTCGACCATTTATCTAATATTTTGATAGCATTTTTAAATTTTAAAAAATCTCGTACACAAACTATATGAATCGGTAGTATCGTGTATCGTGCTTCTACCGAGTATCGTGCGTCCGTCTATCGCGTATCGTGCGTCCGTCTTTCGTGTATCGTGCGTCCGTCTATCGCGTATCGTGCGTCCGTCTATCGTGTATCGTGCGTCCGTATATCGTGAATCGTGCGTTTTGTTTGTAACCTTAAACGTTTACAGTACTGTATGATTAAAAATATATCGTTATCGGAAACATTTAACCACACACGTCAATTAGTCCTTGCAAGCTTAATTTAATATAGACTGTTCTATGGCTATAATGCAAATTCAAATTACTGTCACCTGTGTCTAGCCAAGTTAGATTAAATGCAGTCTTGTAAGAATGTGAACAACTTGATTTGAATTATAAGCTCAAGACAACTGTAAAACGGAAGCATCAGCATTTCATGAAAGAACATTGTTTGTGCTTTCTGTCGGATGCCTCGTAGAACGCATTTTGATCTAAATCAATATCAACTTAAATTGTTGTGGATCTGAGACACTGATGAATATAAGTTTCATAAAGATTAGTAGCATAATTTCGAACCCAATTAACCTGAAAATTTACCAAAGAAATCAGGTTCTATTCCTTATCGTGAAAATACAAACGGTTCATATGAGTTTTCTTTTATAATTGAATGTGGGATGTTTTAAGATATCCTTTAAACTACTGTCACACTAGGACGGCGTTCCCGCGGCGTTCTCAAAATATTCCGAAACGCCGTAAAACGCTGTGGGAACGCCGTAGGAACGCCGTAGCATCGCCATAAAACGCTGTGCAATCGCCTAGAACGTCGAGTGATGGCATTTGTGTTTTGTTGCAAATTACAAACGCCGTGAGATCGCCATTCTTATGAAAACGCTGTAGGAACGCCGTGCAATCGCCGTAGGAACGCCGTACGATCGTCCAGAACGCCGCGAGAACGCCGTGAGCACGCCGTGAGGTCGCCACGGTTGTTGACGGAGATTGCATGGCGTTCATATGTTAACGGACGACTTATATCCAGTGATCAGGGGGTAAATGTAAAAGTCGGGTGAAAATGTTCATTGATACCAGACTATAAACCCATACCTTTACCTTTTACCTTTCAAATAAAATGACGTCAATTTATTAAATACCTGTGTTTTTTATTTATAATGATAATAAGTAAAAGATGAAATTGATTTCCTTTTTACATACTTTGTTTGGCCCTTTTCCCTTTTCCCTTTTCCAACTTTCTTCTGAGGCATGACGTTGACTCTTCAGAGATCTGTTCAAGAATGAAATATTTTGAGCCTAGACAAGCTGTGAAGGCGCCGGGAGATCGTAGTACCAACGCCTTGAGCGCAGTAGGAACGCCGTGAAGACGTAGTGCATCGCCTACAACGTAGAAGGAACGCCGCGGGATCGCCGTCTAATCGTGACCAAACGCTGTGATGTCGCCACAAGCTCGCCGTGCAAGCGCCGCGGCATCGACATGAACGCCGTGAAAACGTCGTGAAAACGCCAACAGGTGGCGTTTTCATAAAAAAATGTAAAATCGACAGCGATCTGATGGCGTTTTGAGAAAAAGTCAGAACGCCACAGAAACGTCGTAGAAACGCCATAAGTGTGACACTAGCCTTACTTTCTTGCAGCGACAGTCACATATATTGCGTCCATGAAGTCAAAGAAGTTGTTTTCTCAATTATTATGCGTTTTGAACAGTGCCCCCAACACGGGAAATCATGATTTTGTATTGGTAATTTAATTTTGTAATTGTTGATTCACTTTCAGATAAATTGACTGCCATGTTATAGACAAGAATGGAATTCCGCGCGTCAAGAAGGAGTCATTGCCTCAGTTACTGACAGATATATTCGTTTGTCAGGAATGATTGTAATTGTCTGTGTTATTATATATGTATATTTAATATATATATATATATGAAATCATACATTCATGTATAATAATTGTAATGATTAGAGTAAAATTGTTTTAATCACGCAGATTGATTCACTGACAATTTTGCTAGACATAGATAATGTCATTTTGTGAAAGTTTTAACATTTAGTGAAATTGTGATTTTAAGACGTTTTGAAGACGTTTTGGTCCTATGTAAAATTGTATTATAGCTTGTAACCATTGTGTTGTCAAATATAAGGTAAATATAAAGGGGTCGGTTTCAACTTTTGGAACAAGAAGTTGTTTAACAGCAACTAAGACGTTGTGTAAATACAACACTGGCTGGCTTAAGATAGATAGCGAGGCCAACTGGCTGGCTTAAAGTAGTTAGCGAGGCCAATATTTGTGCTACCGAAAGGTTTCCGCGTTCTCTGTGTGAGCTTGCTCCTCAGAGAGGTTACTTAGTACGTAGTACAATAGTAGTGTTGTAACACAAATAGCTGAATCTGATATACAGTGTACGGTTCCTTCGACTGCTGCCGTAGTCTCTTACGAAGCCCAGCTTCTCTGAGAAGGCAGCATAGATCGAACAATCTGTTGTCAAGATTCCTAGAGTTTATAGGAGTTGGAACTCCATACAGCTGGAATTCATAGTTCCAACATAAAAGTAGTGGCTTACGTCCACAGAGTTGAAGCTGCTCAGTAGATAGCTCATAGATATAGTCCATAGAAAGTCGTGGCTTATAAAGAAACTTGTTGAGACCAAAACGTCTGTGATCAACTCTAATTAGTTTTCAATAAAAATCATTTTAAATCACATAGCTCAACATTTCATTTCAATCATATAAGCAAAGTAGCTTGAGAAAAATTACTATATAGTTGGTATATAAACCACAGTCTAAGGCATCGCCACCTTGTTAACAAACCCTTTTATATTGTTCAAAGCTAAAAGATTGAACAGTCTTCAATAAAGACATAGGTTCTCTCGGTAGCTCTTGACAAATTGGGGGCTCGTCCGGGATAGTTAACAGAAGGTATCATCAGCTGTACTTTGTCAACTATATAGCCATAAATGGATTACGAAAAGTGGATAACGTTAGGCGAAAGGCTGGGGTTGAAAGGCTCAGAGCTTTCAACATACGTTGAAAAGAAGGAGGCTGAGTACCATGAAAGAGAAGAACGTGCTCAGCGACGTGAGATGGAACGTCTTGAACGCGAAGCGCAAATTCGCAGGGATGAGCAAGAACGTGAAGCCCAAATTCGCAAGGAAGAGGCACTACTTCAGAAGGAGCAGCTAGAATTTGAAGCTCAACGTCTAGAACGTGAAGCGCTTCTTCGGAAAGAGCAGCAAGAAATCGAAGCTCGACGTCTTGATGAACAACGGCGATACGAGCTAGAGATGAAAGATAGAGAGATGGAGCTTCTCCGTCTAAAGGCTGAGTTAGGTGACAAGGCTGCATCAACAACAGAGTTTGTGAACAGCAAGTCTTTGCGACCTAAGCTGCCGAAGTTTGAAGAGTCCAAAGATGATATGGACGCTTACATAGAACGTTTTGAACGCTTTGCCAAGAGCCAGAAGTGGGATGAATCGACATGGGCTGTGAGTTTAAGCTCACTATTAACTGGCAAAGGTTTGGAAGTGTATACAAGCATGCCTCCAGAAGAGGCCAACGATTACACAGCATTAAAGAAGGCTGTGTTGAAACGCTATCAGCTGACCGAAGAGGGGTTCAGGCTGAAGTTCAGAGATAGCAAGCCATTACAGGGCGAAACTGTATTCCAGTTCATTGCAAGGCTGAGAAGATATTTCAATAGATGGACAGAGATGGCAGAAATAGAGGATACGTACAAAGCTCTGTCAGATCTCTTGATAAGGGAACAATTCATTCAAAGTTGTTCTCAGGACTTGGCTCTGTTCATAAAAGAAAGAATGCCAAGATCGGTCGAAGATGTGACCAGGCTGGCCGAGCAATATATAAGCCCATGGAGGGTCAATTACACACAACAGAAGTTCCAAGCCAAATCATACGCCAAATAAGGCGGCCAAATCAAATGATCAGAATAAGGAGACAACACAAAAGTCTGGCGCAAACAATTCTAGGCCAACGTGCTTCAACTGTAACAAAGTTGGTCATCTTGCACGAGACTGCCGATTTCGCGATGGGTCAAAAGGAAATCAAAAGACTGTGAAAAATGATGAAGGCCGAGCAAATGACAAAAAGGTGTCAGCATTATGCATGCGCGCTTCTATAAGCGAAAATATAGAGAACGGCCAACTAAAGCTAGCAAATGGCGAATCAATGCCAGTCATCACAGGAGCATGTACCATAGAGATGCTAGACGGTGAGCGTAACTTAGACATACGAACAGGGTATGTCGGAGACAGAGAGGTGAGAGTCCTTAGAGACACAGGCTGTGAGCTAGCAGCGGTCCGGAGGGAATTAGTCCGTGATGATCAGTTGTCAGGAAAGCAAATAGTTATGATAACTATCGATGGCCAAGCTAAGACTGTTCCAACTGCTAAAATAATCATTAACACTCCATATTACCAAGGAGAGATAGAGGTCATGGTGCCAAAATCACTCATATGTGATCTTGTTTTAGGCAATATACCTGGTGTGCTTGACAAACCCGACCCAACCTGGACTAAGCATCAGGAAACAAACAACGCCTCTATACTGGAGACAAAAGTTGCTGCAGTCATGACAAGAGCCCAGGCTAAGAAAGCTGAGCAACCGATCAGCGCATTGAATGTCCCAACACCCTCTTGTAGCTCAGAGATCAATGGTGATTCATTGAAACATGCTCAAAAAGAAGACACGTCGTTGAACAAATTATGGTCACACGCGTCGAACAACAAGGAGATGATGACCAAAGGTGGTCATAAATATAGATATGAAGACCGCAAAGGTGTCTTATATCGGATATTTGAACAGAAGAGAGGTTCAAACATAGTTGAGACTATTCAGATTGTAGTCCCAAGTACATTTAGGAAAAGAGTTATGGAGCTTGCCCATGAGTCAATAGTTGGAGGACATCTTTCTGCAAAGAAGACAGAAGACAGAATCATGACAAGCTTCTATTGGCCTGGCATTACTAGTGATGTAACTAGGTTTTGTCGATCATGCGACATATGCCAGAAGACCATTCCAAAGGGAAGGGTAACCAAGGTGCCATTAGGCCAGATGCCTATCATTGATGTTCCGTTTCACAGAGTGGCTGTGGATCTCATTGGACCAATCACGCCAGTATCCGATAGGGGAAATCGTTATATACTGACTGTGGTTGACTATGCAACAAGATATCCTGAAGCAGTAGCGCTACCCAGGATAGAAACAGAGCGAGTTGCTGAGGCATTGCTCGACATATTCTCCAGAGTAGGCTTCCCAACAGAGATGTTAAGCGACAGAGGTTCCCAGTTCACCTCTGATATGATGCGAGAAGTCAATAGACTGGTCTCAGTAAAACAGCTATTCACAACACCCTATAATCCAAAGTGCAACGGATTATGTGAAAGAATGAATGGGGTGTTGAAAGCCATGTTAAAGAAAATGTGCCAAGAAAGGCCGAAAGACTGGGATAGATATTTGTCTGCTGTGCTGTTCGCATACAGGGAAGTTCCACAAGCAAGTACGGGTTTTTCACCATTTGAACTCCTGTATGGCCGAACTGTTAGAGGCCCGATGCAAGCGCTTAAAGAATTATGGACAGAGCAAGAAACACCTGAGGCTAGAAATACATATGAGTTTGTGTTAAATTTAAAGCAGCGTTTAGAAGAAACCTGCAAGGTAGCAAGGGAAAGCCTAAAAGAATCACAGCAGAGCTATAAGCACCACTATGACAAATCTTCTAGACCAAGAAGCTTGAAAGTTGGTGACAAAGTGTTGGTCCTTCTACCAACCAATAATAACAAGATGATGCTTCAATGGAAAGGTCCATATGAAGTGGTGGAGGTAGTCAATAAGATGGACTACAGAGTGAAGGTCGAAAACAGGATAGCCACCTATCACATCAATCTTCTCAAACGGTACGAAGTAAGAACGGACGTTGTCTCCGCAACTGTGGCTATAATTGAGCCAGAGATTGATGACGATTTAGGTGCTGTGGACGACGAAAACCTCCTGCAACTACCAAATGTTACAGCGGGGGAAACATACAAAGATGTGCAAATAAGCAGTGAGCTGTCGCTTGAACAAAGGGACCAGACATTAAAGCTTGTGAAAGAGTTTAGCGACATATTCACGGAACAACCTGGATGCACATCTTTGGCCGAACATAGGGTGGAGCTAACAAGCACAGCCCCTGTACGGGTGAAGCAATACCCAATACCATACGCCAAGAGGAATTATGTGGAAGTAGAAGTACAGGCTATGCTCGAAGCCAATATCATCGAACCAGCCACATCAGAGTATAACTCGCCCATAGTGATGGTGCGAAAGAAGGACGGCAGTAATAGATTTTGCATTGACTTTAGAAAGTTAAATGCCGTCACCAAGTTTGACACAGAACCTATGGGCAATGTTGACGACATAATGGCTAAGCTTACGGCCGACAAGTATTTTACAAAGGTTGATTTAGCCAAAGGCTACTGGCAAATTCCAGTTGCTGAAGACTGTCGTCAATATACGGCATTTACAACGGAGTCCGGAACCTATCAATTCCGAAAAATGCCCTTTGGCATGATGAACTCAGGAGCTACATTTAATCGCATGATGCGTAAATTGCTCGCTGGCTGCCACAATACAGACAACTATGTCGACGATGTTCTGGGGCATACAGTATCTTGGGAGCAACACCTGGACATGTTGAGAGATCTGTTTGCCAGAATTAGAAGTGCCGGCCTAACAGTTAAGCCTTCTAAATGTCTAATAGGCTTTAGCAATATTGGATTTACCGGGCACATGGTTGGCAATGGTATTCTTCAAATGGAAGAAGAAAAGCTGGAGAAAATTCGTCAAGCTGAAGTTCCAGTCACGAAGAGACAAGTTAGGGCATTTCTGGGCTTGGCCAGCTACTACAGGCGGTTTATCCCATCATTTGCTGAGACAGCCGCGCCGCTGACTGATCTCACAAAGAAAGGTCAGCCAAACAAAGTGAACTGGGGCATGGCACAAGACAAGGCCTTTAAGTCACTGAAGGACCAATTAACGCGGGCACCGATTCTCCGTCTGCCTGATTTTGAAAGAAAGTTCATCCTTCAGTGTGATGCTTCGGAGAATGGAATAGGAGCTGCACTGTTACAGCACCATGACGATGGCCTGTTTCCAACTGCATTTGCCAGCAAAAAGTTGCTCTCACGTGAAAGAAACTATTCCGTGATAGAGCGAGAATGTTTGGCAATAGTATTTGGAATACGAAAATTCCAGAAGTACCTATATGGTACACAATTTGTGATACAGACAGATCACAATGCTCTTTCTTACATACAGAAAAGTAAGATTGAGAACAGCAGAATAATGAGATGGGCATTATTTCTGCAAAACTACAATTTCACAATTCAGGCAATCAAAGGTTCAGAAAACTTTCTTGCCGATTATTTAAGCAGACAGTAATCAGCCTTAAAATCATTCATGAAACTTGAAAACGAAAGATCGTTTCCTTAAGAAGGGGGCTATTTGTCAGGAATGATTGTAATTGTCTGTGTTATTATATATGTATATTTAATATATATATATATATGAAATCATACATTCATGTATAATAATTGTAATGATTAGAGTAAAATTGTTTTAATCACGCAGATTGATTCACTGACAATTTTGCTAGACATAGATAATGTCATTTTGTGAAAGTTTTAACATTTAGTGAAATTGTGATTTTAAGACGTTTTGAAGACGTTTTGGTCCTATGTAAAATTGTATTATAGCTTGTAACCATTGTGTTGTCAAATATAAGGTAAATATAAAGGGGTCGGTTTCAACTTTTGGAACAAGAAGTTGTTTAACAGCAACTAAGACGTTGTGTAAATACAACACTGGCTGGCTTAAGATAGATAGCGAGGCCAACTGGCTGGCTTAAAGTAGTTAGCGAGGCCAATATTTGTGCTACCGAAAGGTTTCCGCGTTCTCTGTGTGAGCTTGCTCCTCAGAGAGGTTACTTAGTACGTAGTACAATAGTAGTGTTGTAACACAAATAGCTGAATCTGATATACAGTGTACGGTTCCTTCGACTGCTGCCGTAGTCTCTTACGAAGCCCAGCTTCTCTGAGAAGGCAGCATAGATCGAACAATCTGTTGTCAAGATTCCTAGAGTTTATAGGAGTTGGAACTCCATACAGCTGGAATTCATAGTTCCAACATAAAAGTAGTGGCTTACGTCCACAGAGTTGAAGCTGCTCAGTAGATAGCTCATAGATATAGTCCATAGAAAGTCGTGGCTTATAAAGAAACTTGTTGAGACCAAAACGTCTGTGATCAACTCTAATTAGTTTTCAATAAAAATCATTTTAAATCACATAGCTCAACATTTCATTTCAATCATATAAGCAAAGTAGCTTGAGAAAAATTACTATATAGTTGGTATATAAACCACAGTCTAAGGCATCGCCACCTTGTTAACAAACCCTTTTATATTGTTCAAAGCTAAAAGATTGAACAGTCTTCAATAAAGACATAGGTTCTCTCGGTAGCTCTTGACATCGTTTGTCACCCACACTTCCCGCTTTCCGATCAGCGATGCATGATCAAAAAGTGTTGGACGTTTTAACAACTTAAGAACGTTTCTTTAGTTTACGCGAGAACAAATTCAATAAAAAACTATGTTTCACAAATCAATTTGCTTAATTTTGAAAGTATTCTTTAACAAATCTTAATATGCATATTCTAAAAAGCACTAGAAAACATAGAGGTATACTGTAATCACCCTTAGTATTGGGACACCCTAATTATTGGGACACTCTTATTTTTCACGAAAATGATTATTTTTTGTGTCCCTAAAGCTTTTATGATCAGTATTTTTCGGTATCCCTTAGTTTTGGGACACTTTCAAAACGATATTTTTGCGTTTCTAAATTTGGGACGATGAAAATGCGCTCCGTAATTATGCAGGTCGGCCCGTGTTCTTCAATGTTACGACGCTATTGCATAGTTGCCGTGCTAGTCGATGGTATGCCGTGTATTTGCAACAATACATTTAACGTTGAGAGATATCGACCATAAGAGATTCAAGAAGAAAAATTAGAATATATAAAAAGTACCGTTGTACCTTCTTTTTTATTTAACTTCCGCTCTCCTGTATTAAACACGGTTATCGGTTTCATTTTAACTAATAATATTCCCGTATCCAAAGTATTTTACTCTTGTTTTTCGATCTGTTTATTAATTACCACTTAATGAATAATGCTCGACAAGTTTTAACCCACAAAAAACATTATTCTTCAAACTGTAGACAGAAAATAATTACAAAAATATTAAAACTTGTTTGATTTCGTATTATCATAATTATGTATCGTCGATTCTTTTAGATTGACGTCGTATACTGTTTTTAGACATAACTGGTACAAGCCTGCAAATCGATTCAAACTATTCGGACACATTTTGAAAAAAAAAATTGCGACCCTTAATATTGGGACGAGAAAAAATTTAATTACTTTAACTGTCCAAATACTTAGGGTGATTACGGTACTTATAGCTCGCTTAACTGGTGACCTGGGCCGAAAGGTTTCGGGAATTTGGAGGAATAGGTTTAGGTTATAAGAAAACATGATTCGTTTCACAAAAGGTATGAATGACGGCTGCAATGTGTGTCCGTTAAGCATTTTATTTTAAAATAAATGTTAAAAAAAAACAACAATTTATATGGATACAGTTTATGGATTTGTTGATATTCGAATTCCTTAATGTGTGAAATTGTATTTCGTTTCACAAAACCCAAACGAACACCAATTGCAACTCAGCATGATTTTCACAATTCAGAGCAATATACGATGGCTTAGTTACAAATCACGTCTCGTGTTGATTACATTTCAGAGTAATTTCAATTATAATTTATAATGTAGCTCCAGGAAGTCTATCTTTATGCATACCGCCATATGCATACCATCTTTTGGGATAGATCAAAATTGTACTGTATTTGTGTAAATGTGCGCTCACCCTAAGCGGCGCGGGCATTGATATGCTGCCCGTGAACAGTCTCAATCAAACCGAGCCTACAGTATTCTCATATTTGTCGTGTTCCTGGCTTTCAAAGTTCTTTTTCCATTTATTTTTATATTGATAAGATCTTACGAAGTATCAGCGCGGCTTATCAGTACCATGTTTAAGGCCTTTAAATAGCGCTAATTGACGTTTTCTTCATGATTTTTTTTCCAAACATACACTTATAAACATCATATAATTTAAATTAATTGTTCATTTGTAGAATAGTTTACAAGTAACGATTTGAGTAAAAAGTTAGAATCCCACACGCTCAAATATTCATCAGTTCAGGTAAGGGTCGCCAAGACAGACAATTACCGGTTTCAAAAAAAACCCAAACAATATTATAATAGGGTTAAGTTTAAAACCAACGAATCGAATTTTTAAAAACATAAAACTAAACTGTTAAAAACGCATTTATAGTCTCAAATATTCAGAACCGTTCTCCTGGCCTTTATAAGACCAATACAGTTTTAAACGTCCTGGATTTTAAACAATAACTTACACGGAATTTCCACGTAAGTACAATATACCATAATTTACAACAACGTAGCATTATGACGTCGTAAATCTCATTTCAATTAAATATCATGGCGTAAAACAACATCATTTCCCATTAGTCATACATTCGATATAAGTTACTCAACAAAGAGGTACCCTGGGAAATAAAAATATCTTCGAAAACTTCAACATCCTTTTAGTTATGAACCGTAAATATACTGTAAATAGAATAGATGGATGAACAACATATTATATTACTTGGCTGTCTTGTTTCATTTGTTAAACAAACGCTTTAAAGACACGTTAAAAAAACACAGTTTTTCTAGTTTAAATGATGTTTCTTTGTTACGTCTGTGTGAGTGTGTGTTTGTGTGTTTCATAAGCAGAAATGGCTATAAGTCGTTACTGAAAAAGAATTAACCATATTATTTTACATTTTCAGAAAATGACTGTTAAATAAGTTTAGTCAATATTGTGTTTAGTTATTATAATAGTAAGTATTGTATTAAGTTAAGAATAAGTAATATGTTCAGCCAGTAGTTAGTATTGATATTTTTGTGTTTAAGTGAGCTTTGTGTTTAGTGTAGGCAATTAGTTTTGTGTTTAGTTAGCAGTCAGTTTTGAGTTTAGTTAAAAATGACTATTCTGTTTTCTTGATATTCATAATTGTTTTTATTAAACAATTTTATTGTGTTTGGTTAATGATTAGTACATGTATATGTGTTTATTAAATAATTTGTATAGTAATCAACCATGTGACAAGAGTTAGGTTTGCACACTGGAGAACCTGGTTAAAATGTTCGATGGTCTTACCATTAATTTATCATTGTAAAAAATATTAGTATTTTGCATCCTATACACGAACTAAACAAGTAGCAAATATATTTTGTTTTGTCATTTAACTTCCTCTTTTCAGCTTTCATATTGTTTTACAATAGCTCGAACTTAGCGTTCTATTTTCTTACATGTATGTTTAATCGTCCTTATAAATTGTTATAACTTTTAAGTTTGACGGTTAATAAACTTGAACAAAACTAGTATGTTATCGTAAAAAAATACCGATTATCGCTATATGATAATATAAGCAACATACGTGCTATTGCTGATAAAGTTAATATAATTATATGGTCTTTAATTGTGTTTAATAATAATTTTATTGCTTATTGGATGCAAAACAACACCTTGACCATGTTAAAGGTTTAAATGTAAATTAAGCTGCCTTCATTGAAATAAAATAATCTGTCTTGAACTCTGGCTATTTTTATACGAAAAGATACGGAAGGTACACCATATCCTGGTATTTGGGGAAATCCATTTCCACTGTTGCAACAACCTAATCTCTGTGCGTTTTGTGAATTTATTACCTCGCTTATCACACAGAGGGCTATTCATTAAGACTATATTTAATTTTCTTGTAGGTGAGGCTGTGAGGACAAAAGATTAAATGATCCAGATTCAGGAGATAGTGTCCTATGAGAAACAGAGAAACATTTTTGTAAGGGCGTGTCCCGTCAAACCTGGCCTCTCAAAGGGTTCAAGTTTGTCTGCTGAAAACGCCATTCATAAAACAATTCACGGGCGGCTAACTTCTTTGACACAAAAGTCGTAGAAGGTAGTTTAAATAAATCAAATTCCATCGTATCTGCCATCTAGTCACATTTTAAAACGGAGAGATAGTAATGATCCAGGTACAGGAGAAGTTCAGTGTTTGGACAAGAGAATGAAAAAAATATATACAAGAAATAGTAAACACCACCACGCACAGGCCGTCTGACATTCTAGTGACCGTTAAGTTAGCACAAAACATTGATTAAACCTAAGCCGAAGTATATGGTACAAACAGTATTTATATCTTGTGAATTACAAGATGATTAGGTTAACTTTATAATTATTAAAACGGACAAAGAGAAAGATTCAAGAAATTTCAGTTAATTTAGATATTAAGTATAACTTATCTTCGAAGACGCTTAATCAACACGGGCATCATTAAGATACGTATACTGACTGCCAACGAAAACGCAACACTTTATTTTTTGGTATGAGTAAAAGTTTATTAAATTGGCAAAAGTTGATGTGTTTTAAAATCAATTAGCAACCAGTCGCTACATTAATGGTTTTCTGATTCTATAAACGTTTTCTTTGTTTTAGAAATTTTAGACAATGACAGAAATAAGGAAGAAAGAAAACTAACTGATTTATAGTCAAAACTTTTACCGAAGATGTGGAAATAGGACGAATTCCTTCGTTTCATTATTCATTTACAAATTTTGACGACAACAGTAATCATAAATCCTAGAAATTATCAATTAAGCGACATCTTACTTTCGTTAACTACAAATGTTACAGTAACAGGTCAAACACATTTGTATTTTAATATTAAAGACGCAGTACATTTTGCGACAAAATAGCGCAAACATGTAAAATGAACACAGACACAAGATAGGTTTCAAAATTCATAGAAGTGTTTACTTATCAGAACCTATATGATTTAAAACAAATATTTAACATAGTTAATTATAGGAATATCTTGCATCGCATATCCGATTATTTCTATAACTAATTGCATGAAAAAATGCAATTTTCATATATATTTTCGTCTCTGGATTCTTTTGTTAACATTATCCAAAATAAAGAACATTTAGACCTTTTATCAATTTTGAAAATGAAATAATGAGTTTCATTTAAATAAGATATGTTTGTGTATGTACATTAAACGTTATAAAAGTCTATAAGCAAAAATATGTCATGCTGTTGATATAATTAGAACTACCATTTGTGTGTATTTTATCTAAGAGTTGGAATAAGAACATGCTTGAGGAAAACTCTACCGTTCCCTTGAAGAAAATCATTTGAAACAAATGATAGAGTAAATAGTAAAATGCTTTCAACTGCATTCAGTGCACCTGCGAGACTTATTCTTTCTGTCTAAACCAATTAAAATAGATTGTACAGTTTTTTTATTGTGAACCTTAGTCACCAAAAGTAATGTAGTTAAATGAAATTCGACTTGTGTAAGTAAGCATAGAGCAGAAAGCATTATTTGACTGACTTTATACAATTGAAAATTATGCCAGGGCACTTCGAAACTCTCGCTGTAAAGTTGATTTATTTGCCTTACTAGTAGAATATAAAACAATTCAGGCTTAAAGACATTTCGTGCATTTTTACATTTACCTAACAAGCATTCGTCAAAGCAATATTTTCATGTTAAGCTTTCCAGTTTGAACTCTGAGCAGTTAACAAAGCACTATTAACATGACGCTTTGAAGGTAAAACTCTCTCATACGTTTTCATACCCGATTTTTCATGTACGTAAAAACTACGTAGGCGTGTTCGTTGTGGCGGTACTCTCAAAATTATAACTAGTGCTATGTGTTGGCTTTGATATTGGGCTATGGGCATGTACCCGAGTTGCAAATATGAATTTACTTGCTTTAAAGACAATTTCATCAATTAAAGATAATTACGTCTTTTGATTTAAAACATTTCTAGTCTAAACAGGTACATGTTTTAATTTTTGTAATCTTGAGTCAATAGTGTAACCTTGCTGATATTGGCTACTTCTGAGATGAACATACAAAATTTGACATTGCTTCGTTGTGAATAGGGAAAAACACCTTGTTGTCAACCTTCTATCATATTCTTTTATACAAATAAAAAATGCGCGGCTATCAATACCAATAAGATGAGGAAAGGCATATCTCAAGAGAGTGATAAAAAAGATGTGCAATCATTTCCCAAGCAAACACGCTCTGTAGTCTTAAGTCTCGATTTAGTTCTTGGGGCATTACAGAAGTATCATTCTATTCAGAATATGCAACTGAAATTTGTTTTCAGACACCTCGAGGTGTCTTTACTTCTTGGTGATTTTTTCAGAATCAACACATTTTGACGCATAATATGTTCACTTAAGTAAATTTTCACCAGACAGACACTACTTGATTGTTGACAATTAAAGACGTGTTTTATACACGTGTTTTATACAGAATAAAGTGAAGCCTGATTGTTACATCTGGAATTCCTAATCAACACCTTATATCTATGCATTTTTTTGTTTGGAATTATGTGTATGTATGGTTTTGGGTGGAATTATGTGAGATTTTTTTGTATATTTGAAGAAAAAACTTTAAAAATGACCAAAATATCCAACAAAAAAGGGAGACAATTCAGTCCCTGACTGGAAAAAAATCTAGATATCTTTTTTTGTAACGGACAGATTTTTTTTAAACTCCATAAAATGACACAGTATATATTTCTAAACAAAACAAAAACATAAAAAACAGGGGCATCCAGGCTTATTTTTTTACTATATTCATTCAAAGTTGGTCATAAAAGTAAAAAATATCTCTAATTTTAATTCAATTCTAAAAATATCCATCATAACATGTATAAATAGATTTATAACATGCTCATCAAAACTAATTTCATATTTTGAAAGAAATAACTATTTCTTTATCAAGAATTACATTACAGTTACCACATTTCTTTCATAAAATTCCCACAACTGCAGCCCTGAGTGTTGCCAAAGTTTCCATACATATCGAAAAACACCTAACACTGATAATGAATGAAAATCATGTAACAATCCCTAAATCTTATGATCCATTAAGTAATTATACAATTTCTGAACAACAGATTTAAGAGATGTTACTCCAGGTTTGCCTGTGTCGTTTCTCACCAAACAGCTGAGACAATCCATCTAACCCACCACGAGAGACAGCAAGTTTTATATGACTCAAATTCAAACCGGATGCTGCAATTTTCTTTGCCATTTGACATGAAAGTATTTTCTGTTTGGTTAAAAATTCAAGAGTATCAAAACTAACATCAGTCATTTTCACATGAAAGTAACATTATCTACTTCGGACGTCAAATTATCCGAAACACTTGAATCATTGTCAGGGCAAATTATCGAACCAAATAATTTACGTTTCTTCACAGCTTGGTGATTTCCATCACTAACGAACCTGCCCTTCTTGTTTTTCTCGCTTGAGGCCATTCTCACGGACGATAACTTTGTGAGAAATAATTTGAAATATTTAATCGATTGATTTTACGCAACAGTCGAAGTACTAACATTACTCAACTAACACCGGTCACTGAGAAAAATACATTTCGTGAAACTAGCACTTGCGCAGAACTATGCGCGTAAACTATTGTAATATACTCCTTTAAGAAGCGTTATCAACCATTAACAATCTATTGGTGTGATTTGAAAAATAGTTTCAAACGAGAATGAAGCACGTTTATTTTGCGACTGGGAATATTGTATGGCAATATTGTGATCTTATGTTCAAAGCAAGAAAACTTAAAAGTCTTTTTCCTAGGTATACAGAGACAGTTCATCAATTAGATGCACACAGATGCAATTAATCAACATCGGCTTCATTTAATTTACATAATAAGAAATAGTTCTTTGGACCAAAGGAATGAAACAAATCATTTTGATAAAACATTTCTGTATGAATCGAAAGCAATTATAATGTGATTGGAGTCGCCATGAATTGAAATTCTAAATATTACATTGCTTTCATATTCTTTAGGGATATAAACAATAAAGTAACTGCATTTGATTAATACATCTGAATTGCATTAATTAAAGTGTTACAAAATTCCTGTATTAAAAGCAAAGTTTTACGCGAATAATTCATTCCCCTTTTTAATTCTTAAATAACCAATATAGATTTACTAACATTTGATGAATATTCTAACATTAAACTTTGAAAGTATTTCCCGGCTGGACGCTGTCGCCGGGTAGATTCGCTCCCAAGAAGGGACAATACAATTTCTCTATAATACAAATACATCAAACGATGTCTTTGATTTACATTTGTATCTGCTTCCTTGGTTAGTGCAATAAGAAATTTTGTACAATAATTCTACATCTATGTCAAACATTTTGAATATCGTAATAACATTAATATATCGCTATGTTCATCGGTCGCAATGGTTGTTTAATTTGTTTTCTTATAGCTCTAGTATGTCCAAACACCGCCACTCACTATGATATTCTATATGGTTTGAAATTTGTACATTTCCATAAAGGGAGGTAATTGAACCTGAAAACAACACTGAAATGAAGAACGAAAATTTACACAGCCGCCACATGGCACAACACCTGCCACACAAATACGGCGGGATCGCCTAGCCAACCTTGCAAGAGACAGACACAGTTCATACATGTACCATACATGTACCATCTGTATTCACCGAAAGAGGGATAGTGACCTCGCCGAGCGAAAAAGCCGCACATGGCAACAGAATAGCCAATCAAAGTTCTAAGCGAATAAACATTCAGGCAACTCTTAATAACAACAACTGTTTACATATAACATGCTAAATGGTTACATATTTACATGAAACCATTTAAAAAATAAGAAAAATATAGTTTGTGTTGTTGAGAAAAAATAATAAATTCAAGACAATTTTAAATAATTCAAAGAACAATTTGATTGGATGACCTCAATGTTTCGTTTGAGACTACAATAAATGCTCAATTAAAATATAAAAATACTTTCTCTGTTTTCTGTGCCTAACTTAATACTTTTAATGTTCAGCGAAACTGTGTGTACTGAGCAATTTTCGTTACCTGAAGCTTCACTATCATTTGATAATTGTAAAACCATACTCTCTTCTCCTTTCTTCTTTCTTGCTGTGTGGGGAGTCTGTGTCTGCTGGATGTGGCCATTCCTGATTTTGGCCATAATTCACATTATTTTATACTATACTACTCAAAATTTGATAGGGATCGCTTTTCTTTTTATCCTGAGTTAATTACCCTACCACGTTTCAACCGCTCTTCCGCTTGAAAAGTTTGTCGGCTCATTCCGTTTTTTGGCACAAAGCTGATGTCAAAAGAACGGATTTTCAGAAACACAGCAAATATTTTATGGTTTCAACCTTATGTAAAGAATAAACACAATCTTTTAAGTGATCCTTATCAAATTTTGAGTAGTATACTAATTACCAAATATTACTTTTCTAGAAATATCATGTTTTGCAAAATGACTGATGCGTAAAATTGTACAAGTAATTAAACAAAGAAGGTCTCTTACCCTATGAAATATGTGTACGTTGTGTTTACAGAGGTGATTAGATTTTAATTGCCTGCAGAAACAAGTTCAATTCCAAGTAGCGCTTCTTGTACGCTTACCGTGTCATATTTTAATTTCAAAACAGGAATTAAGTGGTATGGACATGGTAACTGATATAACAAAATCCACGTAATCTGTACACAAAAACCTTAAATAAGGCTCTCTGGAAAATTTACAGAAAGGTAACCACTTCAAAATCGTCTCTCCGAGCTTTCACTCAATTGTGAGATCACCACTGTAAATATTTAAGGATTAAATCGGACTTCACACACTTCAAACAGCCCAACTGTTTTCCATACCCAAATAAAAACCATCAAATATCAATTTAAGAATTATTTCTAACTTGTTTAAAAGTTATCATTTTAATTAGCGAACATGAATTTATAAGTTTCATAACATTATTGTCTAGTTCCATATTGTTGAAAATAAAAAAAATATATTTTAAAAGCTCATAATCTTTAATAATCGTTTGGTTTAAACAATATTCCTGGCCCAATAATGGGAGAGTAGCAGCTTTAGATTACAAACTTAACACCCTAAGGGTTGTTTTTCTTCGGGCGTCTGTATCATGTGTAACAATGGCAACCTTCTCGATTAAATTTGGAGAATGAGTTGAAGTTGGTGAACAAGGTCAATAAAGGAAAAACAAAATTTACATTTATTGCCAGCGGCTAAATATCCGACAAACAAAGATCATCTGACGACTACTGATGACAATCGCTGTCGTACACGAACTGGTGAAGAGTTTGCCGGACCACGATTTTCAGGATTTGTGTGATTGTTTTGACAATTCAGATTCATATGGTGAAGAACTACCATTGCTACCATTACTTTTCGCTCTTTATTTTCAAGGTTTCTTCATCAGTGTCGCTGTAAATAAACGAGCTGGACATTCGTATATCAGCTCGAACAATATTAAAGTTATTCGTTTGTCATAGTGTACTGTAGAAGATTTGCATGTACGTTGAATATTGTTTTGAAATTTCAATATCTCATCTGGGTGTTGTAATTTATACGCAATTGTCGACAAACGCCGAAAAACGGTCAAACAGTATTGTGTAGAATAAGCACCGGTACATCTTTTCAGATGTCTGAAAAATAAAACCAAATCTGAGTAAGAAACAGAATATTAGACCAGTTATTTGTTTATACAATTGTTTTATTAAAACTTAATTTAATTTTAATTTAAAAGTAATATGATGAGAAAATTTGTTGAAAAATATGACTTTTCAGGTTCTCGTGCAGTAATTATTAAGCGTAATTGAAGCTAATAAGATAACCCGTCGATGCAATCTGAAAGCGTCAACTGGAACCATAACTGGTTAATAATCTGTTTTGACAACTATGAGTACATGTTTTAGGCAGCTGCTAACAACTAACGATCGCGTAAAGTTGCAACTAACCGTACAGTCTTATCATTTTCAATGACATAAATAAAGTATCATTTTCTCGTTGCTTAGTCGTTAAAGCTCAAGTCAACGAAGTGTACAAGTTGCATTAATAAATTCTCTCCCATACCAACACAAATATGGTCCAAAAATCTATTTACACCAAAAAAATTGAACCCACAAACACGCCTGCGAAACGAACGAACACAGCACCGGCCGGAGCACACTTAAATGTCGGTTCGTATGGCTTCCGGTGCTGTGGTTTGCAGGGAACAGCGATCAAATCAAAAGGTATGTGTCTTTTTCTCTAATCGAGTGTTTTAAACCGGATGAAAAATAAAAATTTTAAAAACGTAGTTTGACCCTCCTAGAACTACTTTTAATGCAGACAAAATATCTTTCAAGTAGGTTACGCCTGTACGCCAGGAAAATACTAATGTTGTTGTTTTCGTTTCACTGACTAGAAAAGAAGAAGCTCGTCGCACATAATTGAAAATATCTCCTACACGACACGTAACGGTGAGACAAATGGACTTGTTATTGTTGGTTCCACATGTACAAAGGCCAAAAAGCGATCTTTTAAGCTGGATGGGCATTACTGAGATACAAACTGCAACAAAATGTTGGTGGAGCGGTGTATATTTGGCTTGTGTTTAGAAACAGTCGATTAAAAAACAAAGACCGTCCTTTTGATTTGATCGAAGTTCCCTACAAACCACAGCACCGGAAGCCATACGAACCATAAGCAACTGTACGCTTATATACTGAAACATTAGCCTACGTAGATCTGTAATAGCATGATTGTGTTGCCCGCGGTTAACTCCCCTTTCTATTATGCTATCAATTTTAGTATAACATTGTGAGAAGGTTTTTATGCTTTATTGTACATCTAACATGCGCATTTACAAAACTCATACTGATCATTAACAACAGAACATTCATAATATCATTTATGGTTGGAACAATAACTTTTACATCATGCACAGCTATCAATTTTAGTATAACATTGTGAGAAGGTTTTTATGCTTTATTGTACGTCTAACATGCGCATTTACAAAACTCATACTGATCATTAACAACAGAACATTCATAATATCATTTATGGTTGGAACAATAACTTTTACATCATGCACAGCTTATGAAATAAAGTGTTGCGTCCCTTGATACACGTATTAAGCTGTTACACAACACCTCTTCCCTAAATTTGTATTTGCTTGAACACTCATTTGTCTGCTTCATGAGTAAAATTAGCTTCAAGTCTACCTAAGACCCCTCAAGTCTCGAGTCTCGAGTCATGCTCTTCGCTCGTCCGCCTGTAAACTAGAATATCATCTGTCTGACATAAGACTCCGTCTAAGCCCTCAATGATTTATGACATGCGTCTCTGGAAATACTCAAAACTTTTGCTTCACCCCATAGGCAGAAAGCAAACCTACCGAACGACGTTATGAATGTTATGAGTAACTGGCTGTCGGAGGCCAGATTTATTTGGCAAAACCCACTATTGGCGTCTAGCTTTCTAAAATACATAGCACCTGCTAACCTTCCCAATCTTTGATCCTTAATCGTAAAATGGTATTTTTATCGACTCGACATATGTTTTTATTCAACTGTGTAATAAGGTGAAATATGCATATCAGGGATCGCCACATTCAGAAAAAAACAGCCTCCCCACACAGTCAAGAAGAAGAGAGAGGGAGAGAGCGTGGTTAATAAAATGATCAGTTTTAAAAAATAGACAACACTAACAATAAACAAAAACCCTAGGGGTAACCGCCTTGGAACGGTCAGTGGCAAATCAAATTGCCACTGAGGGTTTAAACCAGGTTCTAGGGTGCACCAACCTCACACTTGCCCCAACAGGTTCTCATAACAAAAAACAAAAAAACAATAAATAAAGTTGTCTAGGTGAAAAAACTCCAACCCACTTATCGGCTGAACAATGTTGCATGCAAAAGCACACACACATATTAAACATAAGAAGCTAATAGCATTGCAAAGCCAAAGGGCGGGTAATCAATGAAAGATCAACGCAGATTCTTACGCTACCGTCAGTTTGAGGTACACAGATTATACCTGCACACCAGTCAGTGCTTTGATCAACTTTAAACACCTGACTTTTCCATTTTTTAAGTTCAGCTTTAACCTTTGAAAGAAATGGAATATGTAGGCGAGGCGTTACAGAGAAAGTATACGGTTATGCGCCTTCTTTGAGTGAAATACGGTAATTCTCATATAATTGCCCTAGTTCTCTAAACAGTTTAGGATGTGCCTGCTTTACAGACTGAACCGAGATGACTTCGTCTATGTTTAGTTTGACTAGGTCTAAATTGATAATTGTAGGTCGCCCTAACAGACTGCGGTTACTGCCACGCACGACAAATATTTCCTCTACAGTGTTTTGTTTTCATTGGATAAGGTTTCAGTGAAGACACCTATGACAATTAATTTCTTGTTTCCAGGGCCAAATAACTTTTTGTTTGTTTTTCTTAAGTTTGGCTTCCCGACAGACAAGTATACCGACTCAGGTATTAATGTTAATCAGCACCAGTATTTATCTTGAACTAGACTAGCAAATGTCTCACCTTTAGTATTGTTGTCCACGGACCATCACCACTGTCAACACTGCCGAGAAAATCACTATATTCCGTGAGTTCATTTAGTGTCTTTGTCATACAGCATACCGCACTTATAACAGTTTTTTTTCTATTGCCGGGCACTTTCACTCAATATGCGTTCTGTTGCACCATGTTCAGTGTTTTTGTCCCATAGAAGGTTGTTGCTGTTTTCGGGAGTTGTCTTGGGTGGTTGTTTAAGGCTTGTTTTGACTGAATTCACGTGCTTCCCACGTTGTTTTGAAGGCTGTTTGGGTCTTGTTTGTGTAGTTTTGGTGCAGTTCTTTAGCAAAAATATCTGCTTACATTCGTCCCATTTGTTTTGCTGAGTGAAATCGACATTTTCTGGTAGCGATAACTTAACCATTTTGCTTTCACTCTGAACAGTAATGTTTTTATCCAATTCCAACGATTTTTCTTTCGAACTGTCCATTTTTTCAATAAATGGTGCAAAAGAGAACATGCTGAGCCTAATGCACTTTCTAACTGGAAAAAAAAACACATATTCAAAATAATAGACACTCGTATATCATTTTATGAAAGAAACATTGCTTTATTACCACCTCTCATAACAAATTTGTTTTAACACTATTATATTCTATTTTATTTAATATTAGCAACGCAGGATGTGGTTAATTGCATGATGTTTTTCCTATAAATGCACGATAACAACATTCTTACACTTAGTAGAGAGGTTGAGATTCAAGACGTGTACGTGTACGGGTACGTGTAGTAGATATTTCTGTGTTTTACATCATCAATACATGTGTAGATTTAATTTACTACAAGTCATTTTACACGTTATCTCCGTGTACAGAATGTGCTACACGTACGCCAAGTACTTGTAGATTGCTGCTAATTTATCTGTTAAAATATCAGGAAATGACTTTGGCCATAATTAGTATATATCTTTGTTCCTTACTTGCTGTATACAGATTCAACGAAATCAACGTCGGTTATTTCCGAAAAGTAAAAGTTTAGGCTGTCCCTAATTTTGATCTTATATCAATTTCCTGTTCAATATATAAGATAAATTTATGATATATATCTATTGGTTTCGATAAAAATGTATCACATAAACACAACAAAATAGAAAAAGAATCATGCTTAAGAGTTCTTACTATCCTTGGCGAGAAGTGAGTTTTACTTGACATTCCGTTTGAGATGTAAGACGGGTACGCCTACGTGTAGGTGTAGCGAAAATCATTTGGGTACTACTTCATCAAGGTACGCGTTTCTTTAATACAGTACAAGTCATTATACAAGTTATCAACGTAAAAGGTACCTTCTACACGGAATTGAAAAACGTGTAATATTTTCTGCCTTGTAGATCATGACTGCAATACAACGAAGAGTCACCTCCCCTGAATATTGTGATAATTATAATTTTTGACAACACTTTATTTTAATCACTAAATTTCATATACATCATCCACTTTTGTATTGTAAATTCGATACTTGTTAATTGTATTTATCTAGCTATGTAAGATAATCTTTTAAAAATATTATACAGTCATTAATCAAAATTTATATTTATGAATACATTTCCTGTTACTAATATTGAATAAAAAAATCGTTTATTGTTAAAACCCAAATATATACAAGAAGAGATCTGATAGTGCCTATCATTTTCTTCCAATCATATCGTGTTATAATCACGCCTGCGAAACGAACGAACACAGCACCGGCCGGAGCGCCCTTAAATGTCGGTTCACCGCTCCACCAACATTTTGTTGCAGTTAGTATCTCATTAATTCCCATCCAGCTTAAAAGATCGCTTTTTGGCCTTTGTACACGTAGAACCAACAATAATAAGTTCATTTGTCTCACCGTTACGTGTCGTGTAGGAGATATTTTCAATTATGTGCGACCAGCTTCTTCTTTTCTAGTCAGTGAAACGAAAACAACAACAGAATAAGTATTTTCCTGGCGTACAGGCGTAACCTACTTGAAAGATATTTTGTCTGCATTAAAAGTAGTTCTAGGAGAGTCGAACTACGTTCTCAAATTTTTTATTTTTCATCCGGTTTAGAAACAATCGATTAAAAACAAAGACACCTACCTTTTCCCGTTCACTACAAACCACAGCACCGGAAGCCATACGAACCGATATTTAAGGGTGCTCCGGCCGGTGCTGTGTTAGTTCGTTTCGCAGGCGTGATAATGGAACTTTACCGTTCCTGAATAACACGTTTTTATCTGTATTCATGTATATCTGTATAATTTTGAATATTCTTTGAGCGTCAAACTTGGCTGAGACGAAACTTTGCGTTACCAAAATAAGAATTTGCGAAGTAAAATGTGTATTTGATATTTTCTCGTTAAATAATTTAATCAAAAACATATTTAAATATTCTTGTCTGTCACGTGACTGTGAATGTATCGATAACGTACTATATTTTGAGGACTAAAATAGAAGAAAACCGAAAAGCATAAAATCTCACTTTGGAAAATTACGAGTACACGTACTATTACAAGTCGCTTTTCTCAAACGCTTTTCATAAAAACAGTGTCGTGTACGTGAACTTGTAGCTTACACGTACCCGTACACGTACACGTCTTAAATCTCAACCTCTCTATTTTGATTTACTAGCCGTTTGAATTATTATAATGAGTACTCATGCAATTTATCTTGCGTTTGACGTAGTTATACAGGGGAAAGTTCTTTGTTTAAATACCACAGATACAACACCTCACTGGTTTACCGGATTATAAATATACTGAACAAAAATAAAAAGTATCCACTGTTCATGCTAATATTCCGATTGAGATTTTTTTATTTCATTAGGAACGCTTTGAATGGTATTTTATTATTCAATCTCAGTTGTTTTTGTTTAACTGATCATAAACATAATCTCCCAAATCAAAACCTAAACAACTGCTTATCGAATAACAATTGATAAAGGATTTAAAAACACTAATTTTGCAATTTAAAGGGAGGTAATTGCAAATGGTTGGATTTTTTAGCATTGTTTATTGAGGACAAGTTGTTTTATTAATAAATGTTTTGTGATTTTGTTGGCCTCAACACCTGGATAAATTGATTTGATAATAAAATATGTAAACATTGTTTGGAATTACTGACTTTTTCCTGAACCCGCTATTATAACAAAGGGAAAAGACAACTCTGTTGTGACTGCATTTTTTCAAGAACATTTTATTTCTTTGCAATGATTACAGAGATGTTAATTTGTTCCCAGAAACAATTTTAATTGCTTTTTCTAATTTTACAAAATTACAGATAAGAAAGTGGATACTTTTTTTATTTTTGCTGAGAATAGTTATCCCCGTATTAAGTACATCGGCCCGTTAATAGTTCAATGAAATTTTACATGCGTATAAAATATGTAAGCTGAATGATAAAATATATTGTTCTTCAAACATATATTTATATACGGTTTGTACTTAAAACTCTTATTTGTATAATTGAATTTTTCATTTAAAATTATTTTGGATTGAAGTGGTAAGGCAACTTTGTTCTATTTAGTACTTGGAAATTGGCTCGCTTTTTCATTGTTAAACGTAAAAAGCACAAATCCTGCAAAAACCGGTTAACAAAACTGATTTGATTTTCCGTCAACGAATTGGATGCCTGCTGTTTGTGATCTTTGAAATTAGCAATAACAATATTCTTTTCTAAATCATTTTGCAGGTTTAATCAAACCAAGCCTGTCATATACTGTTTCTGTACTTTTTGGCTCTATGTTGAGAATATGTTTTCTGGATGTTACTATTTTACTTTTATATTTAAAACCCGTTCCAACTTTATTTCACATGCATATTTTTACCGCGAACAAAATAATTGCTCAATTGAAACCACACATGTTTTAAACTGGCCGAAATATAATAACCGAAGTAATTTTAGATACTGTTGACATAGTGCATAAATTCCGTGCTTAACGACCTTCAATGACGTAACAGATAACAACACTGATTGAATGTACGGGGAGACTTTTTACAGCCGCCACACGGCACAAACAACGCTACTGTGATATTGAAATAGGTAAAAAGAGAACGTTGAAAGCCACAGAACACGACAATTATACATAATTTATGAATAATTGTCGTGTTCTGTGGCTTTCAACGTTATGAATAATTATCGCGTCTTTCAACGTTTTCTTTTTATCTATTTTAATTGTTTTTTTTCTAATTTAATACTATACTGTGGGAATGTTGATGTACTCGGTGTTAAGGGCTTACTACACTCCTCCCCTGCACGTTCATCGATAAAAAGAAAATTACCAAAATCTTAATAACGGCAAAATGCCGTTTAATGAAACTTTGCACAAATGAATGTTACTAATGTATCTTTATTTTGCATATGGTAAGACACGTTAGAACAGAAAGGAAAAATAGCGAGATCTAAAAATTCCCTAAACTTCTATTTACATAAATTCATAAAAACTAAACAACACAAAACATCATTTTAATGCTCACATGCGAAATATGATACTGACAACAATTTCTTGTGTCCTCTTGACATATATATAAAACTAGATATTTGTAAAAGTATTTTTGACCTTCAATTTTCTTGCCGCTTCCTGGTCACGTAAACGGATAACATCATTGATTTCTCTTTTAGTAGTTGAAAGTTCTTTACAAAGTACACAACATTTTCTTGTCAGTATCATTACTCTCACGTGGGAATTTAAAGTTATGTTTCGTATTGCTTAGTTTTGTGAATTTATGTAAATATACTGAACCAAAAAAGAAACTTTCGCAAAGTATGTGCCAGTTGTTCAAGGGTACCACTTAGATGTACACACATACACCCCATGTTGCTCGGGTCAATATACAATATTTACAAAATCATAACGTTGATTTCATCGACGACTGGCCCTCAAAAAGTCCAGATTTGAACCCAATTGAACATCTTTGGGATAATCTGGATAGACGCGTACGTCGACGTCCGAACCCTCCAAACAACGTCAACGACCTTCGAGCAGCATTGCTTGAAGAATGGAATAATATTCCACAGGCTGACATTAACAAACTTGTGCTTTCAATGCGACGTCGCTGTCAGGCAGTCAGCATCGCACACGGCGGTCACACACGCTACTGATTGTTAACTTTAGAAACGACCCTTCCTTATTTTAATTTAAAATTCAACAATCAATCTGATCCTTTCCTCCAAAATGACGATTTTAAAAGAACCACAATACATTATTTTACAAAAATGTAAGCTTTCAGCCAAAAGGATTGAAACTGTACTAACATATCTACAATCAAACTTGGCGAAAGTTTCTTTTTTGGTTCAGTATAGAATTTAAAGGAATTTTTAGGTCTAGCTTTTTTCTTTACATTTCTAACGTGTCTTACTGTATGGAAAATAAAGAAACATTAGTTAACGTTCATTTGTGCAAAGTATCATTGAGCGAGATTTGACCGTTACTGAGATTTTGATCATTTTCTTTTTGTCGATGAACATACTGGGGAGGAGTGTAGTGGGCCCATTAAATTGATCGATCTGTGCTGTTTTCATTACTTATCAATTATAACGTTTATTGAAGGCCGTTAAGGACCATACTTATATTTGTGTAAATATTGAGTTGCGCTAAATCCAGGGTTAGGGTCGTGAGCAGTAATAATTATTTCTATTACTGCTCATGAAAAATCAAACTTAGTCCGTATTTTGATATATTGTCGTGTTTGGTGGCTTAGACAGTGCCTTTTTTTAAATTCAATTATCACATTTGCGTTGTAAGTGAAGTGTGTAAGTGAATGATGGGCGAATGAATTCATGGTCAACTTTTATCAAACCTTAAATCGCTCATTGCGATCAACGCGACTGATTGTCCGCTCCGAAACTGCACACATACCCCCCTCTGTATCCCGGCCTAGGCAAGCTTTCTTTGCCCCAATGGACTCCACGATGACTTGCACCTAATAGGATTTATAGCCAACGACATCCCTAACAATAGTCATAGAAATCTACAATCTGGAACAATTGATAACAAACTGAAGAAGAATTACATATATTTTATTTGATATGAAAAGCTGAATACAAACAAGTACAAATGTACGTATCATAGACGCTGCCACCAACAGTGCTCTAAGCATGGCTAGAAAACAACAAGGGGAAATTAAATATGTATATCCAACTGCTGGGGATACACAATAAGTGTTCTAGAAGTTCAAGTTCGTTTTGTTTGATTCTTCAAAAACACAAGTACATTATATTTAAGGCAAAGCATATCTAACTTGTTTTTTTTTCTTACAAGTTATTTTTTAATAATAAAATACTGTTTCTAAAAGATGCAAAAGAAAAACTCTAAAATCTGCTTTATTGTGCTGTAAGCTAACAGTTAACGCTAAAACTAAAACAGTTGCATCAATAATTATATGAATATATATACTACAAATTTTAAATTCAATAAGATTTTGACCCAGCGAGCAACCTCCGTAAAAATATGTTTACTGCAGCACTTCTCAAGACGCTGATGATGTTTTTTGTCATGCGATGACTGTTAGAACTGCCGCTCCAATCAAAAGACACTGTGTTTTACTTCCAAATTCAGTTTTGCTGTAAATTTATTTTTTGTCTATGTGGGTTCATTTCCACTGCAGATGTTGAAACAATAACAAAAGGTGTGGCTTACAGTAAAGCAACCTAAGTCGTGATTAACAATCAACAAAGTTCTATCAATTATACTCCCCCCCCCCCCCTACTTCTCAATGAAACTAGAATGTGTCCTTGTACACGGATGCCCCCACTGCTGCAAAAATTGTAATAACTCTGGTAAAAATGGTCGCAGGAAAAATTCCTTTCTTTACGATCATCTACACATCCTGCGTGAACATATGTGCAAGTTTGAAAGAAATCCGCCTTGTAGTTTAGGAGGAGTTGATGCCACAAGATTTGGGGACGTATGGACAGACGGACAGACAAGTGCATCTCTATTGCCTCCCACTTTGTGGGGGCATAAAAAACAGTCGCCTCACATCATGTCTGATGTTTTGATTGCAAGCCAAAATCTAACTGAAATAGAAATTTGTAGTATGTTTTTCCTGATGGACAATGTTAACTTAAACTGGCCTGACAAAACCGATGAACAAAGCAAATAAATATCTGCTGCACTAGACTGCTAAATATCAATACAAAGCACCAAAAAATGTCAGTATAAAACATGAATACATATATAAAAAGATTGAAAATCAATTTTTCGAAGCCTTGTAAATGCTAAATGGCTCTTAAAAAAGTGTCAAATGTTTTATAAACAGTAGAATATACCGTAGTTTTGAACACAAGATGAGGCGTGCTTGTCAAAAATGACATGCAGCTGTAACAAAAATACACATACCATGATCACCCTACGTCTTGGGCCAGTTGAAAATAATTATCTCTAAAATGTTTTGTGTCCCAAAATTAAGGGATGAACAAAATACAGTATCTGAAAGTGTCCCCAAGCATAAGGACTCCAAAATACAAATCCTTATAGTTTCCAAAAATATAAAGGTTTCCTAATATTAATGCTCTCCCTAGTCAGGGTAATTACGGTAATATCTATCCAAAAGATTAAGCATAAAGTTATGTTGATCTCGGAACCCAAATGTTTTTCCATAATTCAAAGGTTTCTGAATTGAAAAATCATCTAGTTAACCCTTTCCTCCATATTTATGTGTTTTAAAGCATGTGCGACCACTGTAGATACAGATCAGCTGGCACATTTGTGCCATCTGATCTTGATCTGCACTAGTCACATCTTGTTTGGAAATAATCTAATGAATCTAAAAATGAACAGTGCCGATCCTGATCAGACAGCACAATTGTGCTCTCTTATCTGGATCTACACTGTTTGCCCTTACAATAAAGGTGCATCTATGGAGTACAGTGTTAATTATGTTAATGATACTAACAAACATTTAAATTCCCAGTTTCACAAAAGAATAAAGCAAATGTTTTTGATATCTTGGTACTCGACATCCTTAATCCTTTACACCATGGAATGTTTCTAATATATTCCATATGCAACCTGTGTAGATCATGCAACGTGTGTAGATGAGCGGCTGCAAGTGTCTGCATACTGATCTGGATCTCTGGTCAGATTATTTCTGAAGAAGTGAACGGTGTTGATCAACATCACACTGCAAATAGATGCAGTCTGATCTGCTTTAACACTGGTTGCTCACATAATAAAAGCTGTGTCCATGGAGTAAAGATTCAAAGATTTCACAATTACTTAAGATTTTTTTTTAAGGAATGACAAAATAGTGCCTTTATTAGGGACACAGACTCAGCAAAGCATGACATAACTTGAAACAGATGTTTAAAAATAATGATACTGTTTCACATAAATATCAACAAAGCATCTAGTGAACAACAAAGTGGCATGTCTGTCTGTAGCTGATTTAGAGAAGGAGTGTATAAGACCTTTTTCAAGTATTTTTTACATCATACCCAAACTGCCCTTGTGTGATCCACAGTATATCTGATACTACTAGTTGTTTCAAATTTCACATCCTTAACGCTTTACTTCATATATAAGCCTTTGATCACATGGGCAAACATTCAAGATCCTGGGCCCAAGATCATAAAACTAAAGCTGGATACCAGCCATTTCAGCCAATCAGATGCTTGAGATTTGAGCCTGGTCTCCAATCTCAGTTTTATTATCTTGGGCGCAGATCATCTGAACAGATCAACTCAACACTCGCAAATTGGTTAGAGTAAAATACTGAATCTAAAAGCGAACAGTGTAGATCCTGATCAGACGGATGGTTAGAGTAAAATACTGAATCTAAAAGCGAACAGTGTAGATCCTGATCAGACGGCACAGATGGATCTGGAGCTACATTGTTTTTGCCCATGTGATATAAGTCATATCCCATGGAGTAAAGGGTTAACTGATTCTACATTTCAAATCAAACAGTAACCACATCTAAGGCACAGACTGTGCCTCTTACATGTATGACAGAAGAAATATAGAAAGAGACTAGATAAAGTAACTACTAATTTTTCAAAACAATTATTTCCTAACAAATCTCAATTGCACAGAATAATAAAACAACAACAAAAGAACAGAAATAAGAGTTCTTATAACCCAGTTGATAACACTTTGAGTCAAGTATCTCTCAAAACATGTCTCGACACATTTACGAATAAATCATAGAAGAACATACTACTCAAAATTTGATAAGTTTATGATATTTATGATACATTATGTTTTCTTTGTATTGTATATTTGATAAAAACCCATGAATAAATCATCCAAGTTGAATTATTAAACTAATACTCGAGTCTAAAATTATCTTAGTGAGAAAATGTATGGACTTCAAAAGTGGCCCTTATTAAATTTTGAGAAGAAGATATATCTGTAGGTCCATGAATATCTAAACTACGTCTAACACGAAAGAAAGTAGTCTTATTCATGGTGTCTAACAACTGGTGTTTTGAATTTGTGACTGGTTTTGTGTTGCTTTTTAATAGCTTTATTTTGCAGATATAAATGGGCATGAATCTGCTATTAAGCGACAATTATAGTGATGTGCCAAAATTTCAAGTGCTTCAAGAATCAACATTAAAAGCTCCCAAGATGTTATGAACTACCAGGTTGTTTTTCATCTACAAAATCTAAAAAAAATTCTGTTTTTCAATACATATATAAAACATGGTGTAGAAAGTGGTTTGTTCACCGTTTGCTTGCTGAACATAATGCAATAAAAATGCCCTCAATGTTGGCAGTAAAATGGCGGTCCAGTCAACTGTTCATAAATGCCCACCTGAATGTGGAAGTAAATAAGTGATAATTTTAACATTTACTTTAATGCCAAAATGGGGCTTATGTACTTTGTGACATGTAGACACAGATGCACAGGCAGATTCAAAGGGCTACACTGGCCCAATGGTGAAAGGCCTCATTTTGTCATAGACAATCAAAACCATGGCCATAGAATACAGATCAGCAATACACTGCAACTCCATTATATCGCGGACTTCGGGGTCCAAGCCCGCCAACCACGATATAAACGGAGCGCGATATAAGTACATAATCGCGCTAAAACACGGAGAATTCATTTGTTTTTGCTGTCAGATGCATGTATATCGTGGTGTTGCGTAATTAACACGCCGTGAAATCTATGGGTACATCAGGGAGTACGTTCCGTGCTGGACAAATGTTTTAAAACAACTTTTTTTATTTAATTTATTATATTAATATTTTTAAGAAAATGAAATTAACTAATGTACAAAACAAAGATCGCCGTTATCAATTTCCAATGGTGGTATTATTTTCGGTACTTTCAACTGATCGACGATCTGTTGGTCGGTCATGGTTGGCGATGTTAGTTCGTCGTTGTCCGTCGTTTACCAGCTTGATATGTCGATGAGCAGGTAATGTCAAAACAACAAATTGTTTTGACGTTTCCTGCTCATGTCTATTATGGTCAGCAACTTGCATTAATTGTCGCTAATTTGCGGTTTGTCTCGTGAACGAAGTTCTGCCAGTACCGTATCAGCTTGGTGTTTTTCGCACCTATTGTTCGTAACAAAGGGGGTTTCATGTCAAATCAGAAGCAACAGAATTGTAAAAAAAAATTTCATCTATTTTCATACGTTTGATGTTAAATTGTATCTGCTGGTGAACGTGTACATCGCCTCTTAAATGCATACAAAATGTAATAAACAGCTTTCGCCGATAATGACGTAATACGACACGGAAAAAGCGTGCGTTTCGTGAATTTTGCCAACGTTGATTTAATCATTTGATCTTTTTTTACCACCCACGAAGAATGAACAAACATAAACATTGTAAATGTACAAAAATTGGGATCCACGGACCAAGCGCGATATATTGGATATCGCGATATAACGGATAGCGATATAACGGAGTTGCAGTGTAGTCTAACTTTTTGTATCAAATTGGTACCATAGCTGTAGTCAAGCCGGCACATCATATCTGTATACATCTTTGAAAAGTGTGACAAGAGCTAAGGCACAGGAGGTAATGAGGTTTACTTAGCAACTAAAATACAACAATGCTAAACAAATACGACTGCAACTCAAGCATACTTTTACAAATAGTGCACATTTTACAAATATTTCTTTTCACATTTAACTTTTTTTCATTACAATTATTTTCTTTACAAAATATTGTTCTTCATTTTTTTCCTTTTTTTTGTTCGATTATAGAAAAAGCTAACATCTAATATATTAAGTGTGCATCTACATTTATCTGTAAGCTTAAAGCTACCCATTAAAATACCCAGTGACCCAAAATTCAGTATAAAAGTTGTAAGGAAGATAGTCTATAGCAAATCTTATGGGCTTACTGCCCAAAATACGAAAAGATGTTTTAAGATTTACCTCCATTATTTTTTTATGGCCCTGGGTCAAAGATCATAAAACAGAATGGAGACCAGTCTCAAATCATTTGAAACTTATTGGTTGAAAAGGTGACAGATGCTCGAGATCCGAGACTGGTATCTAGTTTTAGTATTATGATCTTCTGCCCTGAAGTCAAACCGCTGTTAATGAAATAGTTGCCACACATGTGGATAATTAAAACTGTATAGTTATTCAAATCTAATTGGCAAGGTTAACCATGAAACCTGAAAGAATAATTCCATAAAGACAAATGAGTCTAGTTTGTTTCATCCTTTCATTTGTGTTTGCAGGCAGAATTATCACTAAGCACGCAATATATGTAACAGCTACCTCTAACTCCTTTTTGTCATGAACATAATTATATTATATATGTGATCAAATAGCTTTTATTTATTTGTTGTTTTCCTATAAAAACAATTACAATGTATCTATATACAGCTAAAAAACACAAACTTTTTACACCTATACATTTCAATGTCTTTACCAGTAGAAAAATCAAGGGAAGTAGAATAATTAAAATTTTAACCCTTTCCTCCTTATATATGCATTATATTGTGTGTGCCAACAGAGTAGATCCAGATCAGCTGCCACACCCATGCCATCTGATCAACATTTACGCTGTTCATTGTTTTACTTATTACGTTATTTCTGACCAAAAAAGAAACAGTGCAGATTGTTATCAGAGGGCACAGATTTGCTGACTGATCTGGATCTACTCTGTTCGCCCATGCCATAAAGGCACATACATGAAGAAAAGGCTTAATTGAATGTGCTAAGTTTTGCAATTTGAAATCAATCTCTAAAACAATAAATGTAAAGTAAAGATGTAGGGATGGCAATTACTAGGACTTCTACTCCCTCAAGATTTTTATCTTGGAAAAGACCATTGTGAGATTCATAAAAATTACCTGATGTTGTTAGTCTTATTCTCGATAAACAAATAAAATGACCTACATGATCATCATACACCAGACTGTAAACGAACCCAACATTCTTCAGGCATACCCTTTACACATATATCAGCAAGTGCATACAATGTTCCACCTTAAGGCAAGTTAAATCTCACTTTTTATACCAAAACTGCATTTGATCGACTTCAAGATAATAATCACTGTTAAATGCATCATAATTTCCGATCAAACTGATTATGTGTGACAAGGTCAAAAATCTAATGCACAGGCCCAAATAACCTAGATTTATGTGATACATTCATTTGTAAATGAAATCTTACTTTCAGTGGGCCTTCTATTTACATTTTAGATAAAGACAAATATGCTTTAAGTTTAAATAACCAATAATTACCGTAAGAAATAACCTTAAGAATTGTAGATAAATCATTTTGGAAAAAAACAACTAAAATTACAGTTGGTAAATTTTGAACAAATTATCAATACAACCCATATCAAAATTGGTCTAAATTTTCACAACCCCATCATTATTAGAATACATGTATTCTGTTCAAAAAGCAAAGGTAAACAGGAGGAATACATACAAAATTGAATATCTGACATTTACTTGGTGAAATATAAAAAATACCATTGCAGAACCTTCCATTAGTTTGTCCTAATTATATTTTACTCTATTCAACCTTTACTCCACAGCTACACATATACTGCGTAGTCGAACAGTATAGATCCAGATCAGCCAGCCCATCTGTGCCATCTCATCAGGATCTACACACTGTTCGCTTTTTTATCTGGTTATTTCTGACCAAAACATGAAAAGTGCAGATCATGATCAGACAGCATGGATGTAATGGCTGATCTGGATCTACACTGTCTGCTAATGCAATAAAAGGTGTATATTTGGAGAAAAGGGCTAATTAAAATCAATCAATGAACATAAAATGCCCAAGATTATGAACAAATGCTTAACATTGAGAAAATGCCCAAGATTGTATTTAGAACCCAAATGGTGTGGATTAAAACAGCAAAAAGCACCAAGTTTTTTTTATTAATGCCCAGTAATAAGCAATTTACCAGCTTTCCGAATACTGATGAGAATGATGCTCAACACTCTTTTATACATGTACTATTGGGTTTGATCTTGGCTTGTTTTCTTCTAGAAATATGAACAAAATCAAGTCCACACACAATTTTACCCTGTTAAAAGACCAATACAAATCTGCTAAATTATGCAATCATGAATACATTATTAGGGTCTTCAGTGAGATATTTTGTCCCCATCTTTCCTCTATATGTACACCTTAAGCATGTACAACCAGCATAGATCCAGATCAGCTGGCACAGCTGGTCACTTTTGGTCAGAAATAACCTAGTAAATCACAAACAGTGCAGAACCTGATAATATGGCACAGATGTGCTGGCTGATCTGGATATACATTATTTGTTCATGCCACAAAGTGGTATATATGAAGGAAAGGGTTAAAGAGTACAATTGTATAACTACCTTTGTGTTTAAAGATATAAAATTACAACCTTAAACATGTAGATGTAATCATTTGAAAAAAGATTTTAAAAGTCTCATTATATTTATACATAAATCTTTTGATTTCTCCAACATAAGAACACAACTTGTTTAAATCAAGTATAACCTTCACAACACACTACTTATATTAAATTAATATAAATGCACATGGTTAATATTAAGTAGTTTAGTACAACCTATCTTTCCCTTTCAATAAAAGGGCAATCTTTAAAGTAATTATAATTCACAACTCTCTTTTCTATTATTTTACTGGACATTTTTTGGATCGAGTTGCATACAACGTTTGTTAGAGTAAAACCATGTTTGTTTAACAAAGCTATCTATAACGTTTTACTACATTTATAGGTTTTTATTACACATGCAAACAGTGTAGATCCAGATCAGCTGGCGCATCTGTGCCATCCTATTCAGATATACACTGTTCACATGTTGGTCAGATATAACAGTGTAGATCATGATCAGATAGCATGGATGTATTTGCTGATCTGGATCTACAATGTATGCCCATGGATAACAGCCATATCGCATGGATTGAAGTGTTAAACAGACATGGCCTTAAAGATTTAATGCATAAATGTAACAAAATTACTTAATACAAAACATGTAAGAAGACCTATAAACATAATTTTAATTCTTTCAGCCTAATTAGCTTTTGCCACTAATAAAGTTTTAAAAAAATTATGCCAGTCTTTCTTCCTTTAACTGTCTTAAATTTCAACGAATTAAACATTACTCATTGACCTGGGCAGAAGATTTTAAAACTGAGATTGGAGACCAGTCTGAAATCTCAAGCATCTGATTGGCTGAAATGAAAACATGTCTCCATTTTATTTTAGCCTATCAGATCCTTGAGATTTCAGACTGGTCTCCATTTCAGCCACTCAGATGCTTGAGCTTTCAGACTGGTCTAAATTTCAGCCAATCAGATGCTTGAGATTTTAGACTGGTTCTTATTCTCTCTTTTATAAACTTGGGCCCTGATAAAACAAGCTGGGAAAAAATCCAGCCTATCAACATCAAACAGATACACTTTTGATAAAGATGAGCACTTCTAAAACTTGTTTTCTGCAAACATCACTTCAGATGAGAATGTCTTTGATGTAATGATGTATTCAAATACATGTAGCTGCCTTTAAGATATTGCCATTTACATAATCGAGCATTTTTCCTGAAAAATAAATAAAAACAACATGTAAGGAAACATTTATAACTCTCCAGAACAAATATGGGTGAAATTTAATAGGATATGATTAGGACTGTTCAAAGCAATAATTACTGGCTTAACTAGCGGAGTGTTCCACTAGCTGCTGAATCTCAATCATAAGACGTTTTCATAATTTTGCAGAGGATTTAGCCAATGTAGAATATATACCAAACAAAAACACCCCTAACTTAAGAAATAAAGGTCCTTCAGTTAAAATTATATGGGTTAAAACAAGACTATTAGGAAACATCAAGAGTTAAAGGGAGATCTTCCGGGTCAAATGGAACCCAAGTTAACTAGCCAAATAATGCTTCAACACTTGGCTCTAAAGTACAGGCATGAGAATGACTTTTCATGATTTCAGCTGAAAATATGCCGGGGGTCCTGGTGGGTCCAGGGCAAAGCCCTGGTGGGGGGAAAAGGGGGGCTTCGAAGCTCTAGGGTTTTCCGCATTTTAAGTACCATTATTGGGCTAAGGCAATGGCATTATGGGGCATAGGAATGTAAATGTATTGGATATAAACTCTCAGTTATCTTTACACAACCGATGACATATCAGGATTGAAGTAACTCACGAGGATAGTCAGAACCCTTTGCAGGTTGGTACTGGTGCTTTCATCAATATTTAAGCCTGAGCCAATTTAAGGAGAACTTGTATTTTTGAAGGTTTTGGACTGTTCTGTTTAAGAATGTCTTTCCCATGCCACGAACTCGATGTTTTTGGGTTTTCATTTGGTTGCTGATGGCAATGAAACCCCTTTTCCCGTAAACAACAGTTTTTTGGCAGAGCTTGCACAACACAACTCCTAGTGTTGCTACTTTTACGATATCCAACCGTACTGATCTATTAATTTCCTTCCCATCGATCTCTAACGTTACTTCGCGTCCAACCAGCCAAAGGAAAACTTATTTGTACAGTCTGAATCGATATCTTTTATTTTTAATGCGTCTTTATCAGTCAATTTCTCCATCATGAATCACTTAATCGCTATCGCAATGTAAAAACATGGCTGCCAATAAATTGCATCACGTTTCTTGATTTCTATTATCGAGGTTTTCCATTGGATAGCGAGTTTGTATTGTGCGTTACGATTGGTCGACGCATGGGTAGTCTAAAGTCAAGATGAATAACCGATCGGTTTCGTCAAGATGTACTCCCTTCCTGCACCCTCCCCCGCCCCCACGAAAAAAAACCGGATTTGCATCGATCTCAAAAATGGTCTTGGTCGACCCAAAAACCTCGGAAATCCGCGAATCCGAGGAAAATTCTCATGCCTGAAAGTAATATCAATTCTTAAATTAGTGTACTTCATTTTAATAGGAAAGTACAACAGTTTTTTTTTGAATAACTGAACATATAAAATAAAATCTTTTCATTCTCTTTTTGTGTCATCTTTCTGAAATTGATTTATTTTAAACTTACATAGTGCTCTCTAGTACACTCCGATTTCTGGAGACTGTGTTAAGCCATTTTATTAATACTTACCCCTCTGCCATCAATCTCGTCTGTACCTCCTAGAGAACGTATGGTCCTAGATATACGGCGGGACGTCTTCTTCATTGTTCTAGTAGCCATCTCCTAAAAAAATGTTTAACAAAAGTTTAGAATTTCCCATGACTGGTCTTTGAAGACAGGTTTGACTAACTTTAATATTTTGTTAAGTACATTAATCCGGTTATCAGAATTTGATACAACTATTAACCGTTTCCTCCATAAATACACATTTTACACATGTGCGATTATTGTAGATCCAGATCAGAAATAACCTAACAAATCATTAAGTGAACAGTGCAGATCCTGATAAGACGGCACGGATGTGCGGGCTGATCTGGATCTACACTGTTCATCCACGCAATAAAGGTCGGATCAGGATCTGCACTGGTTGCATTTTGGTCAGAAATAACCTAATGAATCATTAAGCGAACAGTGCAGATCCTGATCAGACAGCAAGGATGTGCGGGCTGATCTGGATCTACACTGTTCGCCCACGCAATAAAGGTGTGTCTATGGAGGAAAGGGTTAAGTGAAAATAGGCCGTCTTGCTAATGCATTAACGCTTTACTTCAATACTTGGGCGAACAGTGTAGATCAAGATCCACATCCATGGTGTCTGAACAAGATCAATACTGTACGCTTTGCAATACATTAGGGTTACTTCTGAGTAATTTGCGACCAATGCTGATCCGGATGTGCTCGCTGATCTGGATCAACACTGGTTGCAAATGCATTAAAACACATCTCGTATGCATGCAGAAGTAGATGTTTACATGAACTGGGGAAGAGTGGTCTGCTTGTCAACTTAGAAAGCTTTAACCCTCTTCACCATATATACACATATTTACGCCTTTGCGACCAGTGAAGATCCAGACTAGACGGCACTGGTAGCTCTTGGTCAGAAATTCTGGTAAGAAATAACCTAAAAAATCAAAATTCATAAAGCAAAAAAATGCAGATCCTGATCAGACAGTAAGGATGTGCCAGCTGATCTGGATCTACACTGTTTGCCCAAGTCATAAAGGTGAATCTGTGGAAGAAAGGGTTAAGTTATGGTTCTGGAAAGTTGTTTTTTTTCACTACTTCCTCCTAAACCTACAGCTGCAGCAGAACAGTGTCATGATCAGCCTGGTATACCCAGTTGAAACTATGCATGTGTCCTCAATCAAGTGATGTGCCCACTGCTGCAACAACATTTGTAATGAAATTGTGTATCAGGTATTAATAATTACTGAAATTAACAAAGGGCCATCACTCCAATAGAAATGGTCGCTGGAAAAAATATTTTCTTTACAATTATCTACACATTCTGCTGGATCATCTGTGCAAGATCGAAAGAAATCTGCCTGATAGTAAATGAGCAGTTGATGAAACAACATTTGAAGGATGTACGTACAGACGTATGGACGAGTGCAACTCTATATGCCTCCCACTTTGTGGGGCATAAAAATGGCACCTTTCTGACTTAATTCAAGACTTTAATACTGAATGTGACATACCTGATCTTCATGGAACAATGTAGTTTTCATTTCATCCCCTGTGAACCACTTTTCACCCTTCATGACCAGATCTGTGGGAGGGTGGTGGGTCTGACCCGCATCCGAACTCCACACCTTCAATCAAGTTCAAAACTGTATCAATTTCATTGCATTTAATTCAATTTTAATTTGATTGACTTAATCAACTAATCTCCATTCCTGCAATCAGGGGCAAAACTTTTTAACAATTTTAACAATTTCCTCCATATATATGTTTTTTCACATTTTTTATTCTGGAACATCTGTGCTGTCTGATCTGGATATGACTGGTGGCATCTTGGTCACAAATTAGGGCTTCATAATCGGTCAAAAATCATTATCGATCATCGGAAATAATCGAACAACCCTTTTCGATCAATCATCGATTATATAATCGAAGCATTTACAATAACAATGTTCATGCTTTAATAAAGAAAAATTTTATTTATAGGAATTCTTTATTAATATTCTAGCAATAAAAATACTCATAATTTGTGATAATAATGCATATTTTTTTCTATATTGCAAAAAACAAATTTCAAAATGATATGGTTAAACCAGGGCTTTTCATCCTTATGTAACAGAGGCCGATATTCGGCCACTTCCCAATCCGAAAAAATATAGTTTTTTCTCAATTGTGGCAGAGTTTCTTCCCAAAATGCAAGACAGGATTTCCCAAAATCTTAGAAATTCCCCCTAGAGTAGTTTAAAAATCGATCAATTTGTTTACATTGTTATTTCCTGAAGAAGCGTTTGTCTAGTATTGACATTTTTGTCGTACTATAGCCGAAAAACGCACAGTACCCGTGTTATGCAAAACCAGTCTAATCCGTTAAGTTCCTATAGACTCTTACTCAGTCAAACGTTCCGAAAGTCTGGATTTTATTCTGTTTCAGGGGAGATAAATCGGTGTTTATTTCCGGTTGCAGAAACAAATCTCATAACGGAAAATATTACTGCAAATTACTGAAACGTAACGAAAACCAAAAGTTGTTATTTGACTAGGGAGTAAAAAAACAACAAAAACTAGATGTTTTTTGTGAAAAACGCATGTCGCCCCCCTGCGCCGCCCCCCTGCGCCCAGACCCCTGTGACCTTGACCTTTGACCTACTGATCCCATAATCAATAGGGTTCTTCTACTCAGTAAGGGCTATTACCCTATTTAGTTTGAATGCTCTGGGTCAAGCGGTACTCCAGTAATTGACCGGATACGTTTTTTCTCTTCGGGGCCCCAAAATCAATAGGAGTCCTCTACTCAATAAGGACATCCATGGTATGAAGTTTGAATGGTCTGGGTAAAATAGAACTCCTATTATTGAGTGGAAACGGTTTTCACTCTTCAGGCCCCTGTGACCTTGACCTTTGACCTACTGACTCCAAAATCAAAAGGGTTCTTTTAATCAAAAAGGGCTATCACCCTATGAATTTTGAAGGCTGTGGGTCAAACGGTACTCCAGTGATCAGGCCCCTGTGACCTTGACCTTTGACCAACTGACCCCAAAATCAATAGGGTTCTTCTACTCTATAATGGCTATCAACCTATGTAGTTTTAAGTCCCTGGGTCAAAGGGTACTCAAGTTATGGAGCAGAAACGGTTTTCACTCTTCAGGCCCCTGTGTCCTTGACCTTTGACCTACTGACATCAAAATCAATAGGGTTCTTCTACTCAATAAGGGCTGTCATCCTATGAAGTTTGAAGGCTCTGGGTCAAAGGGTACTCGAATTATTGAGCGGAAACGGTTTTCACTCTTCGGGCCCCTGTGACCTTGACCTTTGACCTACTGACCCCAAAATCAGTAGGGTTCTTCTACTCAATAAGGGCTATCACCCTATGAAGTTTGAAGGCTCTGGGTCAAAGGGTACTCATATTATTGAGCAGAAACGGTTTTCACTCTTCGGGTCACTGTGACCTTGACCTTTGACCTACTGACCCCAAAATCAGTAGGGTTCTTCTACTCAATAAGGGCTATCACCCTATGAAGTTTGAAGGCTCTGGGTCAAAAGGTACTTGAGTTATTGAGCGGAAACGGTTTTCACTCTTCGGGTCACTGTGACCTTGACCTTTGACCTACTGACCCCAAAATCAATAGGGTTCTTCTACTCAATAAGGGCTATTACCCTATGAAGTTTGGAGGCTCTGGGTCAAAGGGTACTCGAGTTATTGAGCGGAAACGGTTTTCACTCTTCGGGTCACTGTGACCTTGATCTTTGACCTACTGACCCCAAAATCAATAGGGTTCTTCTACTCAATAAGGGCTATCACCCTATGAAGTTTGAAGGCTCTGGGTCAAAGGGTACTCAAGTTATTGAGCGGAAACGAAGTGTGACAGACGGAGTGACGGACAGACGGACAGGGCAAAAACAATATGTCTCCCCCAGAGGGGGGGGGAGACATAATTCGATCCATTGGTTGCAACGTCTACAAAGGAAATCCCTAGTATTTCAAACGTTGCTGCCTCAGAGTCTGCCACTGTTCCACACTCGTTTCTACCACAGAGCTACCTGTTAGTGTTGCTTCCTTCGAGTCTGGCGTTTTTTCTACAGAAGACTCTTTCCCTGGCATCTTTGAATTTATCAATAAGTGAATTTAGATCAGTATCACTTGTTGATAAATTCAAAGATGCCAAGGAAAGAGACATGGACCTTTGAAGCTTGTGAACTGAATACTATAGAATTGTGAAAATCTGAAAAAATAAAGTGCTATAAAAATTCAATTAATGCTAAAAATGCTCATTTCTATAATAATTTGTACTCCAGTACCCCTTATTTCAATAAATTTTGTTTTCCCGAAATGAACAATCATCGCGCATAAATTTCCCGAAATGAACGATTATCGCGCATAAATTTCCCAATTTGAAAGGCCATGGCCTCTTCCCAATTTCCTGATGAAAAGCCCTGTAAACACACAAGAAATTCTTTAAAGACTAGAAATGTGTCCATAGGACACGGATGCCCCCGCTATGCATGTTTGTCATGGTGAACATTTATACCAAGTTATTTTAAAATCCAATAAGAAATAACAAACTCACAGCCCAGACAAGAAAATTTTGGTTTTAGTAATAGTGACCTTGACCTAGGACCTACAGGCATGGGAACTGTACACAGCACAAGGCCTTGTCATAGTGAACATTTGTGCCAAATTATTTTGAAATCACTCTGTTAATAAAAAAGTTATAGCCAGCACAAGAAATTTCAATTTTTTGTAACAGTGACCTTGACCTTGGACCTACAGGCATGGGTATAGTACACAACACATCGTCTTGATATAATGAACATTTATACCAAGTTATTTTAAAATCCAATAAGAAATAACAAAGTAACAGAGCTGACAAGGTTTTTATTACAAAATTCTATTTTTAGTAACAGTGACCTTGACCTTTGACCTTTAAGCATGGGTGTTGTCATGACACACCAATTTATCATGGTGAACATTTTTGCCAAGTTATTTTGAAATCCCTCTATTCATAAGGAAGTTTCAGCCAGAAAAGAAAAATCTATTTTTAGTAACAGTGACCTTGGACCTACAGGCAAGGGTATTGTACACGACACACCGTATTGATATGGTGAACATTTATACCAAGTTATTTCAAAATCCAATAAGAAATAACAAAGTTACAGAGCGGACAAGATTTTTCCAACAAAATTCTATTTTTAGTAACAGTGACCTTGACCTTGGACCTACAGGCATGGGTGTTGTACCCGACACATGGCCTTATCATGGTGAACATTTGTGCCAAGTTATTTTGAAATCCCTCCATTCATAAGGAAGTTACAGCCCGGACAAGAGAATTCTATTTTTAGTAACAGTGACCTTGACCTTGGACCTACAGGCATAGGTATTGTACGCGACACACCGTCTTGATATGGTGAACATTCATACCAAGTAATTTTAAAATCCAATAAGAAATAACAAAGTTACAGAGCGGACAAGATTTTTCCAACAAAATTCTATTTTTAGTAACAGTGACCTTGACCTTGGACCTACAGGCATGGGTGTTGTACGCGACACACCGCCTTATCATGGTGAACATTTGTGCCAAGTTATTTTGAAATCCCTCCATTCATAAGGAAGTTACAGCCCGGACAAGAAAATTCTATTTTTAGTAACAGTGACCTTGACCTTGGACCTACAGGCATGGGTATTGTACACGACACACCGTCTTGATATGGTGAACATTCGTACCAAGTTATTTTAAAATCCAATAAGAAATAACAAAGTTACAGAGCGGACACGATTTTCGAACATACACACACACTGACACACACACACACTGACACACACACAGCCAGGGTGAACACTATATGCCCTTCCGCCATTACATGGCGGGGGCATAATAAAAATAGGAAAAAAATTGGGGACGGGAATGGGGTCAAATTTCTGTCCCTACCATCGTGAAATGAGGGCCCTGTATAGAACTACTGTATTATCACAAAATGATATTGGTGTATTTTCTGGTAAGAATAAGCATTTAACGAACCACACTTCTAGCCCACAGGCTGCATGTATTGGAATTTGTAACCTTATCTCATATGAGCACTGGGTGTAGGCTGCAGGTACATGAGTCTTTTTCTTGAAATACTTAGTGGGAGATCATATCCCAACGCTTATTTAAAACCAAAATAACACTGATCTATGTCTTATATCAAACAATGTTTCTGTTCTGATACAGTGATCTCCCTTGTGAGCTGCTTAAAGAACAGCAAACCGATGATCGATTACTAAACTCCGCAATCGATTATCGAAAATTGATCCTAACTAGAAATGTGTCAATAGGACACGGATGCCCCCGCTATGCATCGTTTTCAGATACTAAAGTGCAATGATGGGAATAATAGCATTTCAAAGATGGTGATGTTCGAGTAATTATAAGAATATGCATAAACTTGATGATCAAGTAAATTATTTGTATTTGTGACACTGTTGTCTTCTCATTACGGAAATGTCTGTGAAGAAGTTGGTGGTAATGCAATGCAATGTCATAGTGAACATTTGTGCCAAGTTATTTTGAAATCCCTTCATTCATTAAGAAGTTATAGCCCAAACAAGTAAATTCAAGTTTTAGTAACTGTGACCTTGACCTTGGACTTACAGGCATGGGTAATGTACGCAACACACCGCCTTGTCATGGTGAACATTTGTGCCAAGTTATTTTGAAAACCCTCCATTCAAAACAAAGTTATAGCCCAGACAAGAAATTTCTATTTTTAGTAACTGTGACCTTGACCTTGGACCTACAGGCATGGACATGGTACACGACTCACCACCTTGTCATGGTGAACATTTCTGGCAAGTTATTTTGAAATTACTCTATTCCTTACGTAGTTACAACCCTGACGAGAAAATTCTATTTTAGTAACAGTGACCTTGACCTTGGACCTACAGGCATGGGCATGGTACGGGACACACCATCTTGTCATGATAAACATTTGTGTCAAGTTATTTTGAAATCAATCTATTCCTAACAAAGTTACAGCCCGGACAAGAGAATTCTATTTTTAGTAACAGTGACCAAGACCTACAGGCATGGGCATGGTACGCGATACATCGCCCTGTCATGGTGAACATTTGTGTCAAGTTATTTTGAAATCCCTCCATTTATAATGAAGTTACAGCCCGAACAAGAAAATTCTATTTTTAGTAACAGTGACCTTGACCTTGGACCTTCAGGCTTGGGTATTGTGCGGACACACTGCCTTGTCATAGTGAACATATGTGCAAAGTTATTTTGAAATCCCTCCATTCATAACAAAGTAACAGCCCGGACAAGAGAATTCTATTTTTAGTAACAGTGACCTTGACCTTTGACCTACAGGCATGGACCTTCCACTTAAAGGCTTGGGCATGTACGTGACATACCGTCTTGATATGGTGAACAATTATACCAAGTTATTTAAAAATCCAATAAGAAATAACAAAGTTACAGAGCGGACAAGATTTTGCAAGAAAATTCTATTTTTAGTAACAGTGACCTTGATCTTGGACCTACAGGCATGGGTATTGTCACGACACACCGCCTTGTTATGGTGAACATTTGTGCCAAGTTATTTTGAAATCCCTCCATTCCAAACAAAGTTAAGGGCAAAGTGTATATTTTTCTTAACACAAAATGTAAGTGAAAAAGGGGCATAATTTGTAAAATATTGGAAGCAGGGTTATGGGTCTTGTTGGTTGTGATGTAGATTTTGATGGTGAAAATATATTTCAAGTTTCAAGGCAGTATCTCAAGTAGTTTTAAAGTTATGGGCAAAATGCATATTTTGCTTAACACAAAATATAAGAAACAAGATATATTCCTATTAAAACTAATGTAAATGGAAGTATCAAAGGGCCATAACTTCTTAACGGAACATGTAAGACTAAGAGCAAAACCCCACCTTTATGCACAACAACATATCAGGCCAAGCATTGTGGTAAAGTTTCATTAAATTCCCACCAGAAGTGTAGGAGGAGTTGCGTTCACAAGAATATTGGACAGACAGACAGGAGCAACTCTTAATGCCCGTCGACATTTCATGGCGGGGGCATAAAAACGATTGATTTCCCATTATAATCGATCATCGTTTAATCCCTATCACTAATAACCAAATAAATCAAACGGCGAACAGATGTGTCAGCTAATCTGGATCTAAACTGTTCGCCCATGCAATAAATGCATATCTATAGAGCAAGGGGTTAATTCTGCATTTCATTTCATTTTATTCAATTTTAATTTGATTGACATATCATGTAACTCCCCTAAGATTGCCCTAAACCAACCCCTTTTTCTGGAAATCTAGCGTCCGACCCCGTGCAACATAATTTTCCGTAATTTTGATCTAAATTCAAATTTCAACAAAATATTTAATGAACTTCTTAACCATAGAAAATAAATTATGTTAAACCTTAAAACTCTGAAATAATGTAGCAGACATACATTTCTATCTATTTAGACAAGTGCATTAACTCTTTTCTCTATATACAAATGAATATGTCTTTTAATGCATATCTAGCAAATCTGTACCTCTTGATCTGGATCATCATGTGTTGTAATTTGGCCAGATATAACCTAATGAACTTAAAAGCAAACAGTGTAAATTTTGATCATATACCATCAAACCAGGATCTACACTGTTTTCTCATGCTAATAAGTCGTATCTATGGAGTAATAGATATTAAAACTGGCTGTTTAGGCTGTTAAACCTGAGACCAACTTACTGTGACATACTGTCCGGCTCCCAGCTTGTTTCTATGGAATTTGTAAGTTGTCTCCTGGTCCCCGGCAACATGCTGTAGAGTCCAATTTAACAAAATAATGTCCTGAAATAGAAAATCAGGAGTAGGGCCAGAGCTAAATGGGCATTCAGTTTAACACTTGTGTTGCCATCTGGTAAATTTAAAAAAAAAACAACTTTCAAGTACAAAAAGGGGCACAATTCATCAAATGTTATCTTAAGAATCATCATGAAAATGTTGTCATAAGCAACAGAATTTAAGGAAGAAATATATAGCAAAAAAGCAAATCGCAAAGTTCAAGCCAAAGTTTTTTTACTTTCTTCAGCAAATTTAAATTAAATATAAGGAATGGAAACGATTAGCAAAAAAGTACTCAGATCTTGTTCTGATCGAGTATTTGAGTACTGGAAACCTTTCTCTAAAGTAAGAGGAAATATCAGCTTCTATAAGTTTTAACGATCATACAAAGTACGATCATGCCCAACTGCCTGTAATTATCGATCACTCAAGAAGATACACAACACATTTACAGGAAAGAAATATACCTTAATGATTTTAATCATATTTTTATGCATTTCTATTATCAACTTTTAAAATATTTAACTAAACAAACAATCATTAATTACCCCGCGTCATAAACTAGAACTTAGCCGGTGTCACAAACTAGAACACCGTAAAATGTACACATAGTGAAAATAGTGTATGTTCTCCAATCAGATTTTATTTCAGTTTTGCAAACTTAAAATCAACAATCGCATTTAAATATAATTACTCAATAAACAAAATCAAATAAAACGCCGACGGGAGTCTCCCGTGCTTAAAATAATCAGGTGCTAATTGTCATGATTGCGAATTGTCTGTGTTACGGCATCAAACAATAACGCCAATTTGGCGCAAATTATCGGATATTTGCATGTGTTCCTAACTGTCATCTTGTTTATTGGAAACCAGGTGCGAGGTGTTCACAATTAACTGTCAGTCTGTGATTTGTAAGATTTCATAAAGACAATTGTTATAAAAACTGGTTGATTTTTAATTACATTTTTTATCGAGTCCTCAAATACTTTATAGACTACTCGGGTACTCGGACGTAAATCAAGTACCCGAGTACTCGATTACTCGTTTCCAACTCGTATTAAATATAACTCCTTGATTAGGGCAAGTGGGCTCTACCAATATTATCCCATAGTTTTTTATTTAAAGCTTAAAACATGCTTGAAAATGATATTAGTTTCATCAGGATATGGTATCTCAGTTTTTTTCATGGAGTTTTGAGATTTCTTTATGGCCTTACCTTTCCCTTAAGTCATAAGTAATTCATTTTAAATGACTTGCGAAAGTAACATATACCTCCCTGGAGGTTACATAAAAGTGTGAGATAATTTCACTTATACTCAGTAAAACACATGTGGATATCCAAAATGATCAACCTGTCAGGTCAGTACATGACAGCTATTTAACTTCACCTGGCAATGAAAAAAATGCCCTGTCTTGATACCTATTTACCATCTGTGCCATCTGATCAGGAATTGCACTGTTTGCTTTTTGGTCATAAATACCCTTATAAATCAAAAAGGGAACAGTGCAGATACTGATCAGATGGCACACTTTTCACTCATGCCATAAAGGCATATATATGGGGGAAAGGGTTAAGTAGGTTTAACCTAGATTACTTACCTCATCCCCAGTATTAAACAACTTGATAAATCGCCCTTCATGGTCAGTATCGTGGATCTCAATCGCTCCCTTGGCAGCAGCCTGTGATTCAAACTCGTAACCCATCTCGGAACTAGATTCGTCAATAGTTACCCTCTTGCGCTTTGTTCCTCGACCTTTCTTTGGTGTGCTTTCAGCTGATGAGGTGGCCGACATATTTAATCTGAAGACAGAATATGGCTTAATATTTATAGATTTCTAACGGATTAAAATACATTTCTAACCTCTTTTATGACAAATGTTATACTGGTATTTTCTAGGTTCTAATCAGGGACAATTAACGACATGTATTGCCTTCTTACTCTAAATTTGTATAAGATCTTGCATTTTTCCTCAACAGAAGTTAACATCAGGTTTTTTTCTTTTCCCTATAGAAGCGGTTTCATGCAAACCTACCCCCTCCTTTCATAACACTAAAAGCTTGACAGTGAACAGCAAGATTTCTTAACGATACCCTCAGGTCAGATCTTCCTATTCAATAAACACGCAGAGAGCCTTTACTAAGCCTGCAAACTGGCCTGCGCGCCCAACTACATACCCAATCTAATAACCAGGGTTCTCCAAAGAAAACCTTGTTAAAAATCCGAGATCTACCAAACCCACAGACAACTAACCTCTCCTCCTCCCCTTCTAGCAACCTTCTATAGGCTTCAATTTCACTATCCAGCCTAAGTTTAACATCCAGCAAGTCGGCATATTCCTGAGTTTGGTCGGCGAGGGCTTGACGGAGGTCCATGATCTCTGTATCCTTCTCCAACAGTCTCTGTTCATACAGATCCTGCTCACTTCTCAGCTGGTTCTCCAGGTCTCGGATTCTCGCTTCATAAGCTGCATTCTATGAACAGAATAACAACAGGATCATTGATAGTTCAGAACTTACATACACCTTTATTGCATGGGTGAACAGTTTAGATCCAGATTAGCTGGAACATCCTTGACTTCTGATCAGGATCTAAACTGTTCGCTTTTTGATTTGTTAGGTTATTTCTGACCGAAATGCAACGGATGTGCCAGCTGATCTGGATCTACACTGGTCACACATGCGTAAAAATGAGTATATATGGAGGTAAGAGTTAAATGCTTGATTTGGAATTACAACATGTTCACATAATCTTTACAAAATCAATAAGCTGTTCGATAAACAGTTATCAATGAATGATTGACCAAATGTCTGATTCATTCACGTTCTGAATAAATCAGACATTTCATACTGGGCAACTACCGCATATTGCATTCTTATATGTATTAATTTTTTGTTTTGATTAAATTAGGAATTTTTCTTCTCTAATGCCTAAAAAAGTATACATTTTGACTTTCGAATGATGAACATGTATACTCCATGTATTTTCAATGACTGGTATGCTCTGTACGGACATTTGATTTGTTATGGAAACAAGGGGTATCTTAGTTAAAGGATTCTTGAAAGACGAAAAACAAAATTCATTGTACAACACTTTATAATCACATCTTTTTGGAAGTGCAGGGAAACTATCATATAAATGGTCTAAGGAATTTGTACCTGTGCTTTCAGCTTAGTGACTTCTGACTGGAGCTCATCCACTCGTCGTTTTGTAAGGATATACTCTTCTCTAGATGAGTTCCCTACACTGAGACTTCTGTCCAGGGCACCTTGTAAATCATTCACCTACAATATTATTATAATCTACAGAGATGGCATATGAACATGCACTGCCAATGCTTTATATTAACTTCTACCAAGATGTATGTCAAGCTAGTCTAATGATTGATCAGGGTCTGCAGCATTTTTTTTCCCAAATGGGGAAAGGGTCTCATTCCCCTACAATTGGGAAATTGTAAAATCTTGAAATTGTAAAAAAATTGTCGCAAAAGAAGCGCAACGGGGATTTTTTTCATAATTCATGAAAATTCACACTAGGGGTTTTATTCAACTTTACAAGGAATCATAAAGTCTGGTTCCTTAACAGGAAAGCCTTTAGTGATGTAAATGTTATGCCAGAATTAAATTACTGCCAATCCAATGACTGCCTCTTTAAGCTGTACGACATTTCTTGCGAAAAACTCTTTTGTCAATAGGGAAACAGCACTGTTGTTGTTGGGAACAGTAGTTTTGGAGATTGGGAAAAGTCCGGTGATTGAATTGGGAAGACTCCCATCAGCTTTGGGAATGGTACCTTTTTGGGGAGGTAGTTAAGGGCTTGCCACACTCCTCCCAATCCTATTCATCGATAAAAAGAAAATTATCAAAATCTCAATAATGGCAAAATGCCGTTCAATGAAACTTTGCAAAAATGAATGTTACTAATGTATCTTTATTTTGCATACAGTAAGACACGTTAGAAAAGTAAAGAAACAAAGCTAGACCTAAAAATTCCTTGAAATTCATTTTACATAAATTCACAAAAACTACTGTACAGCGGGTATTATTCGCGGGAGTTTTAATTTCGCTATTTTCGCGGTTTTAGTTTGACCGCGAATTTAAGACTCCGCGATTATATTTCAACTTGGTGATGCAAAAACGTAATATAAATGAACAACAGTATTTACAAGGAAAAAAATATTACCAATCTCTGGCAGTGTTTCTAAAATTTATCGACAGCCGGTCTTTGACCGATTTTCGGGGAAAATGTCCGATTGAAATTTCAAAATTGTTAAAAAAATCGGTCAATATTTTTTTCAATTCAATCTAAGTTTTTCGTTCCTGTCCATAACCTGTTATGAAAATTACCTACATGTACAAATTTTCACACTTAATCCGCTGTAAACCTGTCATAAATCGACTTCAATACTCTGCTACCATGACTTCAAATATTGTTAATAGCCTGCGGCAAAGATGAAACGGGAGATGATGTACAACAGGGAAGAGAACACGGAAACAATTTTCATGAAAATTTGTATTAATCAAACAAGTAAATATAATGACTTTGTTTTACATAATTCAAAGTTCAGTAATTACGCAAAATCATTCAACAATTGGAGTTATACTGCTACAAACCTTTATCAAGTGGGCATACAGTCATGAAAGTGTGAACCGTTTTTATTCACCAGGGCACTGTTATAATAATACCTAACTGGAGATGGCAGTCAAAATCGATTATTGGCTTGGCCATCACGTGTTGAACTTAACAAAGGCGTAACAACAGGTTTAAATATAACGGGTTTGATTGACGGGTAAGTTTTAAATAGAAATGTGTCCATAGGATACACATGCCCCCGCTATGCATCGTTTTCAGATACTTAAGTGCAATGATGGGAATAATAGCATTTCAAAAATGGTGATGTTCGAGTAATTATAAGAATATGCATGAACTTGATGATCAAGTAAATTATTTGTATTTGTGGCACTGTTGTCTTCTCATTACGGAAATGTCTGTGAAGAAGTTGGTGGTAATGCAATGCAATGTCATAGTGAACATTTGTGCCAAGTTATTTTGAAATCCCTTCTTTCATAAAGAAGTTATAGCCCGAACAAGTAAATTCAAGTTTTAGTAACTGTGACCTTGACCTTGGACTTACAGGCATGGGTAATGTACGCAACACACCGCCTTGTCATGGTGAACATTTCTGTCAAGTTATTTTGAAATTACTCTATTCCTAACGTAGTTACAACCCTGACAAGAAAATTCTATTTTAGTAACAGTGACCTTGACCTTGGACCTACAGGCATGGGCATGGTACGGGACACACCATCTTGTCATTATGAACATTTGTGTCAAGTTATTTTGAAATCAATCTATTCCTAACAAAGTTACAGCCCGGACAAGAGAATTCTATTTTTAGTAACAGTGACCTTGACCTACAGGCATGGGCATGGTACGCGATACACCGCCCTGTCATGGTGAACATTTGTGTCAAGTTATTTTGAAATCCCTCCATTTATAAAGAAGTTACAGCCCAGACAAGAAAATTCTATTTTTAGTAACAGTGACCTTGACCTTGGACCTTCAGGCTTGGGGTGCGGACACACTGCCTTGTCATAGTGAACATTTGTGCAAAATTATTTTGAAATCCCTCCATTCATAACAAAGTAACAGCCTGGACAAAAGAATTCTATTTTTAGTAACAGTGACCTTGACCTTTGACCGACAGGCATGGCCATGGTACGCGACACATCACCCTGTCATTGTTAACATTTGTGCCAAGTTATTTTGAAATCCCTCCATTCATAACAAAGTAACAGCCCGGACAAGAGAATTCTATTTTTAGTAACAGTGACCTTGACCTTCCACCTAAAGGCTTGGGCATGTACATGACATACCGTCTTGATATGGTGAACAATTATACCAAGTTATTCAAAAATCCAATAAGAAATAACAAAGTTACAGAGCGGACAAGATTTTGCAAAAATATTCTATTTTTAGTAACAGTGACCTTGACCTTGGACCTACAGGCATGGGTATTGTCACGACACACCGCCTTGTTATGGTGAACATTTGTGCCAAGTTATTTTGAAATCCCTCCATTCCAAACAAAGTTAAGGGCAAAGTGTATATTTTTCTTAACACAAAATGTAAGTGAAAAAGGGGCATAATTTGAAAAATATTGGAAGCAGGGTTATGGGTCTTGTTGGTTATGATAAAGATTTTGATGGTGAAAATATATTTCAAGTTTCAAGGCAGTATCTCAAGTAGTTTTAAAGTTATGCGCAAAATGTATATTGTGCTTAACACAAAATATAAGAAACAAGATATATTCCTATTAAAACTAATGTAAATGGATGTATCAAAGGGCCATAACTTCTGAACGGAACATGTAAGAGCAAAACCCCACCTTTATGCACAACAACATATCAGGCCAAGCATTGTGGTAAAGTTTCATCAAATTCCCAGCAGAGGTGTAGGAGGAGTTGCGTTCACGAGATATACTCCTATTAAAACTAATGTAAATGGAAGTATCAAAGGGCCATAACTTCTGAATGGAACATGTAAGAGCGAAACCCCACCTTCATGCACAACAACATTTCAGACTAAGCATTATGGTCAGGTTTCATTTAATTCCCACCAGTAGTGTAGGAGAAGTTGCGTTCACGAGATATACTCCTATTAAAACTAATGTAAATGGATGTATCAAAGGGCCATAACTTCTGAACGGAACATGTAAGAGCAAAACCCCACCTTTATGCACAACAACATATCAGGCCAAGCATTGTGGTCAAGTTTCATTAAATTCCCACCAGTAGTGTAGGAGGAGTTGCGTTCATGAGATATACTCCTATTAAAACTAATGTAAATGGAAGTATCAAAGGGCCATAACTTCTGAACGGAACATGTAAGAGCGAAACCCCACCTTCATGCACCACAACATATTAGGCCAAGCATTGTGGTCAAGTTTCATTAAATTCCCACCAGTAGTGTAGGAGGAGTTGCGTTCACGAGAATATCGGACGGACGGACAGGAGCAACTCTTAATGCCCGTCGCCATTTCATGGCGGGGGCATAAAAATCACCGCTTTTGACATTTATTCACAGCGAGTAAAAACTATTACAATTCTCTTTGGATAGGACAGGTTTCACTCAATGTGAATATTAATACAAAGTCACAAAAAGTGTTAATATTTAGATCGTTATCGTAAATAAGTGAAAAAGGACTTAACGGGACTTTTTCGAATTGATTAATACCGCATTAGGTTATATATGTGCAAATATCATAGCATGTAAGTCACATGGCACAGGCAAGTAAGTCACACGGTGTTTGGGTAGAATGTATCTTGGAAGGACAGCGCGAATTTAAGACCCCGCGCATGACCCGGATTTCGAAAAAA